>CM054802.1:27058298-27104188 GCA_028984105.1 Lavandula angustifolia | reverse complement strand
AGAATTTCGTTACTAGCCTACACCAACCTTTTCAGATTTCAGTTCTTGATTCCTTTCGTTTTTCTTTCAAGGTACAATATAGTTAAATCTTGTTATTTTGTCCTTTACATTTTTCTTCTGATTTGACATAGTCCTTAACATTAAAGATTATAATTAATATGTATAGATATTGTGTCTGCGTAAGGTTTGGTATGTGAATAGACTGTTTTAAATTTTTCATAGGATTAGAGAAGCTTGGTCATATGTACGCTGCATAACAAAGTTGCCATTAATTGTGATTTAAGTTTTAGGATGTTATCATGGAGTTAATTTAGAGTAAATGACATTAAATTATTAGAAATCATTAGTATGTTGATTAATGACCGTGGACCTTAGTGATAAAAAGGAATTTATGTTTTAGAACTTGCTACGAAAGCTGTAGATATGTACGTATAGTTTATTGGAAATTAAATGCAATGTGGATAGTAGGAACGGCATAAAATCATAATTAGGATCTTGTTTTTCTTAACTGTAAAGTAGTATAATTGTTCTTAGATATTTAAGAAGCAGATACATTAATTCACGGTGCCATTTTATTTGCTAGATATTAAAAACTGAAACTTTTGGGACATAGTGAATTTTGGCTTGTTTTATTTATAGTATTAATAATATTGAGATATGGAATTTGCATGATTGACTACTATAAAATAATATAGAATATGTTAAACATTTGTATTGTACATATGCGATTTTATTTAATGCAGAAAATAATAGGCATGTGGTGATCGCTGTATTGCACCAAATAATCCTGTAAAAATCAGAGAATTACTTCAGTATAGTTCACAGGTATCGAACACAGGGAACGGACGACTAGACACTTTATTTTTTCTACTTATCTAGGGTTTTGGTTAGCAACCACGCAAGAATTGAGTTTTCTATTAAACTACGAACTTGTAAAATTAAAAGCAAGAATAAAAACAGAAAACGGAATTTAAACCGTATTAATCGGGCAATCGAAGGCGAGTCCAACAGAATATTCATGCACACATAATTCCAATCCTCGGCACTTAATATGAATTAATCTCAAGAATCTACTAGTTATAGACCACCGTAACTTAAACTGCGTGATCCTCACTCCCACTTACTTATTCGGTAACCGCCATGTTGGGCATAGAAACGGCTACTTCCCTAACCTAGCTACAACCTACGTTGTTGGGCAATCAATAGATTTAATAGCTAGACGGCTTTATCGAACTAAGGGAGCCTAGTATAGGAGCCTACTCGTATGTTGGGCATCTCATAGTCTCCTATCGGTTTAATCCAATTACTCTTACGAATAATTTCGCTACTTACCTAGCCTTGTTCCACGAGAAACGATGGAAGTACTAAGTTAGCTACAGCATCGCGCAACCTAGGGTGATCAAGCCTAAACTACTAGCTAAATTAATTAATTCGAATTATCCCGAAACCCTTTTGATTAATTATGAGCACCTAAGCCTCATGTATCTTGTTCACGTGTGCATTCACATTCTCGCCGGACCCTAAAAAAGTTTAGCTACTCATGCCGACGCTTTGGTTGGACAACCCAGGACGGTTTGCGAAACGTAAACATGAACAAGAATAACCCTAAATTTAGCATGCACGAAATTTAAACTAATTAAGGTACGAACTAGCGAAAAAATAATAACTTACGAAATTTAACTAAAATCTTGAATTGAAATAACAAAGAGGTTCGAATGTAAAATATTAAGTTCTTAGAAAACGATTAAATTCAAAACGGAAATAAAACTAGAGTTCAACTACGAATTTAAAGAACATAAGTCTGAAATTAAAAGGTGTTTTTCTTCTTCTAATAGCTACGGAAATCTGGTTCAGCTGGTTCGGAAGGTTGTCCGACTTCGGCGGTCGGCTTGGGCAGTTCGGCGGCGGCGATCGTGCGGCGGTGGTCGTGCGGTGGTTCGGAAGGGAGCAATGGCCGGAATGTGAGCTCGGGATGTTTGGGACGTGTTCTATGGTGTAGAGAATTGTCTCGCGTGTATATTTTTCGTCCCTCATCATCCTCTTATATACTCCTCCTTTTCTTCCTCTCCAAGGTAGGTTAGATCTTGATTAGGAAAAGATTTGGGTAGATAAGGAAACCAGATCTTTCCTTAACCACCTTAAGATATTTTCTTGATCCTTTCCTTTTCTCATAACCGTTTCTTTCTCGCGATTTTCCGCGCCTTTTCTTCACCAAAACGCGCCAATTAATATCCTTGTCATCCTGCCACGTCAGCGCCAAAAACTTGCATTATACGCTACTGCGACTGCACCAGTTGGCCAATTGACGCACTTTTCGGCCTGAAATCACTAAGTACGAAAACGACTCATCAGCATGCGTAATAGAAAACGTAGAAAAAAAAATATATATATATATTAAGCGTGTGCTAGATTTATTTGAAGTCATAGCAAGTTGTGATAGATAAGGAAACATTATGAATTTATTACTATAAGAAATTTTCTTCCATGCATTAATTACCGTGAGTTAAGGCTTAGTTATTATATCTTTATTCGTTTCGGTGATGCAATTCTTCCTAAGGTAATTAAGTCATATTGGTCAGCTTTTGATGATATTATGTGCACTTACAAATACTTGTCAAATACATACAAGACTTTCATGAATCATTAAGAATTATCAATTTCCATGTTTAGGATCGGCGCACAAGAATTAAACATCTGATATCCATTATTTTTCATCAAGTCAAGGTTAAGGTGGGGAAGTTACCGTTATCCTTATTATATATCGTGTACAGTATTCATGTGTTTATGACAGACATGAGAATGAAATAGGTCAAGGTCAAGAGGAGGCCTGTGACCGGGTCAAGAGGAGACCGTGTAAAATAAAATAGGTCAAGGTCAAGAGGAGGCCTGTGACCGGGTCAAGAGGAGGCCCTTATGAAAAGTTACGGTCAAGAGGAGACCGTGTGAAATGAAATGGATTCTTAGGGTCAAGAGGAGGCCCTAGGATCAAAGTTATTTATTATGCATGTTTTATATCCGTGTTTATTGACATTTTTTATAGTTTGGATATACGTGTGTACCCCACTGAGTAGTCGTACTCATCTCTACTATTTTAACATTTTTCAGGAAATGGCTCGGCCTATGCGTAGAGGTGTTGGTGGTGATGGTCACACGAGGAAGAATTTATGAACTTATTATTGCATTAAACTATTTTTATCATTAACTTTGCATTTTATTTTCGAAAACTAGTAGTCGCATGGGCATTTATTTTTAAGACTTCCGCTGAGTAAGAAAATAAATTGAGTTTTGCAATGATTCATTTAAATGAAAATGTTTTGAAAGAATTGAAATATGCATGTTAAGTATGAAGTAGCGTCCCTAGTTAAGTATATGAAAATTGAGGCGTTACACCTTTGGTGTTGGATTGTTGACCGGTGAGGATGAGCTTTCATATGTGTGGCTTCTCGAGATGTTCTTAAAATGCATGGACAATAGAAATCCACATTTGTTGATAATGGACCGGGACCCGTCTTTGATAAATACAGTTCCAAAAGTGTTACCAAAGATACGACATAGATTCTGCATGTGGCATATTACGAATCATTTACTAAGAAATTCAATGCTTTGGTGTAGTTTGAAGTGATCGAGACTGCTGAGTTTGAACAAACATGGAATGCAATCATGTCTGAGTTTGATTTGACTGGCAACAAGACCATACATGTTTGAAATTCAAAGACATACCAATAAGTGGATTATTCAAGACTACTTCATTGTCACAATCAGAGAACAACTTCTCCGCTTATTTCGGAGACATACTAATGAGTGGATTATTCAAGATTACTTCATTGTCAGAATCAAAAAACAACTTCTTCTAAAGGTTCTTAAACATGCATGCTAATTTGATAGAATTTTTTATACATTTCCGTAGCGCCATTGATGCTCAGAGACACACTCACAATTTGGAGAGCTTCAATGATGTAAAGATTTTTCCCGTGTTGGTCACAATGTTGCTTATTGAGAATCATGCTGCGGAGTTCTACACGTTTCAAAAGTTCAAAGAAGTGTAAATAGAAATAGTTGTTGGTATGAATTCTTTTGTATGGTGAAGATGAATATTGTTGCAAACACTACCATCTTTGAGGTGGATGACGCAATTATTAGCGGAGCCAGCATAGGGCTGACGGGTGATATAGCACCTTCTAAATAGATATATATTTGTCTTGCTAAATTATTTGGATAGTATATCGTAGCACAGATGGTTGTGCTGCCTCTACCATATCTAGAGTGCACGGTTCAATTCTAGGTAAAGTAAGACTTACTTTCAAATCTTAATTATAATGTTTATTCTTTTTTTTCCAATCCTGATTCAAATAGATTTTTTTGTCACTTGAATCTCTCAAAACTCAATCTTCAATCATTTTCTTTTTTACATTATTAGTTTTTTTTTTAATTCTAAATACTAATTGGGTTATGATTCCTTGATTACTTTTTAAATTTTTTTCACTTAGGAGCAATGTTACGTTATGATTCCTTAATTTTTTTTCTCAAAAATCTTTATTCAAATAAGCTAGTAGCAATGTTATTTGATTTTCTATTTTTCTCAAAAAAATTAAATCTTCTTTCAACTGATGAGTTAAGTGTTTCTCTAAATCAAATTCTAATTATCTCAGCCATGTACTACTGATAAATTGTTCATCAACATGCAACCAAGGAAAGGAAAATTAACAATATATATTTAGTTTTTAATATTGTATTCCTTGTACGATATTTAAAAACATTTAATATTTTTTATCAAATTTAATCATTATTGGTATTAGATTGCAATCGTCATTTAACACCAATACTTAGCACATGTGGAGTTAGACTTCTGGCTCCGCCACTGTACACAATTGATTGTAAGTTCATTCTTTTGTAGGAAAGGTTTATTTTGTAGGCATACATTCTTTGTGTTGAAGAACTTGAGGGTAGAATCCATCCCGAACAGATACTTGCTTCATAGTTGGTCTAAGCATGCTTGCTTTGAATATGGGTTTATAAGCATTGGTCATAATCCACAAGCCGAGTCTAGGAGGGATAAGAGAAAGTTATACTATGAGAGCTATAAATGCATAGGGTTGAGTGAGCGCAATGAAGGGATGATGAATGGTTTGTTGCTGGACTTGAAGCAACTTATAGAAAAATATTTGAACCTCAGGCTTACAGAAAGTGTTGGTCGTGGCAAGAAGAATTTGGTTGAAGATTTATATGGTTATTCTATTCCAAAATCTGTGACATTTTGCCTCCAAGTCCTATAAAGATCAAAGGTAGTGGAAGTCGGTTGAAATCTAAGGAGTCTGCAATACGGAAAACAAACAAACCCAAAAGGAAGTGCAGCAAGTGTAAAAACCTTACCAAACATGATGCTCAGAATTGTGATCAAGCAAGTGCAAATGGATAGTATATTGTTTAAGACTGTTTTTCCTTTGATTGTTGCTTATGTTTTATGTCTGTAGATCGTAGCCACGGATTTTCCCTTAACATTCTTCTTAGTGTCAAACTTCATTTGAGATATTACGCTATTTTTTATCCTAGAAATTAGTGTCCATGACTTTGTGCTGCTAGTTTATGCTCTTCTAATGTTATTTATGTTATGTTTAACATTATGTCAATTGTTCTGTGAGTTTAAAGCTTGTGCTACGTTCGTGTTCTAGCTTGTTAATGTTTATGTCAGTTTCTCTTCTAATCTTGTTTGGGCTAAGATGTTATGCAGTTTGGTTGATGTTCTGTTTCTCTTATAATCTTGTTTTGGGCTAAGATGTTATGCAGTTTGGTTGATGTTCTGCTGACTTTCTTGTTCTTGCATTCAAGTGTTAGTACATTATGATTTTAGTCCATAATTGTGTATTTACAAAATACCTTGTTACTTTAAGACGAGTTTCAAGCTACTACTAGTTATTAATGGATATACTAGCTCATTAGTTGCCTAACTAGTTAACTGGATATACTTGCAAAATCTAGCCATAACTTCAGTAGTAAGAAATGACTTGATGATACCTGAATAATCGATCTCATTCAACCACAATGTGCTTAATGTAATCGAATGTACTTAAAATCAGATTGTGAGCAGTCATATGCACTTAATCATTATCATAAATCCATCTGGAAAAGGGATAGTCTAGGGGTGGGTAAATATACCAAAAAACCAATATATTGTACATACAGTATTGAAAATGTACTAAAAATATCGACTTTATTGGTACACCTTGATTTTCGGTACGGTATCTATCATACCATAGCGATTTTTTCCGGTACGATAACATTATAAGTTTTTAGATATCAAGGTATACCGATCCATACCGAATCATCGGTATATTTATATATAAGCATTTTTAAAATTTATTATCTTTTAAAATAGTTTATGAATAACAATAATTATTAACAAAATATTAATAAGATTAATAAAAGAAAATAATAAATAGTACTCTTCACACGTATTATACATCTATATGCATTTAAATACGAGATATATATTAAGTATATTTATTTTATTAATTAACATCCACACACGTATTATATATTTAATTATAAATGGATGTACTTTTAAATAAATAATATTCACACACGTATTATATATTAGAGCATAATTTTTAATTTTTGCATATCATGATATATTGGTATACCATCGAGATTCTATATATCGTAATGTCCGTTATACCGTACTATACGATATATCAAAGATCGATATGGTATATCAATAATACAGTACGATATACGGTATGAACAATTTAAATACCGAAGATTCGGCATACCGAACATCGCTATATCGCACGGAACGGTACGGTAACAGTATGTAAAATTCTCATAGCGCTATTTTCGATGCGTTATACGATATGAAGAAAAAGGTTCGACATACCGTACCGACCCACTCCTAGGATAGTCAATATTACATGTTATATTAAGTATATCACAAATCTTAAATGATTTAACGAATCAAATTGCAATGCATATAATTTAATCATGAGATCATCATTGATTTAGAGTAGTTTTGTAGGAGTTGCCTAATACGAAAACGATTCAAGCTTATTTTGCAGCTCAAAATAGTTCATTTCACCAAATTCGAAAATAAAGTATAATAACAGCAAACTAGAACCTTCAAATAACCATTCATTCAATAACTATAAAATCCATTTACACGTACTGATACTGTCATATTTAAACCGCCTCCAACTAACATCAAACAAGAAACTATTCTAACATCATAACAAGTCATAAATGCAAAAAAACACCGGTTCATTCTAGCAAAAAACAATTCATAGAAGTGCGAACATCCTACCATCCCAACCAATATTTTCTACACATTCATCTTCTTTTTCTTCACAACCTCCTCATAATACCTATTTGCCTTCTTCACGAATTCATCATGCATTTTGTTTCGCTTCCAAGTAATGATAGTTGTACAGTACCTTACCCTCAATATATTCACTTGTTTCTTTAAATTTTTCACAAGCCCGCATCTTCCCGATGTTGAAGTGTCTCTCATGAAGGTCTCCATATGCCGCAAGGTAAAAATACCGATATGTATATCGTTTCGCTTGTACTTTAGGGGTGTCACTTCACATGGACGACATTTATCGGTGCCTTCTCCAAGCTTGTACTCTTTATCGGCATGTTATTAATCGAAGCCACTCGCGAGGTAATTTCTCTAAGTATTATTAAATACAAACTATTAGGCAATCATCGGAAAAAAAATATGAACTAACTCACAAAGTGCAGTTATCTTACCATAAATTTATTTGAGCCTCGTATCTCTCAACATTCCTGCTATCCAAGACATGGATCTTTACACTCTTCACATTCTATGTCACCCGATTCAAATTTCAAATTCCCACGTGTGCATAACATTTCAATTAATCTTATTATGTATTTTCATTTAAATGGTATATAGACGGTAGACCATAGAGTAATGAGATTTACCGTGTAGAATTAGGAGCGTCATAAAAATAATTATCAATCTAATCTCCTCTTTTCGAAAACTAACATTCTCTTATTTAAATACCACTTCAATTCATTCTCACTTCTATCTCATTAAAAAAATTGTAAAATTTGTTTTCACATAATAATTATTATTATACACTTATATTACAAATAAAAAAATTGCCAACGTTTTATTAATCTACTATCTATTACAAAGAAATGATGTTTGGGGCAATGTACTTCCCAAGATCGACAATTGAATCTTATGGGATATCATAATTACTGATCGGAGCAATGCTAAACACTCAATTGTACAAATTAATTTTATTCTTCACACATAATTGATCATATAATAGCAATCTAATTAAACAAATTAATTTCATCCCGCTAACCAAAATACAAGTTTTACAGTTCTTATTTAACTTAATTTTAGATAATTTATGCACTTATAATCTTACAAAACAGTTATTTTCAACTTCTCATTAAATTAAGTTGTAAGTTACAACTTGAAAATGCTTGCAAGCAGGAACTTACTAGTACAACGAATTAGACTCTTACTATGTGATAGGTTTGATGCATGACGTGTAGTCAAATTTGAGTAAGAAAAAAGAAAATTAGGGATTTAGATTTGGGGATTTTTGATGTAGGAGGATTGTAATTTTTTTTCCCTTATTTCCTATGTTTTTTAGGAGAAAGAAGTGAGAATGAATTAAAGTGACATATTACTAGGAGAGATAATGTTGGTTTTAGGAGAGAGGATGTTAGATTTACAATTATTTTGTGTGATGATGGTGTTAGATTGATAATTTTTTTTAACTATGCTATTTTGATAATAAATTCGTACAACCAGTAATTGAATTGAAAATTAAAATTAGTTGATGAAATAATTTGTAAATTAAGGGTAATATATTATAAGTATAACTAGAGTTATCAGTCCTTGACTATCCACGACAGTTTTACTCATTAAGAAAATAGTGTTACTACAATAATCCAAGGAAATATCGACTATAAGAACTCCTTTGTTTTTATTATATTGTATTAATGACAAAATAAATATGTACATCAAAGGTCACTGGAAAACCCGCAGGAAAACGAGGGGTATGACGAACAAGCCAAGCATAAAAACATCACACACCCCTGTCAAATGAGAACTCATCTAGTGAGGTTCTGGCCGAGAAGCAACTAGTTAACAAATTTTTATTTAATTGTTAGTCATAGTTTAAGGTTAAGTTAGGCTGCAAACTAAGGTTTTTTTGTTGTTAATGATTGGTTTCTCAATCAAGTTGTTTGCTTAAAAATGTTGTAATTGAGTGAAAGGGAGAATCAAGAAGTCCATGGGGACAAAGACAAACTTTAAAACTTTGTATAAAATTTGCGGACTTCCAAATGACGGGAATGGAATGCGAAGGTCGAAAGAAAGAGGTGAAAAGGAAAATATGTCTAGATTCATCCCCCAATTAAACGTTACTATCGCATTATTTAACCGGTTTCACATAATTTTTTGATCATGCCCTATATGTAGATTGATGCCCAATGTATTATACTACGATAGTAATTGGAATTATATAGAATAACCAAATAGTACTATATTGATTTGTTCTTTTAGAGTTTAATCGGGTATTTTCACTTGCGATTATGTACAAAATCATGAAAATATAAATACAATGAACATATCAAATCAAGAAGAAATTAAAGTCGTAAATAGGAGTGGGAAAAATATCAAGAATTTGAAATGATAAACATTTCATTATACAATGATGGAATTATTATCTAGAAATGATTTACATTAGAATAAATATAATAATATTGAATTTGATACGGTATGCAAAAAAATGAGAAAGTACTTAAACCAATCAAACCTTTACAAGTATTCAAGATCACTAAGAGATTTTTTGTTTGGAAACATAAAAACGCAATTTTAACTCTAGTTCAACTAACATAGTTCCTCAATATCAAACTCTTGAATCTTCAAAGTTCTTAAGCAAGATAGATCTTAACAATCTTTTAAGAGCTTAATTAAGTAAATATACGGATGAAAGATTAATAGTTCAGACCAGTAAATAAAATGTGTGTGGAATTTTTCATTTAATTGACCCAAAAAGCTAGCCTATCGGGAGGGAGATATCTCTCCCAAACTTGATACCATGCATTTCCCAATCATGCAACGAACCCATATACTACCACGCCTGTCCCCAAGCCAGCCGCCACAACGGCTTCACTCTACCCCCTCTAGTAGGTAGCCCTTTTCGTGGGCCGATCGTTGAGACACGGCGGTCTAGCTTTGAAATCAAGCCCAAGAGTAGAGCCCAGACCTAAAAGCTAGCCTGCCCGGGGGTAGTTTCTTAAAATTAAGTAGCACAATGACCGATGGGGGACACTCAACAAAGGCCAACAGACTTTGATATAAAATTATTATTTCCTAATGATCGATTCAATTTGGGGAGGTCCTCAATATATGTTATTGCTAGATTTAGATTCTTCATTTAGAGAGTATCTAATCAACAATGTGATCCTTACATGTTATATTTGCTACTGAAATAGAAGAATATAATTGAAGTGGATTGATATATATATTATGTTGCAGGCAGAGGCAGGTTTGGGTGATTGGATAAATAGGCAATGTTAGAAGTGACGATTCTAGCCGGTTGATTTTCCAGCGACTCTTTGGCCAATCCTTGATCAGTCCTGGTTCTTGATAGTGTGCATCAGTGATCTCACCACGCCTCATGAATACAAATACTTGCTACCATATTTTGGATCATGATTCTGACCGATTGTGCAGAGAGACAACTCCCTTTTGGTTTACGTGGGTTTTAGTGTACAAATTCTTCTTCTTTCGAGTGATGGAAATTATTATTGGGGAAATTGTCAAGAATAGACACCCTTATTTCAAAATTGCAGTAGCTGCCACTCCATAAATTAAAATGCAGTGATACCCACACGGACATTTTTGTCCCTATTCTGTGCGTGCCGACACGCGAGCGGTGTACTTACCACTGGAGTGCTGCTGCTGGTGAAGGCTGGAGTGCTGCTGCAGGTGAGCTGGACGCCATTCGAGGTCACTGCTGCTGATGGCAATTCCCACTGGAGTGCTGCTGCTGGTGAAGGCTGCTACTGTTTGACTCTCTTGAATGGCGTGTCTGCAACAGTGCAGATTCCCACGCCACCCTGCACCACATCAAATCGTTGGCTGTTTTCTTCTGCTTTTTTTTTCGGTGTTTGTGTAATTAGGGTTAGAAATTAGGGTTTGTAATTTTAGTGTTAGTATTCCGCTTAAAGATACGAATTCATTTGTCGTAAAAATGACACGGCCTGGCAGGTCGTAAAAATGATTCGGAGTATTACGTTTATAAGGTTGAATTCGTTTAATCCGCTTCCGCTTAATCCGCTTCCGCTTAAAGATACGAATTCATATTCCAGTCACTTGAAAGTACTTTTCAAGAAGGCTGCTTCTTTATAAAATCCATTTCTTTTCAAGTTCATACTAGCTAGTCTTTATATCGCATTATCCTCTTGACAAAGATGCGAATGCCTTATTTTACTCAAGCATGATCCCAAGGAAATTCCAGAATTATAACTAATGGCATTTAGTTCTTACACATGGAATTAGTTCTTACGATGAAATTATATCTATTATTTCTTAGTTCTTACTAATGGAACTGTAAATTAGGATTTGTAAATAGAAAATTAGGATTTGTAATTTTATGTATAAATAGAAAATTAGGATTTGTAATTTTATGTATATATATGTCATGTATAAAATTCGAAATTAATTTTTTTACGTAATTAGGTATGTAAATTAGGGTTTGTAAATAATGGCATGTATAAAATTGAAATTACGAGAATATAAATATGAAATTAGGGTTTGTATAAATAAGTTGAAGTGATGGTTATATATTTTGGTACTAATAAACGAGAATATTTTGGTACTAAAATATTTCAATTAAATCATCATGGACATTACATATTTCAATTAAATCATCATTCCAATTAAATATTTTTTTTGTCACGGATGCAAAAAATATTTTAAAGCCATTTGTTGAGGGATTCGATTTATTTTGTTTTTGGATAAAGAAACCCTGCATCAAATAATTCAACAAAATAGGTTTGTAGTTCTATTTATTCAACCTCCCCATTTATTTCCCTCCCCACGTCCACAATCCAGTTTCTCCCCACTTATTTCCCTCCCCACTTCGGCGTTTTGAAGCTTCAACTTCTCCCCACGCTGTATCTCAGTTTCTCCCAACTTCGGCGTTGTGAAGCTTCAACTTCTCCCCACTTCGGCGTTTTGAACCTTCAAAGTTCGGCTGAAACTTCAGTGGCGTTTTGAACCTTCAAACTTCGGCTTCAAATTCAGCTTCAACTTTGGTTCGAAATTGACGAATATGATGCCGCCTCGCAGGTTAGTAGACGAGAATCTGAATCCATTTCGATTTTTTGAAGCTGTTAGTTATGCGTGTATTTCATATTTTATATTTAGTGTTTGAAAAATTAGGGTTATGCGTGTTAAATAAGGGTTATGCGTGTTCGATTTTCTGAAGCTGTTAGTTATGCGTGTTAATTATTTTAAATAAAATATTACGTACCATATATCTGAGGAAATTATGGAATATCTGTTATAAAATATAAAATATCTGTTATTATGGAAATTATGGAATATCTGTTATAAAATATAAAATATCTACGGTCGGCACAAAAAAATTGTGATCGGCACGACCCTATCGATCGGCACAATTTTTTTGTGCCGATCGATAGGGCCGGCCCGACCATGCTCAATTTTGGCCCTATCCATAGGGCATGGCCGATCACAAGCCCGATGGGGGGGGTTGATCGGCCATGGCCGATCATGGGAGTGGTGGGGGGGGGGGGGGGGGGGGGGGGGGGGGGGGGGGGGGTGATCGATCATGTCCGATCGGTCGGACACATGTGTGGTCCGATCAGGGTCTGACACTTTTAGGTGAGAGAAGTGAAAAAGTGGGGGTATTTTAGTAAATTTGGATATAAAGTGGATAGTTTTTATAAAGTTGGGTAATTTTGTATTTGATATAGTGTAGATGGGTAGATGAATATATTAACACTTAATATTATAGTATTTATATGTTGATATAATCATATCTTGTATTTTAAAGTATTAATATTGTAGTATTAATATCGTGATATTATCGTGTATTTTAAAGTATTAATATCGTGATCTTAACATATTATATATCGTGATATATATATATTGTATAATACTAAGGATTTAAATATTGATTTCATATATAATTTTGCGGTTAATTAGTCTGTGGATTACTTATTAAATGTCCGTTGATATATAATTCATATTTAATATAAAATATCTGTTATATAACTGCGTATTTTTTATATATATAGGGAAATTGTTATATAACTATGTTATATATAATATAAGAAAATTGCGTATTATATATATAGGGAAATTGTTATAAAATTTAATATTATATAACTGCGTATTAATTTCGTATATCAATTTCCTATATCAATTTCTATCAATTTCGTATATCAATTTCTATAACTGCGAAATTATTAATTTCGTATATCAATTTCTCTCAATTTCTCTCAATTTTTCTATCAATTTCGTATTTTTAACAATTTCGTATATCAGTCCGTATTTTAAAACATTTGATATATTTATTTAGCTAATTTCACATTTTTCTTTAATGCAGAGTCAATGGTTTTTTCTTAGGTACGTAGCCAAGTCGGCTAAACCTCAAATCATGATTCATTACAAGTGGGATGTGATCCCACTGATCCGCGAGACACTGACTGCCGTCGGCGGTGACATCCTGTATGCACAATTTTGTGAGAGTAGCCCTTTCGGCCATTTCATGGAATGGGAGGGGAGTGTTAGTGCAAGCAAAGCTCTCCACCAGCTGATGTGCCGTGAAGTGGAATTCGCCGACTTTGCATCCAACAACTTTTGGTTTCACGTATCGAATCGTCATTTGAAGTTCGGTCCTCAGGAATTTGCCCTGGTCTCGGGGTTAATGTTTGGGTCATCGACATTTGACCCAACAATGGAGCATGATGCTTCCACGGTTCGTGCAAGGGCCGTATTTTGTGGTAATCGGAGAATGAAAATATCCGAGTTGCGGGATATTTTCGTGAGAACACGAGGTGAACTGCGCATCGGCGGCCGACTACGTGAAAGTGGCAAATGTGTTGATGCCGCACCTACTAATCTTGGGTGTTCCAAGGCCTAGACTGATCGACGACTTCGTTTGGGTGTTAGTGGACAACCTGAACGAATGGAAGGAATTCCCGTGGGGAGCGTATGCATACCGAGCATTGCTTCACTACAAGCAATTCATCCCCAACACTCTTGCGGGATGTAAGGTGTCTTATGTGTTCAGCGGGCCCGTCTGGGCCTTACAAGCATGGGCTTACGATTGCATCCCCGAATTTGGGAGGGCTTGTGCGAACTTGGAGGACCAACAAGTGCTTCCACGTCTGTTGAGGTGGAATTTCCCGAGAGTGAAAGGATCGTTCGCTGGATTCTTCGACGATGAGGTAAATAACTATGTTTGTACAGTTCAAACAAAAATATGGTAAACTATTTATATACTGTGGAGAACTATAATCTTAAACAAACATATAGGTCATGAGAAACCACCTAAGTTCATATATCTCCATTTAAATTGTATAGTTCGGTGTTTTAGATTCTAATTATGTAACATTGCTTGTTTTATACATAGTTGGAATGCGGACCGATGGTGGCGGAGGAAGCAGAGATCATGACTGATTATTATGCGAGCACGCTGTCCGGCTCGGCACTTGGCGTGCCGTATAGAGAGCCGGTTGTTGTCCAGTTTGGATCTGATCGAGCCAGAGCGATGGGCATTCCTCGTCCACGCGGCCCTGCAACGCCCCAGTCTCCGCCTGCCATGCAAAGATGATCAGAAAGAAACCAGGCTCCGGCGAGTTCTAGCAGTCTTGATACTGAAGACATGACTCATCGTGTGAAAAACTTTTGGAAGAAGATCAAAAACTTTTTCTCCAAAAATAAGTCGGAGCGGAAGTCAGCGGAGGTGGGAGGACCGTCGCATGTTATTTGGGTACCATTAGGAGGCAACTGGCGAGGGGAGACGGTCTACTTCATGGTGTGCGGAGCGGCACTACTCTCATTCTCCCCGTACAATTTTGGGTAAGTATTTAATGTTTTATACAAAATTGTTTCTTAAAATGCTAACAATATGTATTTTACAAGGCTCAAATGCAATATTCTTGGGCGAACAACGGGATGGACGTGGATGCATGGGAGCCTTCCGAGGCTATGAAAGAAGTCTGCGAGAGAATGGGCACCGGGCTGCAATACGTAAGTTATATCTTCGAATTTAATAAAAATGCGAGTGATATATTAGTGTAATGCGGTGAACTAATGTTCTGTACGGATTTCTATAGCTCATACCGGTTTGCTTTGTCACCGGAGCTCACTGGGTGACCGTGTGAATCCGTCTCCATATGTGGACTGTCCGAGTTGTACGACTCGTTGTGGCCGAATTCTCGACGAATTATATCGGCGGATGCGAAGAGAGAGCATACAACCGATTACACGGATGATGTACAGACTGTTCGATTATAACAGGTACTTCGAACGATTGTACGGGCAACCACGCCAAGCAGCTTTGCGTGATATGCATTTGGAGGTGTTTGAACGAGCACAGTTCGTACAAAGAGACCAAGTTAATTGCGGTGTATACGCCCTATTATCCGTGCATCGGTTGATTGATGGCCTGCCGAGGACAGAACTCGTCCAGAGTGAGCTCGACATTTGGAGCATTCGACATATTATGGGGATGCGAATTTGGTTGATGTGTGTGGTGGTTGAGCGGGTTGATGATTAGGCCCTGTCAAAGATAATTATTTGCATCGTGCATTTTGATTAGGCCGTAGTATAGTTGAGTCGTGCATTTTGAATCGTAAAACAATAATAGTTCTCCATAAAAAGTTTATATTTTTCGTATTATAAAGCATATATTATTTATACAGAGATATATGCATATTTTACGGAGAACTACGAATGAATATGTATCCCTCACCTATCTTGTAATGTTTGCGTGTATAAAATAGCAAATTTTTGATGCTTAGAAACGAAACGTATATAGAAGGCAATGGAGATAGTACTGTTAGAACAACTTTCACGGGAAAATTAAAACAGAAAAACTACTATGAAAAGTAGCTTAGATAGTTGTTCTCTCAATTTCTCTAAATTTTATCAATTTAAACTGAGTGATTGCTATAAATGTATATATTTGTCAGGTTTTCTCTCTATTTTTTCGAATATTACTCTCAAATGTATCTCTTACCTATGACATAGAAGGTAATAATGAAGAGAGTACTATTAGAACAACTTTCACGGGAAACCAAACACGTAGTATAGTTGATACGTGCATTTTGAATCGTAAAAAAATAATAGTTCTGCATAAAAAGTTTATATTTTTAGTATTATAAAGCATATATTATTTATACGGAGATATATGCAAATTATACGGAGAATGATGACTTAATATGTATCCCTGAACTATGCTGTAATGTTTGCGTGTATAAAATAGCAAATTTTTGATGTGTAGAAACGAAACGTATATAGAAGGCAATGGAGATAGTACTGTTAGAACAACTTTCACGGGAAAATTAAAACAGAAAGACTACTATGAAAGTAGCTTAGATAGTTATTCTCTCAATTTCTCTAAATTTTATCAATTTAAACTGAGTGATTACTATAAATGTATATAAATTCAAGTTTTCTCTCTATTTTTTCGAATTTTACTCTCAGATGTATCTCTTACCTATGACATAGAAGGTAATAATGAAGAGAGTACTATTAGAACAACTTTCACGGGAAACCGAACACGTAGTATAGTTGATACGTGCATTTTGAATCGTAAAAAAATAATAGTTCTCCATAAAAAGTTTATATTTTTAGTATTATAAAGCATATATTATTTATACGGAGATATATGCAAATTTTACGGAGAACTATGACGTAATGTGTATCCCTGAACTATGTTGTAATGTTTGCGTGTATAAAATAGCAAATTTTTGATGCTTAGAAACGAAACGTATATAGAAGGCAATGGAGATAGTACTGTTAGAACAACTTTCACGGGAAAATTAAAACAGAAAGACTACTATGAAAAGTAGCTTAGATAGTTGTTCTCTCAATTTCTCTAAATTTTATAAATTTAAACTGAGTGATTACTATAAATGTATATATTTGTCAAGTTTTCTCTCTAGTTTTTCGAATATTACTCTCAAATGTATCTCTTACCTATGACATAGAAGGTAATAATGAAGAGAGTACTATTTATGTCAATTCTGTCAATTTAAATTTAGAGATTACTATAAATCTATATATATCTCAATCTTTCTCTCTATTTTGACAAATATTTCTCCCAATTGTATATCTTACCTATGATATAGAAGGTAATGGAGAGATGACTATTAGAACAAGTTACACCCAATTTAAATTGAGAGATTACCATTTTAAGTAAGTTAGATAGTTTTCTCTCTCATATTCTCACAATTAAAACAATTTAAAACAACGTAAATCAATTCGTCCAAGGTACATATAAAGTTTGTACAACGTCCCGCGGGGGACTATACGTAATTTGCTGAGATATATTTCGTAACGTAGTAAAGAACGTCATGTTGAATTGTACAAAATAATAGTTCTCCGTAAAAAGTGTATATTTTAGTACATAACGTCGTACAATTATTTATACGGAGATATACGCATAATATACGGAGAACTAAAACTGAATATGTATCTACTGCCTATGTTGTGATGTTTAGGTATAATAACTTGCACATAACACATACGTATAAGGTACCTCATTTACAAAGTAGTGGATAGGGTACTATTACAACAGCAAAACCGTCAATTTAAACAGCAAGAGTACTATTTAAAGTAACTTAGATAGTTTTTCTATTAATTTATGTCAATTCTGTCAATTTAAATTTAGAGATTACTATAAATCTATATATATCTCAATCTTTCTCTCTATTTTGACAAATATTTCTCCCAATTGTATATCTTACCTATGATATAGAAGGTAATGGAGAGAGGACTATTAGAACAAGTTACAACTAATTTAAATTGAGAGATTACCATTTTAAGTAGGTTAGATAGTTTTCCCTCTCATATTCTCTCAATTAAAACAATTTAAAACAACGTAAAACAATTCGTCCAAGGTACATATAAAGTTTGTACAACGTCCCGCGGGGGACTATACGTAATTTGCTGAGATATATTTCGTAACGTAGTAAATAACGTCATGTTGAATCGTACAAAATAATAGTTCTCCGTAAAAAGTGTATATTTTAGTACATAACGTCGTATAATTATTTATACGGAGATATACGCATAATATACGGAGAACTAAAACTGAATATGTATCTACTGCCTATGTTGTGATGTTTAGGTATAATAAATTGCACATAACACATACGTATAAGGTACCTCATTTACAAAGTAGTGGATATGGTACTATTACAACAAAGAAAACCGTCAATTTAAACAAGAAGAGTACTATTTAAAGTAACTTAGATAGTTTTTCTATTAATTTATGTCAATTTCACAATTTAAATTTAGAGATTACTATAAATCTATATATATCTCAATCTTTCTCTCTATTTTGATAAATATTTCTCCCAATTGTATATCTTACCTATGATATAGAAGGTAATGGAGATAGGACTATTAGAACAAGTTATACGGAGATATACGCATAATATACGGAGAACTAAAACTGAATATGTATCTACTGCCTATGTTGTGATGTTCAGGTATAATAAATTGCACATAACACATACGTATAAGGTACCTCATTTACAAAGTAGTGGATAGAGTACTATTACAACAACAAATTAAAATTACAACAACCTTCAGTCAATTAAAATTACAACAACCTTCAGCGAGAGTACTATTTAAACAACAAGAGTACTATAAATAGAGTTATAGATTCAAAGTCTGGTGGGACAGGTCCTTCTTGTATGCCCATGCTCTTTGCAGAGGCCACACTTCCGAGATCGTCTAGTGCTTGTACCGGCGCTTGCCTCTAGGCCAGATCTATATCGGCGTGACCTCGGCCGACCGACGGATCTTCTTGTCAAGGGAGGGAGCACTGTTGGCACATTTGATATTTCTTCTGGCACGGTCCAGAGTTGATGTGGAGGTAGCGCATGAAACTGGTGATCATATAAATCTCTATGAACTTCCGTACTGTAGACCGCCGATATGAATTCATACATATCGTTGCCGCTGTGACTGTCGGTTACTTTTTGTTAGTGTACTTATAACGTAAATATTATGTAAATGAATATGTTAAAAGTAATGAACACTTACATAATAGCGGCCGCAAAGATGCTCGCACGGAATAAGGTCCGATCGAATTTACGACATTGGCAGCTTTGTCTTGCTCCTAACCGGACCTTAAAATCTCGTTCCCCATCGTTCACTGTGAAAACATCATCGCCAACGATCGTCACTGGATACGTGCATCCTCTTTCAACCTGCTCGTGCAACTTCCTTTTAGCAACCTCCACTAGGCTATGGTCGTGAGCATGCATGTTCGCCCGGCGCTCGTTGAACCAAGTCTCCATGATGAAACACACGGTATCAATTAGGGAACATATCGGCAGACGTAGGGCCCACAATAGTCTCGCGTTGAAGGACTCGGCACAATTTGACGTAAAAAAACAGTAACGCCGCAAAGTGCAATGCGATAGGGCCCACCGTTCCGGACCAATGTCCATGACTTTATCGTGTGCCTCCTGACTCTTCGCCTTCAGTGAAGCCATTTTTCTCCGAAACTCAGATTTTGTGTATGCTTTGGCGGCCCTACGGAATATCCTTACTGTTGTGCGCCCGTAAGGAGCGAGGTTGTTGCTTAGATGGACGCAACACAGGCAATGAGTTGCCTCAGGATACACCTCTTCAACGACATGTTTAATACTCAGGTGTTGGTCAGACACGATGACTATGCCCTCGGTCGGCGGGTACACTGTCCTTAATTTGGTCATGAACCATGTCCACGAATCATTATTCTCTATCGGGCCTATACCTATCGCAAGCGGGAGGACTTGCTCGTTGCAGTCTTTCGTCACAGCTACGAATAGGATGCCGGTATTCTTCCCTTTCAGATGTGTCCCATCAACTACGATGACCTGCCTCAAGTTAAACATAAACGCATTTATGCACGGGCCCCACGCGACAAAAACGTACTCGAACCGATTGTCTTCCCCGGTGCTGTAATGGGTTATCGTTCCGGGGTTTAACTGCTTTCAAAGATATGGAGGTACTTGGGTAGCGGCTTATAAGAATCATCGTGGTCGCCGTAAATCATCGTGATAGCCATATTCCAACCACGAGTGCCTTGTAGTACTTAACTTCGACACCGAATCTACGACGCAACTCGTCAATGATGTCGCGAGGCCTTATCATGGACCCCTCTCTCCGCATTTGTCGGCTAAAATATACACCGATAGTCTTTGCACTCACGCTTCTTGGCACCAATCGCTCGAAGTCGTACTCACAAGTGTGCTTCTTGTCCACCTTGTATATTTCCCAAACATCTGTCGCCTTTTTCGCACGCAACATAAAAGGACACGACTTCCCGTGCAAACACCCGAACCACGTATATTTTCCCGTCGCCTTTAGCACCATAAAAGACCGCCGATGCTCTAAGTGCACACTCCCACGGCTCCCGTAAGCTCCTCTCTACTCCGTAAAATCGAATCCACCTCAAGAACGCCGTCGTTAACAGTATCCAAATCAGGACATCCAATGATGCCGGTTTGAGCGATAGGAAAGAACGGAACTAGCCAGTTTGCTATATCCCGGAATCGAGTCGCCATCTTCCTCCTCCAACGACGAAAAGGTGATGGGTAGGTTACTCGGTTGTTCGAGTAATGTCATTAACCGATTGTAACCGCCCTCATTTCGCATCCACGTTGCAAACTCCAACATTGTACCATAGATGCTTTGATGTTCGCCGTGCTCATCTTCATCGGACTCCTCTTCGGCAGTGTAATCCGGATCATCCGAATCCGTTGAATCTTCGTTATCATTTTCTTGTTCTACCTTCTCCTCCGTTTCCACCTCCGTTTCCACCTCCTCCTCCTCGTTCTCCTCCTCCTCTTGCTCCACCTCCTCATATTCCTCCTCCTCCCGTCCGTCACCGAAGAACTTATGTCTGTCGAAATCCCTAATGGATTGCTCAACTAGGTCCCGATCATCCGAGTAAGGGAGATGTGATCGGAACTGCCACGTACTTGTTCCGGCCCGATCACTCGCACTCATCGTCACAACACAGACAGTGGGATCTGCCTCGAAGCCAATGAGTCGATTTAAATCTTCATCACTCGTCATTAGTGACTTCACGAGCCGACCGACACGATTTCTCTTGAATCAATGGTTGCTTTTAGAGATGACAACGAAAGTAGGCAGTGCGGAATTGCTGCAAGTTGTTCATCCCATATTTGTATTCAGAACCCTCGAATATGCCTCCATACTTGACTGTTATTCGGGTCCATTCAGCCATCTAACCATATAATAAGACATATAAAATGATAGTTCTCAGCAAAATATATGTATATCTCCGTAATAATGGACATTAAGATGAAATACGGAGAACTATAATTTATTTGTACGCTGTAAGTAAAATATTCCATTAAATAAGATTTTTCAAAGATACATATTCTTTACATCTCAATATAAACGTCGTATATCATATAAATACGAAATAATGTACGAAAATATTACAAAAATACTATGTACGTATATAAGAAATATATAAGAAATATACGAAATAACGTCGTATATCATATACGAAAATACTATGTACGAAATATAAAAGAATTTCTAGAAATATACGAAAATAGTATGTACGAAATATACGAAAATACTATGTCCGAAAATACTATGTACGAAATATACGAAAATAATACAAACACTAATTTCTTTTTTAGGAACCCTAATTTCTTATTTTTAGAAACAATCATTTATAGATACGAAATATATATACGAAATATATAAACCATATTTCTTATTTATACAAACACTAATTTCTTATTTACAAACCCTAATTTCATATATATTTCTCCATTTCTAAAAACCCTAATTTCAAATTTATAAACACTAATTTCTCGGATTTTATACATGACCATGCGAAATATATATACGAAATATATAAACCATATTTCTTAATTTAATACTTTATGTTAATTTTATTTAATAGTTAATTATTTATGTTTTATATATACGAAATATATAAGAATTTTTTCGAAATTCCAACTATTTAAAAACCCTAATTTCATATAGAAACCCTAATTTCTTATTTATACAAACACTAATTTCTTATTTATACAAACACTAATTTCTTATTTACAAACACTAATTTCTTATGAACAAACCCTAATTTCTTATTTATACAAACACTAATTTCTTTTTTACAAACCCTAATTTCTTATTTTTAAAAACAATAATTTATAGATACGAAACCCTAATTTCATATATATTTCTCCATTTCTAAAAACCCTAATTTCAAATTTATAAACACTAATTTCTCGGATTTTATACATGACCCCGTGCGAAATATATATACGAAATATATAAACCATATTTCTTAATTTAGTACTTTATGTTAATTTTATTTAATAGTTAATTATTTATGTTTTATATATAAGAATTTTTTCGAAATTCCAACTATTTATAAACCCTAATTTCATATAGAAACCCTAATTTCTTATTTATACAAACACTAATTTTTTCTTATTTATACAAACACTAATTTTTTATATACAAACACTAATTTCTTATTTTTAAAAATAATAATTTATAGATACGAAATATATATACGAAATATATAAACCATATTTCTTATTGTTTATACAAACACTAATTTATTATTTACAAACCCTAATTTCATATATAAACCCTAAAGAAAATCGAAACCCTAATTTCATATATAAAGCCTAAAGAAAATCGAAACCCTGTGCGAAATATATATACGAAACCATACGAAACCATATTTCTTAATTTCGGAAAATGTTTATACAAACACTAATTTATACAAACACTAATTTATTATTTACAAACCCTAATTTCATATATAAACCCTAAAGAAAATCGAAACACTGTGCGAAATATATATACGAAACCATACGAAACCATATTTCTTAATTTCGGAAAATGTTTACATAGAAAATGTTTTAAATTACAAACAACATACCTTGTGCGAAAAATGATGCAGATCGATCTTTGCGCAATTTGTTTCCTCTCTCTAAATCTTTCTCTCTCTAAACTCAAGATATGATGTCTATCTAAACTAAGGATATAACCTCTCTATTTATAATGGGTCTACCATGCGCCTGCTGTGATTTACACAAATAATGGGTCTACCATGCGAAAATTTGTCACTGCATTTACACAATTCTGCTGTGATATAATGGGTCTACCATGCGAAAATTTTTCACTGCATTTAATTCTGCTGGCATCACGGGCAATTAATTCGAAAATTCATGCAGTCAAATTTTTTTCGATACTGGGCATCAACTTTTTCAATAAATTCATGCAGTCAACTTTTTCAAAATTCAATAAAGTAGACATCATTGCAGTAATCATGCAGTCAACTTTTGCAGAAATCAATACAAAGACACATGCCTTCAGGTTGACAGCCCCCTGCCATGCGCAATAACACATGCATTCACCCCACATCTGCATCATTAAATGCGACGAGATGGCGACAGCCCACACCTGCCATGCACAGCTACCATCTATGCCTACATTTGAAGGGTAAAAAAGAGAGTATGGCTATGTGTGCATTTTTTGTATAAAGTGGGTATTTGTGCATTTACACAATTAGAAATGGGTATTTGTGCACATCACCCATTATATTTGTACTTTGTAAAACGGTGAGGTGGGTAGGTGGCTTTGATTACTCATAATTTTCCAAGGGCGAACAACAAAATACACTAAATATCAAGATTCCGAAGAAGCTTTTTAGCACTCTACCTAAACGAGATGAGCAACTCTCCACTCGAAATTTTGATACAAATTGACTAATAAAACTCGACTCGTGAATTCGTAGATCAATATTGATTTTGTATTGTATAAGAAATGTTTTACTTAATTTACTCATTTCTCTTAATCTATATTCCATAAAGTGGAAATCCCTCCTGTTAGCCAAACAGGAAAAAAAAATCAATTTTAGCCATGTAGTTATAAAAAACACAAATGTAGTCATTTTGTCTTATTAGGCGCACTGACCGAGCAAGGGCCGATGGGCATTATTAGGGCCGATGGAGGGCCGATGGGAAAATAGTGTGGCCGATATCCATCGGCCCTCGTATCGGCTTTCGTTTCGGCCCCGAGTGTAACGGTCGATTTACTGAGGGCCGAAAACAATTGCTCCCCATCGGCCCTCCATCGGCCCCCCCATCGGCCCCGAAAATAATTGAAGACACGTATTTACTGCCTGTTATTTTTTTCCTTCGGCCTTTATCACAAAAGAAGCAGCTAGGGCCGACGCATATCCACAATCGAACAACCGTCGCCGATCCAGCCCCGCCGCCGATCCACCGGCGAGCAACCAACGCCGAGCAACGAGCGCCAAAGAGCCATGGACGCCGATCAGGTTCCCGATCTCGTCCCTTTTATTTTTTTTTCTTGAATTATTATCGAAATTTGTCGATTTGGGTGTCAAATTGTTTGCTATTGTATGCCATTGCTGTGAAATTTTGTATTGATATGTCCAATTTTGAGCAATTTTTTGTTGATTTTTTGGGTAGAAATCGGATTCGTCGTTGTCACACCCCGATTTTCGGAGAAGGACATGATCATCAGGGTGCGACTGGGGGTTGGAGAAAAGAGCGGGGAAAGAAATATGGTTTGTATTATCTGGAATAAATCAAGCGGAAAGCCCGATAAATTGTAACAATCTTTCAATAATGAATCAGGCGAAAACAAAGATGATAACAGTACACAAGAATTTTTATATTCAAAGACTCGACTCAAATTGAGTTTTTAAGCAATTAAGCATCAAAGCAAGTATCACAGGGCCCAAAAATAATACACAAGATAACCCCATCACAGTTCTTAATAAAAGTATTTGAACTTAAGCGGAAACAATACATAATATAGATATACATCAGAAACCCTCGCCTCGCCTTTGCTCGTCACCAACCGTCCACCCAACCTGAAAACATTTTTGAAATAGTTTGGGTTGAGCACTAGTGTACTCAGTGGGTGAAGCAATTCATAAACATTTTTATAAATAGTTTATCCATGCATAAATCGTATGACTTTGAAGGTTTTGAAACAAAAGCCACTCCCAATCATACCAACCTTTATCTCATTGTGTGCGCACCGTCACGTTCTACCCGTTACTCTTACTCTATACCTCCTTCCTTTCGGACTTTGGGGTTACAACCCAAACGAGTCCCATAAACATCCGATCTCGGGTCTTCACCCAGAGATCCCAACCGTTAGACTTAAAGCCGAAGCCCATAGGTCCTCTCCCTTGGTTAACACACAATGGAGATCAACCCATTGCACTACTAACAATGGTGTACACAATTCTCACTAGCGTGTTAGGCCAGTCAAGAATCTCGATCGATTAATTCAGAGAATTAAACAAGTAGAACGCACAAAAACATTTCCATGGATAAACATAACATTTCATAGAGCTTAATAACTCAAAATAGTTTTGGAAAGTAAAACCCACCTTGTTGTTGTACTTGTAATTGTAATAGCTTCTTTGATAGTATGATACTAAGTGGTGACGGTGGTGACGAGCAAAGCTGAGGCGAGGGTTTCTGATGTATATCTATATTATATATTGCTTCCGCTTAAGTTCAAATACTTTTATTAAGAACTCTGATGGGCTTATCTTGTGAATTATTTTTGGGCCCTGTGATACTTGCTTTGATGCTTAATTGCTTAAAGACTCAATTTGAGTCGAGTCTTTGAATATAATAAATTTTGAGTATTGTTATCATCTTTGTTTTCGCCTGATTCATTATTGAAAGATTGTTACACAATTTATCGGAGCTTTCCGCTTGATTTATTCCGTATAATACAAACCATATTTCTTTCCCCGCTTCTTTTCTCCAACCCCCAGTCGCACCCTGATGATCGTGTCCTTCTCCGAAAATCGAGGTGTGACAAAGTGGTATCAGAGCATAAGTTCTTGGCTCTGTGGTCTAAAGTTCATTGTCTTGAGTCTAGAATAGTATCTCTAGACTTGTGAGTATTTATGGTAACCCTCACCGCCGTTACACTGCCCTCAACAAAAAGGTATGTTTAAAATTATATTTTAAAGCTATGTATGAAGGTGTGCGCAAATGGTGATTTGCTAAAGGCAATCACGAGATGAGAATGTTGTCGTGTTGGAAAAGTCCACTCGACTGATGAATATGTTTTCATGATGAATTTCTTTGGGATCATGATCATGTTGAAAAGTATTATTATCAAGTTGGACAAGTCCACTTGACCATTGCATATGTTTTTCGTTGAGTTCCTATGAGCTCAAGTGATGAAAGTTTGAGAGAAAGTATTTGATACATTGTTATGTTTTGTTATATTGAGAACTTTTATGCAAAGATGACTTGAAATAAGTAAAGTGGAAGTGACGGAAAGTATAGTGATATTTTGTTATGGTGATGAAAGAGATATTTCGTTATGTTGGATTTTTAAATCAATGCAACTAGAAAGATGATGAAATGGGAAAAGAAATGATGAGATACGTAGTGATAGTGTTGTTCTCTTGTAGAACTTGAGGAGGCACAAGTTGTTTAATAAGTTGATAACTTTTATGGCTTTGTAATGGGACACTTTACAATGATAATGGTTTAAGTACTCATGCTTAAACATAGAAGTTGTGCCTTCAATTTACTTAGATGCTCTCTTACGTGAGGGATTAGTTTCGTATATAACATTTTCATAATTTATGGTTTCATTTGGTGTACTACCGAAACGGGTAGGCCACCTCGTACTCGACAAAGAATATGAAGGTTGATTTCACATTGTGAGATGGTTTTGAATCATAACAATCGGATTTATAGGGCTCTACTTTGTCGATTAACGTAAGACTAAAGTAATCGTCACGGACCTTGAAGCACTTCATTATCTTATAGAAAAAGTATGTTCACAACGGAGAGCGTAAAAACAATGACAAAATAAACGTTAATCTCGATTCTCATCGTAGAGAATGTTAACCAATCCAGAGTTGGAGTTTGTTATACCGCATTAGTCACGCATGCTTGATAATGATTGAGATGCTATTGACGGTACACGTGCGTATGACAACGAGCGATGTGCCGATGAAATGCAAGAAGTATGGGTGATATACTATTGTATTCTAATTATGTATCCACGAATATTCTTTTCTCGAGAGTAGATATAAAAGATTTTTCGACACGTAAGAGAGATGAGGATAAATAAGGATTCTTAGGGATTGACATTCTTAAACGGATGGTTCTAATCATTTCTCTTGTTTCAGCCTTTGACCTCGTTCGCAAGTTGTCAAGTTTTCCTTTCAACATAATCTTACAAATATCTTGACAACGAAGTTGGACCTTGCTTTTCCATAGCCTAGACTTGAATTGATAACCATATCATTTTATATATACATTGTGAAGTCCTTTTCAAAAGAGTCTTGTTGTGCGTAATGCCGCCTATCAACATGTTCATCTTTATACTTAGCTATGTGTTGTTTGAGTTTTCTTTCAACAACGCATCTTGACATGCTCGTCTTGAGTATGTAATACATTTTTCCTTGAGAAGGCGATCATACTATCATCTTGGAATAATATCGTAGAATTTTGTTTCGGTATAAGATTGAGATATTTTTCTTTTAAGTCTAGACTAGAATCTCTAGACTTTTAAACGTTGGTCAACTATTCTTGGGTAGTTCCTACACTGCCAATGTTACTTGTGTTTTCCAACTTTTGTAATAAAGTTTTGTCATGTTTGAGATTATGAGCTCATATAACCCTTGTTTCGAATCATTGTCGCCTTGGTTTTCAAAACTTTGGTTCGGCCAAGAAGAAAAGAAATCAATTTGAGTTTCACAATTCCTTGATAAGATAATGGTATTTAGCATGAATATGAGAGTGATCATGAATGAACCGTTATATCGTGTGTTGTTGACCTTTATAAGCATAAAGCAGATTATGCCGAAAAGAGTGTGATCATAGAGAAACACGCTAGATGAGGTATGATGTTATTTCAACCCCTTATAAAATAGATTTTCTGGCCTAAGAACGTTACGTAACTTATAATGTTTATAGAAGATAGAGAATTTAGCAAGTATTATCTCGTGTGGTTCGGTGATAGATTAAGCTCTATCTTCAAAATGATGAGAATACTTAACATGCCCGCATCGCAAGAATAATCACATTGAATGAAGCAAGAGGTGACATTGCAGACTACAAGACATCGCATAACTATTGATTATCTCAACAATGGAGAAAAAGGATGGAAGCTCGAATGAATGATATACTTATTTATGATTTAGGAACGTATTTATCTATTGTCGAACTTTCACTTAAAGTGATGAGTCTTCTGCGACAATATTTACACGGATGGTACGGTTGATAACTTCACCGAGCACGAGATTTATTCGGATACCTCACGCGTTATTCTCTTACTGCTTAAAGTTTCACCTCTTCGTCGAGCAAGATAAAACCTTAAGGCACGACCTTTAGGCTATATGATTATACGATGGTACCTCTCTAACGATTCTTCAAGAGTACAAGCTCAGTTAGAGTCAACTGTTGCGGACAACTCCAAGAACTTAGTATATTTGAGACGGTTAGATCAAGATCACACGATGTCGATGCCTGATACGAAGATAAAGACATGAGTAACACCACCACCGTGTCACGTTATAT
Organism: Lavandula angustifolia; assembly: GCA_028984105.1. NCBI lineage: Eukaryota > Viridiplantae > Streptophyta > Magnoliopsida > Lamiales > Lamiaceae > Lavandula > Lavandula angustifolia. Next base: position 27,075,346 of record CM054802.1, on the reverse strand, counting down.
TAATACATGTTGGAGTATGATGCTTTTAAGACACTCGATCACGAATGATGAAAAAGAGAACCTGGCTAAGATTTGAAGTAGTAGACGCAAGATTATTTAAAAAGTATATGCCTATCTTGTTATTATATACTTGGCCATTTATTTCTTATCGGACCATTCCACTTATTTTACTTCAACTAAACAAACTATGTCATTTTGGTACTATAATTGCCTGAATTGTTAATAAAGATGGAGTAATTAATTGTAACTCTTGGAATTAAATAATAAATGTATTATGGTCATAAGATTGTTACGCTTAGTATAGGAGTGATAAATACATAATTGGAATCATATTATTTGCTAAATAATTATTATTTTAGTTAAACTAAAAGACGGGTGTTGTGAATTAGGACATCATAGTTATTAGAACTATCGCGAAATAAGAATTTAAATTATAGCTAAGCATAGGATTTCTCTTGTAGGGCCTTTTGAAGGAGGGGAATAGTATCATACTATCAAAGAAGCTATTACAATTACAAGTACAACAACAAGGTGGGTTTTACTTTCCAAAACTATTTTGAGTTATTAAGCTCTATGAAATGTTATGTTTATCCATGGAAATGTTTTTGTGCGTTCTACTTGTTTAATGCTCTGAATTAATCGATCGAGGTTCTTGACTGGCCTAGCACGCTAGTGAGAATTGTGTACACCATTGTTAGTAGTGCAATGGGTTGATCTCCATTGTGTGCTAACCAAGGGAGAGGACCTATGGGCTTCGGCTTTAAGTCTAACGGTTGGGATCTCTGGGTGAAGACCCGAGATCAAATGTTTATGGGACTCACTGGGTTGTAACCCAAAGTCCGAAAGGAAGGAGGTATAGAGTAAGAGTAACAGTAGAACGTGACAGTGCGCACACAATGAGATAAAGGTTGGTATGATTGGGAGTGGCTTTTGTTTCAAAACCTTGCAAGTCATACGATTTATGCATGGATAAACTATTTATAAAAATGTTTATGAATTGCTTCACCCACTGAGTACACTAGTGCTCACTCCAAACTATTTCAAAAATGTTTTCAGATTGGGTGGACGGTGGTGACGAGCAAAGCTGAGGCGAGGGTTTCTGATGTATATCTATATTATATATTGCTTCCGCTTAAGTTCAAATACTTTTATTAAGAACTCTGATGAGCTTATCTTGTGTACTATTTTTGGGCCCTATGATACTTGCTTTGATGCTTAATTGCTTAATGACTCAATTTGAGTCGAGTCTTTGAATATAAAAATTCTTGAGTACTGTTATCATCTTTGTTTTCGCCTGATTCATTATTGAAAGATTGTTACACAATTTATCGGGCTTTCCGCTTGATTTATTCCGCATAATACAAACCATATTTCTTTCCCCGCTTCTTTTCTCCAACCCCCGCCGCACCTTGATGATCGTGTCCTTCTCCGAAAATCGGGGTGTGACAGTCGTAATGTCCAATTTTTGTGAAATTTGTCGAATTGATATGGTTTTTTTGGTTGAATTGTGTGGAAATTGATTATTGTGAATAGAATTGGGTAGTAGTTCGTTTAATTCGGCATTGTATCGGATTCGATTTGATAATCGCATTTTGCATCCAAAGCCGATGAAGGGGGAAGGGGGGTCGATGGCGCTTAAGCCGCATCGGCCCTCCCTTCGGCCCTGGCTTCGGCCCTTCATTCAGCCCTTCATTCGGCCCTTATTTCGGCCCTTCCTTCGGCCCTTCATCGGCCCTTCTTTCGGCCCGTCCTTCGGCCATGAACTCGGCCCTTTTTCCGCCCTAAAATTTATTTTTTTCGACTGACAGCCCGATTACATCCGACTTCCGATTAGAGAGAAGACATTAAAAGTGACTACATACTAGAGAGATTCATTACCGGAACTGATTAAGACTGCACTTTCGAGGCGGGGGGTAATAACTTAGTCCGGCGGTTTAGAGAGGGACAGCTTTGGGCACCTTTTTGAGCCGGGAGGAAAGGAAAAAGTTCGGTAATAGCATTGCATCGGCTTGATGTGCTATGAGGTGCGCACACCGGCCGGGAGGCTCGTTTTCACATATCCCGGCGAGATCTCCAATTTTCCCAGTTGGAATATGCATTGGTGACAGCATTATTTTTCGGTCCCTCTGAATTTGATACGAATGCACCTCGCGAGCCCAGAGAGTCAACGGTATACATGAGCCTCACAGGTGGAAATCCAATAACCGGAGGCGAGCTACTGAAACTGTGGAAAAGTGATAAGCTCCGTGAGCTCTCCGAAGATGAGCATCTGAAGGTGGCCAATGTCCTGGCACTAATGTGTTTTTTCTTCGCTCCTGCCGAGACGAAGAAGGTGGAGACCTGGATGTGGGTACTGGCAGATGATTTAGACGCGTGGAACGCGTTTCCATGGGGATCCTACACCTACAATGCCCTCCTCCACTACATGAGCTTTGTACCGAAGCGAATGGAGACGTTGAAATCGAAATATAATATTTATGGGCCAGTTTGGGCCCTTCAGGTACGAATAAATATTTAATTATTTTTCGACAATTTTATAGTAGTCATGATGTTTAATGGTGTTATTGTATTTTTAGATTTGGGCATATGAGGCGATACTGTATTGGGCCGGCCGTGTGTCCGCCTTAGTCAACACCGGAGGTATGCCCCGTTGTATTAAGTGGGTTTACACTACGCCACTAGATGCGGAGTGGATTAGTTTCTTCGCCACACAGGTAAATAAAATTTTAAATAAATTTTTTTTTATTTTACAAGTAGAAGAGTGTATTGTAACTTGTGATTACATTTTTTTAACGTATGCGAACACCTCCCTTGAGACTCGATGCCTACTCCGGAGGAGCAAACTGAGTAATATTGGGAGAAGGGTGAATGGAGATGATCCGATTGCTGTGACGCTTTCGAGACCCGTCCCCATACAGCCCCTAGGCGAGTCGATGAAGCCGGGCAAGGTAGAAACTCCGCGCCCCCGCACAAAAGAAAAAATCAAAGAAGAAACGCGCACCGGCTGAGGTAGAGTCATCCTCGTCGTCCGGATCAAGATTTGTCTGTTCCTTACTTACAATCGAGCCTTGCGGACATTAGAAGAATGCTTCGAAAAGCGCGAGGAAGAGCCGTTAAAGAAAGTGGATGAGCGGTGGAAGTCAAAGGGGAAAAAAAATCGGTAAAGTTGGAAAACTGATCGAAAAAGTGTTCGGCAAGGGCAAGAGCAAGGGTACGAGCAGAGGATCCACATCCTTTAGTTTGGAGGATTGGGAAGGGGAGGATGTTGAGGACAATCCGATGGAGGAAACATCCGCACCGCAGGGGAGGATTGTCACGACATCAGGTGGCCGAGTTGGAATGAAAGAGAAGATCACCACAGAAGATGAGGATTGCACGGCGCTTGGCGATGCAAACCGTGGGATGCGGCGGCTCGAATGGTTCACCGGGGATTTGATCAGGGCCGACATAGCATGTACGAGGAGAGAGATGTTTGGGTCCCTAGACGTTGGGAGCCACTTCCTCGAGATGAGCCACCGCCCGTACGTGTATTTGATGATTGTTACTTAATTATATTTTTTTCATTTCTTTATGTGTTTGTCATAAATGTAGCAACAACAGTTTATCGGTTCCGAGTTCTTTGATACGGAGGATGTACGACAAATGTATGAAAGTCAAGCTCCGGAACAGAGAATTGAAGAAAGCCAAGCTCCGGTACTAACTTGATTTTAAGATTTATTTTTAATTATTTAATTAATACATCATATTTGCATTTTACAGCCCTTAGTGACTCCACGAGATAATCCTTCTGGAGTTCCATACATGGTAGATGCCCCGTGATGTTTTGAAGAGAAATTTTGAGGGGTTCATGGCGCCGGTGTTTCGCAAAGATTACGGTGTCGCAAAGATGACCTCTCGCATGATTTTTTCAACAGCATCCTCAACGTTAAGTCCGATATGGGGCAGGCGGAGGTTGATTTGTACATGTCCTACCTTCGTTCAAGGCTTGAGGTGTACAAGGACCGCGACGTGTTGGCTACTCCTGATTCACGCTATACGATCATAGCAGGGTCGTCAGTTTTTGTAAGTGTAGTTTTTTCAATTTTTTTTATTTTACTAGTATGACATTCCTGATAATGTGTTTGTTTTTCAACTAGACTGCGTTCACTGACGCATGGAATACAAAAATCTATGAGCCCGATAGCGATTTCCATGAGCGCTTCGAGGTGAACTATGAAGGTCGGATACCTAATCCGGGTTTGCTCGAGGCCGTGTTTGGAGCGGATCAAGGAATTGGGCGGTTCACGGATGCCGTGGTTCAATGCGAAATTCGTAAGTGTTAATATTTTATTATTTTTTAACTTGAACTAATTTTTATGCTCGAATAGGTAATTTTCCCGTGTTGGCCGCCTCGCATTGGGTAACCGTCCGCCCGTGTATCGAGTCCTCGGACATTGGAGCCGTATGACTCACTAAACAAAAAGGCCGACCCACATATATTTGAAGTGAGAAAACAAAATCTGAAGCCGCTCCGAAAGCTCATCGGACGATTGCTAGATGTAAGTATCTGAAATACTTAATTTTCATTAGACTAGATGTAAAGGTACGAGCTACTAACTTTCTTTCAATAGGCTTCTAGTTATTGGATGACAAATAAGTTCAACTTGAAGCATCCGGGCGGGCGGAGTCCCCAACTCGTCTTGATGCCGCAGATGTACGCTTCAAGCAACTAGATTAGAACAGCTTGTGGCCCATTTACATGTATGGCAATCGAGAGACTCATCGTTGGATACCCTACACCCAAACGGGGTAATCGAAGACCAACATCGAAGATATCGGGAGTGGATGGCGTGGAAATGCTTCGAACAATGCTACTACGAAACCACTCATTCCGACGAATAAATGAATGTATTTTGTAACAATTAATTTTGTAACAATTAATTATGTAACAATTAATTTTTATATCAATTATCGCTGTTGAACAATTATTTTTACGCTTTCGAACAATTATATTTACGCTTTCGAACAATTATATAACAATTATATTTATGCTTTCGAACAATTTGCTCTCAGCCGATATTGTTCTTCTCGGCCGAGGGTCGATATTCTTCTTCTCGGCCGAGGGCTGAATATCAATCGAGGACCGAGGGCCGAAGGCCAAGGGCTGAGGGCCGAGTCAACACCGAGGGCCGAGGGCCGAATATCAGCCGAGTGCTGAATATAAACCGAGGGCCGAGGGCCAAGGGCCGAATATCAGCCGAGGGTCGAGGGCCGAATATCAGCCGAGGGTCGAGGGCCGAATATCAACCAAGTCCGAATATCAACCGAGGGCCAAATATCAGCCGAGTGCCGAATATCAACCGAGGGCCGAGGACTATCTCCGCCTTGTGTGGCCGATAGGGTAACTACGAAAAGGTAAAAATAATACGAGGGCTAAAACTTAAAAAAGTACAATATATTGGCAAAAAAGAGAACAACGTCACTTCACTCGTTATTTGTCGTTCCAACATTGGGGCATCTCCGCCTTGTGTGACCTTTATCTCCACAATTACCACATTTTTTTCGACGGCGAATTCTTGATGTACTGCCTTCAGCTCCGGAAGGTCGACGGCTATTTCTCGGACGTTCGGCTTGATGCATAATCATTGGTGGAAGAACAACAATGTCCTCTATTTTCGGTGGGACACCCCACTCATTCCGAGGAGGTAACGGATTAACTACACCGACATATATTGCCTTCCACGTCGCCGTCGTATAATAATCATTAATATGATTATATAAATTCTCTTGGCGATGATACAAAACGGCAACAACATGACTACACGGCAATAGGTCGAATCGCCGTACGCCACATTCACACATTTCGTCTTCAAGATTTACCCTCCACCGCTCTGGTCACTTTCGTCGACCCGATATTTATTAGAAGTCACCCGGGTAACCGTAAACCTCCCGTGCCAACTCAACTTCATTCCGCATCCTCAACTCGAAGCCTCGCCCAACTAATTGTTTCTTGAAATTTCTTTTACTCGTCGTTGATCGAACCATGACTCTATCATATGACGGATTGCCTCGAGCATAGCAAGAATTGGAAGTCGTCTAGCCTCTAACAATCGAGAATTTATTGATTCTGCAGCATTCGATGTAAGTAGACTGTAACGACGACCTTTACTGAAAAGTCTCGACCACTTCTCCGATCCGATTTCCATCAACTTTTCGTAAATTCCTAGTTTCCCCCGACGGATGGCGTTCATGGCGTCATGGAACTCTGTCGACCGATAAGCATAAGCAGCTCGATAGAACGGCCGGATTACCCACTCACCGTGCCTCGCAAGCTTATTTTATAGATGGTAGTAACAAAGTCCGTGTTGTGCTTCTGGGAAAACCACACTTACCGCATTCGCTATGCTTTTATGTTGGTCTGAAACAATCACTAAACTGTCATCCGTTGGAAATGTGACTCTCAGTCGCATCATAAACCACGTCCATGAAACATCATTTTCAATGGGACCTACACCAAAAGCGAGTGGGAATATTTGCTCGTTCGCATCAAAAGTAGCTGCGACGAATAATATTCCCTTATTTCTCCCTTTCAAATGGGTACCGTCCACCACAATAACCTTCCGGAGGTTGGTTAACCAAGGGGCTCGCGATACACCAAGCGCCATAAATAGATGTCGGAAACGACCATCCTCACCAACATCAAGATCCGTATAAGTTCCCGGATTAGTTAGTTCCAACAAATGCAGATATTTAGGCAGTTTGGTGAACGAATCAGCATGTCCGCCGTAAATCATCAAAATTGCTGTGTTGCGCGCTCGGAGGGCCACCTCGTACGTTGCTTGTATTCTAAATTTATCCAACAGATCGGCCTGAATATCAGCCGGTTTCATTAACTTTCTTTGACGGCGCATTTTACGGGCTATATAAGCAGCTACAGCCTTCGACCTCACATTTCGTTCGCCTAGCCCGGATAAATCAGTTGTACAATTGTGCTCCGCAACCCATTTACTGACCTCTCAACACGTCTGACCTCTACAATATGCCCGTACCTCGAATGGACAATCAACACTTCTTCTGCACAAATATTCCAAGCGGGAAGCACTCGAACGTTGCACTCTGAAATCCGCACCGTTTTCCAAATGGAATAGAGCAACGGCAGCATAAAGTTCGTCTTTCGAGCTGAACATCAATCCTGCCCGCAAACTTCCCTCTACAACAGTGTTCAAGTTCCGCGCCGCTAATGAATCGGCAACATCAAGGGGAACAATAGGAAGTAGCCAGTTGCTTGCTGCTTCTATGTTCTCGTATACAGTCTCGTTATTTGTTCGAGAACGATTGACTGGAACTAGCAACGACATAAGTTGACTTACGCCACCCTCCCTCCGAATCCATGCAAAGAAAATCTTGTAACGAACAATTAATCAAGACGAAGGAATATCTTCATCCTCATCATCGATGATGATGAGTCCAAATCCGCCTCATCATCTGAATCCGTCTCCACAACAACATTCCTTTGGGGAGACCGTCCGCCATCATTACCTCTACTTCCTTGCCCCGTAAACCAATTAGGACCCCCGAAATTAAAATTATCTTCGGGAAATTGATTCTGGTTCGGGATACCAAATTGAGGATTTTGCACTTCAGGATACACAACAAACACCACCGGCTCTACGTCGATAGAGCACACCAAGAAGATCGAGATCATGACCTGAATGGCCTTCATCATCCCGCCGGTTCGTCGGGAAGCGAAGCGGATAGTAAATGAAGTAGTTGAACGGAAGGGAATAAGCATTGAGCCACCGATCAATACTTTGTCGAAGATATTCGACCGAAATATTGTTTGAAGGAATGTGAACCATGAACTCATTGCCACCGACATAATTCGACTCTGCATCGAATTCACCGTTCAATTTCACAATAATTGATCGATAATCGGTCATTTCTATGAAGTTGATGTGAAGAATTGAGAAGAGTGGAAGTGAAATGAGGAAATTTTTCGTTGATTCAACCAAATCGGCCATTCTACGCCTTATAAGAAAATTTTCACCAATTTTCACGTGAGAATCGGATTCGTGTAGTCATTTCCCCATCGGCCCCCATCGGCCCTCATTAACGTGCATGTGACTCGTCATATCCGACTAGTCATTTCAAGCAGATAAAGCCGAATTGAAACCGCACCTCCCACATGTCTTCGATCGGCCCTCCATCGGCCCATCATCGGCCCCCCCCATCGGCCCTACCATGCATGTGTCTTGTCGAATGCTGTGTCGAATCCCGTCTCGAAGAAAGGGATCGCCAATGGAGGGCCGACGGATAACCACATTCGGCCCTACTTCGGCCATCACAAACGTGGCTCGGCCTAGGGGATGTTCGGCCTTCGACCTTTCTCCTCTCGGCCGATGTCGGTTAGGGCCGATGGACACCACCCTTGCGGCCTTCCTTCGGCCCTCAAAGCAGATATTTTCATCACATCAAGTTATCAGGCTCGGCCGATGGGGAGGGTTCGGCTTTTTTCCTAAGGGCCGATGGGGGCCCGATGGACTCCCCCCATCGGCCCCCCCATCGGCCCTGCGCCGTATAAGACAAAATGGCTATATTTGTGTTTTGTTTTAGTGGTGGGCTATAAATATTTTTTGGTTTCTACTGTGTGGCTACTGTTGCAAATTCCCCTTCCATAAATCACATCATAATGTATTTCATTCAGACAAAGAAAATGTATTAAATTTGGTTCCGATTCTAACTCGATTAATTAGGAACCTTATAGTGTCCGTACTGGAGGCTAAGGAGAGAACAGCAACGTTCCGTCGTCCAAGTCCCAACTCATCCTAATGTATGGGTGTGTGATGAGCACACATTACATATGCTAATTGATCATATAAAAAGTGTTCCTTACATGAAAAATGAAAAGTATTCTACACTCTTTATTTACTCATTAGATCAATCAAAATTAAATATGCTAGTATGCATAATTTTTATATATTTTATACGTAAATAAAAAGTGTAAAGTTTTTATGAAAATATAAAAATTATGCAAATTTGTATTTCTATATAAATCTGTATTTTCGTTATATAGATTCTCATGAGAATAGCGAACCAATCTATAAATGATAGATTACAGAGATTACATATTCATTTAAAAATTAAGCTCTGCACCTTCTAGAAAAAGAAAAAAAAAATTGCAAAAAGATGCCAAGTCAACTGGTATCCAGCGACGGGGCCGGTACGCCCACTGCGACTCGGTGGACATTTAAAAACAAAATTTGAAAAAGTGGAAATCTAAAATAACTTAAAATCTTATTCTTCATTTCCTCTTGTGGTTGAAGTCTGAATTCTGAAGACTCTCAAGCAGTGGCGAAGCTAGAAATATATTGAATCGGGTCAAAAGTTAAGGTTGAGAAAAAAATCAATAAAAAAGGGGACCAAAGATTTAAAATAAATAAGGAAAAAATGATAAAAGGAAGAAAAAATAGCCAAGAAGGTACAGCCGGGTCAAAAGTTAAGGTTGAAAAAAAAATCAATGAAAAAGGGGATCAAAGATTAAAAAAATAAGGAAAAAATGATAAAAGGAAGAAAAAATAGCCAAGAAGATAAAATAGTAGCGAAGCTAGAAATATATTTAGTCGGGTCAAAAGTTAAGGTTGGGAAAAAAATCAATGAAAAAGGGGACCAAAGATTTAAAAAAAAAGGAAAAAATGATAAAAGGAAGAAAAAATAGCCAAGAAGATTGACCTTGAGATTGGATAAGTGGGTAGTTGCCACTGGGATATAACCTATCTACATGATTAATACTAGGGCAATATAGATATATCCATTTTTGAGCCGGGTCAATTGCCATTGCTGGAATGGCTATGGCTTCGCCCATGCTCTCAAGCCTTAAATAATCTTTCTCCGTCGTGAATCTCATGATTTCTCCACAAATGGTCGACTTCTGCAGATCTGCTACTGTGATTGATTTCTGAGATGACTTCTCTCTCTTTGAATCTTATTGTTGAAACTTAGTGTATGGTTAACTTCTCATTCTAAAAAATAAGTTGTTTTGGCTTATTGTTATAAGGTAAATTGGGTTTTTTAGTCCCCAAACTATGCGTATTTGGCCAATTTGGTCTCTTATTTATTTTTTTTAGTTAATTGGTCCACAAACTATAGAATTTTGGATGAATTGGTCCTACTGTTAATTTTTTGGTAAGTCAACTGTTAGTTAGCGATTTTTAAAGGGTATTTTCGGTATATTATTATTGATGACCAAAACGTCCAAATACTAAAAAATTGAGGACTAATTTGGCCAATTTATTTATTTTTTATTGAATTTTTTTTAATTTTACAAAAATTGAAAAGTATTTTAGTCGTTTTGATTTTTTTAAAGACCAACTACGCCAATTTTAAATAAGTTGAAGACCAATCCCTATATTTTGGGATCAAAATCGTCAAATTTTATAGCTCTGTTATCAAAATTTTCGAATATATTATTATGATAAAGAGAGATAAAAACGTAGAATATTTGATAATCAATGAATAAAACTATAGTAGATTTCCATTCAAAACATGTTTTCCTTCCAATATGATTTATTCATTAATTTTTCGTATATTTTATGTTTTAATCCCCTGTTTTCATAGTAATATTCGGAAAAAAATTGGTTACGGAGTAATATATTTTATATTTTAATCTATCGTTTTCATAGTAATATGATCCCCAAATATATTATAATTAACGGGAATGGTCATCAACCTATTTAAAATTGGCATAATTGCTCCTTAAAAAAAAGCAAAATTATTAAAATATTTTTCGATTTTTGAAAAACTTAAAAAAATTAAAGAAAAAAAATTGGTCAAATTGGTCCTCAATCTTTCAATATTTGGACGTTTTGGTCCTCAATAATATTATATCGAAAAATACTCTTTAAAAATCGTTGACTAACAGTTGACTAACAAAAAAATTAACAGAATGACCAATTCGTCCAAAATTCTATAGTTTGGGGACCAATTAACTAAAATATATAAATAAGGGACCAAATTGGCCAAACACGCATAGTTTGGGGACTAAAAAATCCAATTTGCCTTTTTATAAACAGGTTGATATAGTTTATGAAATTAAATTAACAACAACTTATGAAAATAAATCTCTTATTAAATCTCATCCCAACATTTTTTGTAACTTTATTTTATTTAATTTTTTTCTAATCAAATGCTTATATATATCTATCTAAACCCAAACAGCTTATTAATTTAAGTGCTTATGACATAAACACTTACTTTATTACAAAGACGTATGTCACAAATACTTATTTAAGTTATTTTTCCAAACGAGGTCAACGTAATTGATAATTTTTTTGTTTTTTATGAAAATATCACACTATTAGACCCTGTTATAGAAATAAAAAATGATGTATATAATTTTATTTTTTAAGGGTAATTAAAGTATTAATATAATCGGTTTAAAGAAAATTTAAATGCACCAATGAAGAAAATGTCACTTGTTAACGCAGCATTTGCCACAAAACATTAAAAAGTAAATGACCATTAGGTTGTTCCACTTGCCTAAGTCATGAATTTTCATGACTCTTCCTTATTTTTAATTTTTTGTGAGTTCCATCTTTTTGTGTAAAGAGTTGGGACAGAGTTATTGATGAGAACAAAATGAGCGGTTAACCATAGACCAGTTCCATCAAATTATCGTTTGACAGACCGGCCAGTTTGATTTTTCAACCAAACCAATTGTTGAACCCTATAGTTGAAGTCTAAAGCCATAAATAACAAAGTTATTAACTTTTTTTTTAAGTCTATGCTGCTCACTGAACGCATAAGTAGATGTTCTGTGTGCATACGAGAATCAGCATTAACATCAATATGAAAATCAAATACTCCCTCAGTCCCACAATTCTTGTATTTTCCTTTTCGGACGTCCCATCATTCTTGTAACATTTCATAAAATAAAAAATTATTACAAATACTTTATTTGAAGGCTCCACAACTCTACTCACAACCAACTACTCTCCTAAAATACCGCACCAAAAAATTTTGTTACAAGAATCATGGGACGGAGGGAGTATATATTTCACTCGTCACAATAGAAATACAAACAAGTATGATGCAAGTTTATTCATGAAACCAAGTACACCTCCAGTTTCTTTGTAGTTATAACAGACATGAACTAGGAAGCAAATACAGAATGAAAATAGATGGAAAATTAGAGCATAATTGAATGTGTGTCAAACCGAGTTCACTCTTTGCCATCAGCAGCACGGAGCGAGCCGAGTTGAACCGGAGCTTGAGTTCCCACAACTTTGGATGAGCCGTAAGTAGACAAATCCACTCCATGAGATTTCTCCTTCTCCAGTTGCTCCTTGATCCAGAAATACGTAATTCGCAGTCCATCCTATACGTACAACAAATCCAACATCATCGTGTTAGTTAATACCATTTCAATGAAGAAAACTAACTAATGCCACATTTTGTTACCTTCAACTTCATTGAAGGAGCCCAGCCAAGCTTTTCCTTGATGAGGGTGTTGTCTGAGTTCCGACCTCGTACGCCCTCCGGCCCTGGGATGTGATGGATGGGGAGCTTCTTGTCATCGAAGCCCAGCACAATCTCCGCCATCTCATTCATGCTCACCATCTCATCACTCCCGATATTCACAGGCTCACGAAAATCGGATTTGGTCAATCTGCAAAGGTTACCACGGATTAGGCCTTTTCTTGGAAGAGTCAAGGATCATTATATATGATACCTGAGAACACCCTCAACACATTCGTCGATGAAGGTGAAGGATCGAGTTTGAAGGCCATCTCCCCACATCTCAAACTTGTCTGCTGCAGTGAGAGCTTTCCTGCAGAAAGCAGCTGGTGCTTTCTCCCTGCCACCTGCAAAATTTGATTGTGGTTGAAGAGTGTTATGTATGTATACATATATATCTATTGCATATATAAGACTACCTTTCCATGTTCCAAAGGGACCATAAATGTTGTGGAATCTTCCTATCCTGCATTCAATCCCAAAGTCCTTGTTGTAGTGCTTGCATAACTCCTCCGTAGCAAGCTTCTCCAGGCCGTATGCATCTTGAGGCTAAAGTGCAGACAGCGTGAGTTAGCAAATCTAACTTCAATACAAAATCAAAGTAATGGAGGAATTAGAACACAACACAACCTCAGCAGGCCAGGCATCAGCTTCCTTCAAGCTCACATTTGTTTCCAACTGCTTAAATTCTGGATAGATGCAAGCACTAGAAGCATAGAAGAACCTAAATATGAATGAAGTAAAGATTCATGTTAACAATATTCTCATTTTGATCTAAATCTAGCTAAATACATTAGTCATTAAGCATCAAGATAGATACCTCTTGACACCATTGATTCTTGCAGCCTCAATCATGTTAAAGCTTATCATAGTGTTGTTGTACATGATGACGGAGTGGTTGGACTGAATGAAGCCCATCCCCCCCATATCAGCAGCAAGATTGAAGACGTGATCGACACCGCTGGTGACCTTGAGACAGTTATCCATCACCCTCAGATCAACAAGATGGAACTCATCACAGAACATGTCCTCACTCATGTGCTCGTTTTCTTCCAGTCCGAGGCAATGATGTAATGCCCCTCGCTCTTCAAACGCCTTGCGATGTGAGAGGCAATGAAACCACCAGCTCCAGTGATGGAAACCCTCAGCTTCTCAGAGGGCCAGTAGGCCTCCCTCTCAAGGTTTTCGTATGTGTACGCTCCATAGGCAGTTTCACCGGTGCTCCCCATTCTGCTCCTGGAACATTTACAGAAAATGAACACAGAGTCATCATATCTCATACATGAAAAATAAGGTGAGACAAAACAAGAATTCGCTCAAGCTAGAAACCATTGCTTTTCTAAGCAAACAACATTAACTTATACATGCTTCCTAATAAGGCCAACTCAAGGAAAAACATCTGAGATATACAGAAAATTAACACAATCACATCCCATAGATGAAAAATAAGGTAATACAAAACACGAACTTGCTCGGGTAGAAACCATAGCTGATCAAAACATAAGGCCCAACTAATTTGTTAGTTGAGATGGACTACACAATATCCATTTTGGGTATATGATATTGCCCTCCTTGACCTTAACCTAATGTTTTTTTTTCCCCTCTGTTTTCTTAAAATGTCTAGTACTAGTGGAGATATGTGTCGGTGCTATTGCAGTTAACAGTCAACGGAGAGGCCTTTGCATAGAAGTAACATGAATGAATCCAAGATTCAAAAACATAACTGCAAGTATCAAGACATGGTTTGCCAGATTAAAAGAAGACCAAAGTACATTTACACAAACAACAAAGCAGCCAAAAAATTATCCCTTTAGAATGAGAAACAAAACACAACCTTACTCATTCTCAAAATTTCAAACTAAAAAGTTTATGAAGCCAAATTGCAGTGTTCATGAACAACATAAATGTCCACTGAAAATGAAATGTTTATTCATCCAAACACGAAATACTAGAGAAACCCACACAAACCCCGGCAGAAGATTATGAACGCGTGAATTTTCTCGAGCAATTACAAGAAAAGTATTTTTTTCTCGAAAAGAGGGATATTTTGGAAGAAAGTAATCGAAAGGATCGCGTACCTCAAAGCGTTTGATTCCTTAAAATGTGGGAATTCCAAGAGTTTAACGTAAAGATGACAAGATTTTCGAAGCTGCTTTTGTTCGACCAGATCGACGCACTCGTCTTTGCTCTCTCTATATGTAGTGTTCTGTTCAGGCGCTCTATCCTTGTCTAAAATATTGATTTTATTATTGTTACGATTATAATTATCTGATTTATTGGATTTTATTTCCTTTCCAATTATAAGGGGACAGAAATTGTGTGCTCAAAATATTTTTATAATTTGTGAATAAGATGTTTCAAGTTTTTTCTGACGTGCTTGTATTCTCTTCAAGTATTTTGGTACATTTTGTTCCACTAAATTGATATAAGATTAAAAAAAATATCAGATTCATGATCTTTTAACTTTGTTAACTATATTCCAATTCTAACTTTTTTAATTTTTAATTTTAGAAAGAAAACATGGAAAATAATTTAAATGTAAACCAAAGTGAGAGTAAAGAAGAGGAAATAGACCTAATCGAAGAGGGACGTTTTTTCCTTTTCCTTTTATGTGACATGGATAAGTCTTTCGTTATTATGGGGCGTATATTAAGTAAGTTTTACTTCTATTTAATATTGTACATTTGTACACCATAAAAAATATAAATCATATTAAACTTCAAGTTGATCGGCATTGGTCAACGTTGTTAGCAGTGGCGGTTTTGAGCATGTGCGGGAAACCCATCCGTATAGGGCCCCAAATTTTTAAGGGCTCTCGATTTTTATTTTGGAAAGCTTAATGTTATTATTATAATATTTTTTTTTTATCCCAATAAATATTTTACACTATTTTGTCATAAGTCCAATTATTTATTCTCCGTCCAATGCAAAAAATAAATTTGGAAAATAAAATTAATTATATAAAATTCTAATCTTAATCTAAATTGAATTTATTAAATTAGTCTATCTAAAGGCAAGAATAAATAAATCGACATATCCAGACGCAACTTAGCAAACAAACAGCAAATCCTTTCTCTCTGATTCTCTCTGTCTCTTTAACCTCGACCCCTGTCTTGATTACATACATTAATAAAATATCATATTTTTTTTATTACCATAAGCCTAATTTTTTACTCTGGCACAGGACTCCCAAAATGTCAGAGCCGGCCATCATGTTAGTTTTAAGAATACATGATTAATCTTCTCCAAATCTTGTTATCTAATTTGAGAATAGACAGTTAGTGTATTTTGATAGCAAGATAATCTTATAATGTGATTCTGGTCAGCGTTGGACATATCGTGTACCTAAATTAATATACGATCAAAACGATCAAGTTATGATTTTGTTACTTTGTTAACTGTATTCCAACCTTTTTTTATTGTTTGATTTTAAAATGTAGCCCAAGTGTACGTGGGTAAAGAAGAAGAAATAAACTTAAGGTAAAGAATAAGAAATAAACCTAAGTAAATGAAAGAGGGAGGTTTTTTTTACTTCTCCTTTCGGCATGCACAAATAATTTTGTTTTTATGTAGTAATCTGTAAGTTATAAAAAATATTTACTTCCTTGCATAGATCTTATCTCATTTTTTAAAATAATAAGATATTAGCGTTAGGATTTATACACAATTGATGGAAAACACCACTTTATACATAACTAATAATTTTATTTTAATAATCGTGTTTAAAAGAAATTAGACAAGATCTATGAGACAGGGTATAGATAAACTAAATTAGACTCACATTTTTCGGTATTCATAATATTTAAGAAGGCAAGTTTTAAGAAAGAGTATTGTCCAGCCCAAGAATAGACAACTAGTAATTTTTTATTAAAAAACAAACTATATGGTAATCAAATGTGGATATGAAGACTGGGCAGATCATGAACCTAAATGAAGAATATTATTAAGTTATTAAATTCACGATAAAAGTAGGAATGATTTTTGTGTTGGGGGCGATCTACTGACTACTGTCGGTGGTAAAAATGAAAGACCTACTCATATAGTAATAACTTAAAATTGATTGGCCTATTAAAACAAATGTAACACTACTCCGTATATGATTCGCATATGCTAGTCGAATTCGTGTGCAAGTTGAGAACATGGTGGGGGCCATGAAAAAGGACGTTGGCTTATCAGAGTGCTCAAATCGTATTTGCAATGTTATGGACGACGATAAGCGCTTTGGTTTTAAGGTAGTGTTTGAAACAGTTTTAATAAGTTGTTTTTTGAATTTTTTTATTGTAAAAGTATATTTTTTAATATTTGAAATAAGTGCTTTTGCTTTTTTAGTCTTAAAATAAACTAGAATAAAAAGGTTGGTCAGTAATGTTTTTTAAAAGCAGAAGTCAAAAGAAATTAAAAAATAATTTATAATAGGTTTTGCAAAATTATTATTTTTTTAAATTAAGTTATTTTTTTCTACTATTCTAAGTGGGTGTTTGCAACTGCTTATCATAAGCACTTTTTATTTTTTTTGCTTAAAATTTAAAATAATTGATTTTAAGCAAAAGCAGGTA
>CM054802.1:26765713-27057798 GCA_028984105.1 Lavandula angustifolia | reverse complement strand
AACGAAATTCTCTCTGAACGGTTTGGGACTAGGAAAAGTATTTTGTGAAACGTGGTATGCATATATATAAATCTCTAATTTAAGTAGATTTGAGATAAGATGAATTTTATAAGTCTCTAGGTACAAATAGATTTAAGATTAAGATGAATTTTTACAGAATTATATCTAACAATACAAAAGACTTGGTCTTTGGATAAAACAAACAATATCTATTATTCTAATCCAAGGGATATACGCACCTATATCAAATAATTAAAAAAAAAAACTTAGATATGATATAATCAAGAAACGCTATTATTTTTTATATATACAATTTATTCTATCACTTACCATATAAGACATTCAATCCTAGATAAATTAGGATATGGATAACCACAACTAGATTTTATCCTAAAACATTTATATCCCACATAAAATATCTATTTTAATCATAAAACATAATATAAAATTATCTCCTAATAATTTAATATAATAATAATAAATATTATATCTTTTATGAATGCTAGTTGGTTAAGAAATCCAAATAATACTATTCTTGCCTAATAATTCTATTTATGATTTCTAAATAATTAGAAATATAAAAATATAATCATATCATGAAATCTCCTATAGTGATGCCCTCCCGGGCGTCCGTTTATCAACCCGAAGCCACACGTATCTTTTGATTGTTAGGTCTTACACTCTCACATGCTTGTATGAAATCTCCATGTCCTTCGGCGGAGGAGTGCAGGTTTCAATCTTACGGCTTCTCTGTTTGCTTTAGCAGCCTTCTCCTTGGCGAGCCTCTTGCCGATACGAACTCTTCGATTTAGTAGTATTGTGCTCTCTTATCCGAGCAATAATACTAAAATTGATCATCTCGTCCTTCGTCGGCTCGGCCTATCTTCTTTTCTTCTGGCGAGAGTGATGGCTGTCTTCCTCAAACTTCTGCTCTTTCTCTTTCTCCTTACTTGACTTCAGCCGAGGTTGACCTTCCTTGCGAGAGGCCTTCATTGCGTTTCTCTTGAGGAACCTTAGTGCGGGCCTTCGAGGGAGCCTTCTTGAAGCGTTACATTGCCTGGCCTCAATGACTCGCGCGATTCTCGCCACGGCTTCCTGTCAGCATGTTAATTTGGGCTTATGTATCGTTTGTGGGATTTTTCATTGGTGTGGGAACCTTTAGCGGCTTCTTTCCCTTTCCCAGAGATATAGGTGGGCGAGAGGAGGCTTTTCCTCATCTTACGAGTCTTCCTCCAGAACTCACCAGCCCATTTTATATGTTTTTGAGAAGTCGGCGGAAGTTAGTTCCTGTTTTCTTAGGTCCTGGGCCGCTTGGGGCCGATCCCAGCGCATACATCACGTGTCGGGGCACATACAGGCCTACGCCCCTTAGTCTCGGTCTCTTCCCTTTTGTGGAGAGGGTCGATGGGAGCGGACTTGACTTGTGTCCTAGTGTTGACTTCTTCCTTTGACTATTCTTTCCCCTTTTTGGCATCATCAAATCCGAAGTAGGAAGTGAGACTTCTTTGGAATTCTATCTTTGTGATGGCGGTTAGGAGCTTTATCTAAGGATTGCACGGACAACAGAACACCCTTGAAGAGTTGTTCCTCTTAGTAATAGGGGTCTTCTTAGTATTTTGCGGTGAGAAGGAATCAAACCGAGGTTCTGAATGGTGTCTTGACCACATCAAACTTCTCCTCACGGGCTTTTGCGAATGGAGGCAGTACAGGCTCATGAGCACCGGTAAGTGTGGAGAGTCTCTACACATGTGTTCGGCGAGGCGCACCCAAGGTTTCCCAGGAAAGAGAAGTCGGCGGCCGTCAGCGATGCTTGCTGAATTTCGGAGACTCGGCTCTTTGTGTGCGGTAGAGTGCGTCTCACGAGAAGGGCGAGGGGGCGGGGACGAGCGTGTTGACGAAGTCTTGGATTTTCATAGCAGTATCGTAACCTTCTTCCAAAATTCGTGGACATTCTTTGCGGAAAGCTGTTCTGTTATCACCCGAGTGTGGAGTACTTTGGCTCTGACCCGATCTTTGGCGTTTACGTAATGAGGGCAACCTGTTAGGTAGCTGCGTGCTGCGGTCAGTCTGTATCATGAGAGGTTCTCCATGCAGCCGGGAGGGAGGGAGGCTGAGGTTGAGCTCCTCATCTGTTGAGTACCACTCGGCGAGGCTTCTTAGGGCACATCCCATTTGGGTCTGATCATACGGAATAGAGCCCTCTAAAGGCGCGGTTCTTTGAGGATTCTATCCTCAAGTAACCACAGCATACTCGTCCTTAAGTCTTGGCGAGAGCATAGGTCGGCCGAGGCTTGGAGTAGCCGATTCTTTGACAGTTTTCTAGCTCCTGGAAATTGACGGTTCGCATGATGCAGATAGGATGAGACGATCAAGAAGTGATCCAATCCTGGAACACGAAGAGCATCGAAGTTTGGCCTTGTAATAATGTTCACCAGAAGTCGAGTGACTTGTGATTTCCTAGAATAGCCTCGAGATTTCTCGGGTTGCTTTCGATCTGAAGAGCGTCGACCTCTGTACTAGATAGTATCCCTTGAGTGCTTGTCTCCATGTCATCCACATCTATAGGAGACATTGTCTTCTGTGATGGGAAGACGCTGCGAGTGGTGGTACATCGATGGGAGGCGAGATATAAGATTACGGCCAACCTCGGGTGCGGTCCCACAGTGCACGAGAGGCCGATTTGTGTTGGTTTTGCCTTCTCAGTCTGACCTTTTCCTGCGACGGTCTTGCTCAAAGTCGGTGTGCCTCGGTGAGGCAGGGCTACTGCACGGCCGTCTCGAAACTTTCTTACGCTTCTTCGATGGGTAGCACCCTTCTTCAGGGGAGTAGGGGGCCTTCCTCTTCCCACTTCCCTTCCTCGTGAGAGCCACATGCCTAGTTTGTTGAAGCGCACTCGCACGGGCTGTGGAAAGCGGATCTTCTTTGGGTTGAAGTAGCCTTTATCGAGTGTAGGTTACGTTGTCATCTCCACATAGATCTTCAATTATCACTAACAACTTCATCCCATACTAGGAGTTTGCTCTTGGCCTCCAACGCCTAAGTAGGTCTATCCAAACTTTGAGAATTTGCTTGTACGTGGAAACTCCTTCAATAAGAACTTCACATCCGGTTGATCTTGGCCCTATCGTAGATGGCCATCATCGTTAGGAGTTTGGAGTGCTGGACACACGATCCAAATGAGCCAGGCTTGACTCCTCGGGATGCAACGCGTAACTATATACGCTTAAGTGCTACGAAGCTACTTGGGAGGCATGTCGGTTTAGAAAGCGCGGCCCGAGGGAAGTCGGCTCCCCAGTGAGAATATCTCCCAGATACTCGTCGAGCAAATCATCCTTGTAACCGGCTACTTCCTGCGATGCCCTTTGTCGGCATGCGGAAACTTCGTTAAAGAGCTTGCACTCACGAGGCGTCTATCGACCCTGCCTTCAACTCTCGAGGGTCGTGACGTGATGCTATTGTGAAAGTACGATAACGTCCGCGTTTACCTCCTCGAGAGTTGAGGGTAGAACTCAGAAATACGCCTCGGAAGGAAGTATGCTTGGCTTCCTTGGCGAAGTCTCTCTAATCCGAAGCTCACGAGTGCATCAGGAGACCTCGTCGGCCTATATCCGATCCATTGAGGCGAACTCCTTGATCGATTAGCACCGAGACACGATCCTTCTCAAGGATCTCGACCGTATTCGCCGGGACTATCATGGCCCAACGTTACTTGGGTTTTCCATGACTTAATGCATCTGGGTTACATTATTAGTACTAGAAAATATAATAAATCAGCATGAATACTTAATGAACGTAAAAGTTCTCGTAAAAATCTCACAAGGTATGCTAATGCGAAAAGAAGTAGAAATCTAGAGGTTTTTATTTGTGAGAATTTAGGGTTTTAGCGGAGCGAAAATGGCGGTTTTAGAATAGATACATCGATATATATGATCTTGAAGATGAAGGGGTTTAAGATCGACGGTTCAGATTTAAATCCCGCTTTCAAAGATGGACAGATCAAGATTTAATATTATAAAAGCGATGATGAAATAAGCCGCCCGAATCGAGTCCCGAGTTGGAAATAACTTATAGGAGTAAGTTGATATGGCATGCATTTAATGCAAAGCGGTGTTAGACAAACATAGCATAGAATGTCATACATTTAATGAAACTTAGATTTATAATAAATGACATTCTCTAAGGAATTGAATCCTGACGGCGAACAAATATCATAGCAACATTAATTCTTGGGTTGATTGCGAAAGATATCACCAAAGGCGATAGTTGACGTTGTATTCGGTGGTACGTCGCTCGTGTAGATTGGTTTAGAATCTCTATGTGTATGGCGAGTCCCGTCTTGAGAGTACGCATTCCCCCTTCAGTAAGGTGCTTCTCTCCCGAATCCACTTACTAACTAGAGTCGGTAGGGTCCGAGCGGGGCCCAGCTCGGCGAAAGTTCTCACGAATGCAGGCCCGGTGAGAGGGAAGAGTAAAATATGTCGGCCATTTGATGGTCGGTATGGATCTTTTCCATCCACGATATCCTTCTTTTCGACATGGTCACGAATGAAGTGGTGTCACGTGTCCGCGTGTTGCATCTAGTATGAAGAACGGGGTTAGGGTGATCTCATGTGCTTGCGAGGGTACATGCATGAAAGATGCGACACTTCATGCTTAGAATGACGTCATAGTCGGCGTAGGCTTTTTGTCTCGGCCCAAGGATTTAGTAGCAGGCAACTTCCGGTGAACATGTATTGCTTGATTGGGTTAGTTGATGTAGCTCCTGGGCGTGTTTTTCTTTGAGAACCATGAGATGAGCTTGCTGTAGAGGCGAGCGAGTTCATGAAGTTGATTACCGGTCAATCCTGCAGCTTGCGTAGTCGGCATCGAGAATAACGATTGTATTTCAATAGTATCATGGGCCGGATACCACGACCGCGTACCAGGTGTTCCTCGAGATAGCGAGAATCTTCTTTGCTTTGAGTCCGCATAGCACTTCTTAGGATTCGCTGAAGAAATCGAGCGCTTGACACCTACGGCATAAGTTATGTCGAGTCTAGTAGCGAGTTAGAATATAATAGAGAACCAATAATTACATGAAATCGGTTATGGTCTCTTGATACTCCCTCTTTGTCAAGATCGATTTTCATGTTCGCGTTCATCGGGATCTTGATTGTTTGTCGATGTGCAACCGAATTTCTTGATGAGGTCTCGAGTGTATTTGCCTTGATTGATGAATGTTCCCTTCCTCGATTGTTTGACTTGAAATCCAAGGAAACAATTCATCTCTCCCATCATTGACATCTCGAATTTGTCCTTCATCGTTTTCTCGAACTTTGTTGACACATGATGACATTCTTCGAGCCGAATATAATGTCATCTACATAGATCTCGCATAAGTAAAGATATCGTCGCCTAGACGAATGCTTCGAATAGGGTGCGATCCACTATGCCTTTACGAAGAAGAAACTCGACAGGTATCGTACCAAGCCTTGGATGCTTGTTTTAACCCGTACAGAGCCTTTCTCGAGTCTATACACTTGATGTCCCTGCCGAAAGCCGGAGGCTGTTCTACATAGACTTCTTCTTTCAGCACGCCCATTCGAGAACGTTGACTTCACATCCATCGATATACTCAAGCGTTGATGTGTTGCTAGAGATGGTAATTTTCCGGGTCGAGGCCGGGTAGTATAGTACCCGGACCCGCCCGCAAGTTCGACTCGAGACCCGCATCCGGACCCGCACATGCGGGTCAAGAAACTCGTAACCAACCCCGGACCCGCACGGGCGGATCTACTCGGCCCTGCACCCGTTGGTGCCGTTTCAATTGTTAATTTTGAATTATTTTATTTTTTAATTATTAATTTTCGTTATTGGAATCCTTTTTGTTTGAATTTTCTTATTATAGTTGCTAGCTATTAGTATCTAAAAGTATGAATTGAAGAACAAGAAAATTCAAATAACATAAAGTAAGATTACATAATAAAATTAATAAAAAAAACCTTTTTTGTTTGAATTTTCTTATTATAGTTGCTTGACTATTAGTATCTAAAAGTATGAATTGAAGAACAAGAAAATTCAAATAACATAAAGTAAGATTACATAATAAAATTAATAAAAAAATTAGTAATGCGGGTCCGAAACTGGGTGGGGGGCGGGGCGGGGCGGGTAGAGAAATTGGACCGGATCCGTCCCGAACCCACGCGGGTTGGGTCCAAACCCGCCTCGTACTTCTACGGTGCTGGGTATTACCCGCCCCATCGCGGGCGGGCGGGGCGGGTCAGACGGGTCCGGGTCCCAATTGCCATCTCTATGTGTTGCGTAGGCAAGGAATTGTCCGATTGCCTCTAATCTTGCAACCGGAGCGAACGTTTAGTCGAAATCTATCCCTTCGGCTTGACACGGTAGCCTTTTGCCACGAGTTTAGCTTTGTTCCTTACTATGACGTTGTTTTCATCTCGCTCATTCTTGAAGACCCATTTAGTTCCGATCACATGCCGATGCCGTAGCCGTCAACAAGCTCCCATACGTCGTTCCTAGTGAACCGATTCAGCTCCTCTTGCATAGTAGTGATCTCCGTCAACATCTTTAAGCGCGTCCTCAATTGGTGACTGAGGCTCTTAGACAAGAAGCGGAAATATAAAGCACTTTCTCCTTGACGAATGCGGATCTTGTCTTAACACTGTGAAGGATCTCCAATGATAAGGTCGAAGAGTGAGCATCCAACCGGGATCGACGATGTCTTATCTCTTCATCCGAAATTTTTTCAACACGGATAGTAGGCGAGTTAGGTATTTCGATTGTACTATTCCGAGATTGAAGCAATTCCAAATGACAAGAGTTGGGTCTATGGAGTCACCAGATTCGGGGGCATTAAGCTCGGGAACGTCATTTGTTCCCCACGAGTTGTTATTCTCGGTGGAGGTCTCGGTTATCACTTGGGTTTCTTCATCGACCGGAGTTACATGGGATTGATTATGTTCAGGTAGAATCCAATCTCCTTAGCTACGTTCGTTGTTGGCGTCATTCGATAATCTTGACTTCATTATCCTCGTCCGAATCATCATCCCAACAAGGCCGGATCTTTTCAACATTATCTTTTAAGCTTAGATCCTGTAGCTGCCATCGATGTCCTCCGATTCGAATTTGAGTTCTCGCTCCTGTTCTTAGTAGCAAACTCATTAAAGACAACATGAGGGCTTTCTTCCACGCAAAGGGTCGGTAGTTAAAAACTACGAAGGCTTTGCCGACACGGGAGTGTCCTAAGAAAACTCCCCGGTCGACTTGCTATCAAAAGTCTTCAACTCGATCCTTTCCGTTATTGTGGATAAAGTACGAACACCAAAAAATATGGAAATGAGATAAGAGAGGCTTCATGTCGTTCCATAGTTCATATGGTGTCTTCGATGTTGATTTGTCATTAGTGATCTGTTTACGAGTGTAACATGCGGTATCAGGTAGCTTACGCCCGGGTTTTGATTTTGACGGAGTCCCGAGTCCGCAAGCGGGGTTCTTGCTTTGCTTCTTTGAGTGTTCTATTCTTCCTTTCGAGCAATCTCATTTTGTTGAGGCATGCGTGCTGCGTGGACGTCTCATGCTCTATTCCTTCGGTATCGCGGAACTCTTTAACCATCGCATTCGGGAACTCGGTTCCTGCGTCCGAATGAATCTTTCTCGATTTCGGTGTTCTTCTCGATATGCGAGCCTTTTCGAAGCCCAAGGCAACTGTTTTAACGTCGGACTTGTTGGCAATAAATATGACCTATGTGTAGTGCGAGTAGTCATCAATGACTACTAAAGCATACTTCTTGCCTCTGATCGTCACAGGAGAGACTGGTCCGAACAAGTCCATGTGCAGGAGCTGAAGGATTCCATTCATGGAAGGTGATGGAACTGGTGGATTTTGTTTCTTTGTTTGCTTTCCCTTTAGGCATGCTTCGCACTGAGTATCCTTGGCCGAACACTTCATTCGGCAATCCTCTCACTAGAGCGTTTCTAGCAAGCTTGTTGAGCGTCTTGAAGTTGAGATGGGCTGAGTCCATTTGTGCGAGCCACCCCGTTACGTTGTCATTCTTCGCCGGCAAGCATGCTTCAGAATCTGCTGAATTCAAATCAGCAATGTATATGTTCTTTTTGCGTGAACCTGATAACACTGTTTTCCCTGTAGATTTATCAATGATATCACAGAAACCAATGTCAAAAATTACTCTATTCGAGTTATCACAAAATTGACTAACAAAGAGAAGATTATGTTGAAGTCCTTCGACATATGATACTCTTGGAACCGTGGTGGTTCTAATACCGAGTGTTCCATATCCTCCGGTATAGCCTTTTTGCGTTATCTCCAAACTCGATTACGGGTCCTTCTTACGTGATATAATTCTTGTGAAGACTCCTTTGGTACGCCCATGTGTCTTGAGCCTCCACTTATCCATGTATTATGGGTCCCTGTGCACCTCGAAACGGGAATTATATTCAGGTACCCTTTATTTTGATTTTGGGTCCTTAAGCGTTAGTTTTGGAAACTCAATCTCTTGTCTTTCGACCCCACGGTGGTCTCAAATATTTCTTTCCACTTTTGTCAACATATTTCACCCTTGGGCTAGGTGAAGTTGACTTCGAGGTTTTGCCGGTTCGGGAGTCCCGATCTTCGGGTGGTGGATTGTTGACCTTAGCCTTCTAAACGGCCTTTTTCTTCTTCGACTCTTGGAACCTCTTCGACAATAAGATCATAGTAATATGAACCATGCGAGCGAGGATGTGTCAGCTGTGGAGGTCCATACTGATCAGCCCACTTTACTCTGTTGGTTCCCCCTTGACTGTACTGGGGTGATTTTGAGCTAACCTTCTTGTCAGATTTCTGATAGATAGGATGAGGTGCTTTCATCTTCTGTTTGTTCTTTGCTAGGGGGTTCAGTGTTTCTGCATTGATTGTCTCCCCTTGAACAAATCTATCAGTTAGCCGATTCTCTTAGCGTATGGAAGTAGATGTGGATGCTTCGTGTCTGAATCCGAGTCCCTCCTTACAGTGTTTAGGCTTGTTGTTGGCTAGCATCGCCTCAAGCTTTTTCTCGGCTCCCATATACCGCTCGTCATCAGGTTTCTCCAGACATCGTCACTCCTCTTGAGAGTTTCATTCTCGGTCTGAAGTCCTGAGAACTTCTGCTTCAGTGGAATCAGTTCAGTATCTTTCTGAATTAAGTCATTGGTCAGTACTGAGATCAGATCTTCTTGTTGCTGAGACTTGGCCATCATAGAGTTAATCTCCTCCCCGAGTCTCATAACAAGTCCTTCCGACTCGTAGCAACCTGACTCTCCTGAGAAAGTCTCTGATTTTCCACTTTCAGGGCATCCAACTCCACGAAGAGTCTTGTTGAGTCAGACTCATCCGAATCTACTCATCGAGTAGTTCTTCATAAGCAATCGCGATGTCCGATTCTCATACGCACCTGAAATAGTGTCTTGTGTGCAGTGTGAAGAAGAGTTAAATGGTTCGTGAGAGTTTAACTCATCCTCTTCTCCTGCCATTAGACACTTTTCAGTATCTTCTTCAAGCTCTTGGGCCATGAAGGCGGCTTCATCATCGATGAATCCATGAAGGAGTCGACTTCTTTCGAGTCGTCCGAGAGTTCACCAAGCAATGTAGGCTTGTGGACTCTTGATGAACTTCTCCCTTCGAGCTTTTCTTGCAGCTCTTTCACGGTATCTTGAGCTCGGGAGACGATCATACCGATAGTGTCCTGGTTTCTTGCGGTTGTAGCAAGAGGTGACTCTGCCTTCTCTACTCTCCTTGTCTTTCAAGCGTGGAATCCCGTTGTTTCTGCATTCGAAGTTTGTGGTTCAGGAGTGCATTTAGGTGAGTAATCAGACTTACTCTTTGAGTTTCTGACGACTCTTGACAGTCTTCTGCGCCGCTCCTTTTCCTTCTGATATTTGATTGCAAGCAGTGCTTATCGTTTAGCGAGACTTCCTTCTTGTAAGTCACTTGTTGAAGGCTCGGCTTTGCTAGACATTGGAGTTGTTGTGTCGCCGATGCTTTAAAGGCATGGTAGACCGAACTCGAACTCCTCAGCTTTTAATTCTGAAAATATATGATCAGGAGAAACAATATCAAGATCAGAATGTCTAAGCAATGTAGCGAAGGAGTCCAATGTCCATCCGCGGTGCTCTCAAAATCTTGAGATTCATCTCTCGGTTGGCGAACGTCTTTCCCAGGCCCATTGATTGTGTTCATCGATTCGTAAATCTAACATTAAGATCTTCAATCGTGTCACCCAGGGCATGAGTGACAGTCTCTCCGGCTTCGAAGTTCGAGCGCTAACTTGTTAGCTTTGAACTATGCCAAGATATGAGTCGCTCGGTGTGGTCAAAATGGCATTTCGGCTACCCGGTCAAGGTTGTGAAGTTTTTATCTTATGGAGTGAAGAGGCTTACGTCCTTTGGAACCTTCTTCCGGTGTAACCGCTCCTCCTCCTTGAAGTTGGTTCTTGAAACTCAACACTATCGACCATAGGTATGATAGGTCCGTCTTCCAAGACCTCTGTCATACTGTCGTGGAGGGAAGTCAGATGTGCTTCCATTATGACTCGCCATACCCCGTAGTTCTCTACTGAAAATATGGGTACCATCCCGATTCCCGACATATCGGACATGTTAGGTAATAATATGAATTAAGAATGATATGCGGTGAAAACTTTTTCGGGATCCGTTCAAGTAGACCGGTTTGGGATAACAAGAGTCTTAAAGAACTCCTGCTTCTGATACCAATTGTTGTGTCTCGAGGTAAACGTTCAGGTGTAGGGGGGTGGGGTGAATACACTGAAAACTTTTTCTCAACTTAGAACGCGAACAGTCCGATTACGGAGATTGTCTACTGAATAAATTCAGTAGACCAGGCAAGCTGTTCTAGATCACGTTGATAGATTGACTGACTATACTGAGGCACGCTAGGCGTCGATGTCATAATTCAGCACCGTTCAGTAAGAGTTCAGTAGCGTGCGGAATAGTATATGCCCAATTCAGTTGAGTTGAAAACGTTTTTAATAAAACTGTTTCAGTAGATTAGTGCACTCAGTTAACCGTTTTACTGAAAATTTGTTGAAAGATTTGTAAATGGTTTTCAGAATGAACAGTAAATCAATGCAACAGTAAATGAACACAGCGATTTTAAAGTGGTTCGGATATCAACAATCTTACGTCCACTGTCCCGAAAAGAAGAGGAGGTTATTTTATTATACTGATTTAGTCTCAGTTGGTTTGTACACTGGACAAACACGGCCTTGAAGATTATACTGAGCAAGTCCCAGTTTACAAGATTTCAAACAGAGATGTTTGAAGGATTCTCCAACAGTGAAGGAGTTCTTTACAATAAGAACAGTTCAAGATATAAACTCCTTCGGTTCTAAGATATGGATATTTCAGTGGAGCTTAGGTTAGAGAGAAAGGGAACAAGAAGAGGCTTCTAGAGTGAAGAACAATGAGGAATAATCTCTCTAGGTACGTGTTCTATCACTTGGATGCTAGAAGCTTTAATTCTATGAAGCTTGGTTCCCTAGAGCAGTGTAAGCACCTTTCGCGTTGAGTGTTTTTTC
Source organism: Lavandula angustifolia (assembly GCA_028984105.1). Taxonomy (NCBI): domain Eukaryota; kingdom Viridiplantae; phylum Streptophyta; class Magnoliopsida; order Lamiales; family Lamiaceae; genus Lavandula; species Lavandula angustifolia. Next base: position 27,046,228 of record CM054802.1, on the reverse strand, counting down.
TGAATTTCTTGCCGAAAGCTTGTGTCTTGTTCGTTCAATGCTCGTAAATTTCGTATCTTCTTCGATTTGATTTTCCCTCTATTTATAGAGGTGAGCTATGGATAGATCCGTTGGAGACGAACGATCCATGTGTCACTCTCTTTGGGTAACTAACGACTCTTTTAAGGAATCTTGCAAAGTCTTTTCCTCCATTTCTGGAAAGTTGTTGACTTGCGGCTTTTACCGGAACTTTGATAGTTGGCCTGCTCATCATTGGTCGAGGCGTAGAGTAGTTGAGGCACACGGACTTCTAGGCATATGCGAAGGCGACTTCTCGATGTGAACAACCTCGGACGACTCTTACGATTTAACATAGAAGATTATCGACAATCAAGGAGCTGTCAGTCGTTGTTGAGTCCGACACCGGGTTCGGTAGTATACTCTGTCGAGTCCAACTCTGCGAAGGTCGACTCTAAGTTCGGTGAACTGCTCTGCCGAGTCCGATTCTACCGACTCCTTTCGGTATGTCTTGCTCTCTCGAGTCCGGCACTCACGAATCGAAAACCTCTCGATCTGCTTGCTCCTGCCGAGTCCAAAGCCTCTACGAGTTTTCTCACCATAGCATCGATCCTATTAAGCTTGGTTCCCTGAAGCGATGTAATCGCCTTTCGCATTGAGTATTTCTCTCAAGTTCTTGCGGAAAGCTTGTATCTTGTTCGTTCAATGCTCGTATTTCACCTTGTTGTATTCCATATCTTCTTCGATTTGATTTTCCCTCTATTTATAGAGGTGAGTTATAGATAGATCCGTTGGAGACGAAGCTGTCCACGTGTCACTCTCTTTGGGTAGCTAACGGCTCTTTTGAAATCGTGCGGAGTCTACCCTCTTTTTCGGGAAAGTAGTTGACTTGCAACTTTTTACAGAACTTTGATGGTGATCGCTTGTCATTGGTCGAGGTGTAGAGAGTTGTTGAGACATTCAAACTTCAAGGCAAATCCGAAGCTAACTTCTCGATGTGTACAACCTCGGACAACTCTACTCGATTTAATGTTGAAAACCTCTAACAAATCAAGGAGCTGTCGGGCCGTTCTCGAAGTTCGGCCGGGGTTCGGTAGTAGACTCCTCCCGAGTCCCAACTCTGCGAAGGTCGACTACGAGTTCGGTGAAGCTGCTCTGCCGAGTCCAGTTCGCCGACTCTTTTAGTATGTTGCTCCTGCTGAGTCCAGCACTACTGAATCTGAACACCTCTGAGTATGCTGCTCCTGCTGAGTCCAGCACTACTGAGTCTTCACTCCATGGTACTGAGGCGGATAGTCTACTGAGGCTACAACAGACAGAACTTCTGACCCTGGACCATGCTGAAGGCAAGTCTTACAATTACAAAGGAATGGTTCACCAATCAAATTAGGATTTTGGGATCAGCCAAATCTTTTAAATAATCTACTGCTGAATCATCTCCCAACATAATCCATCTATCGATTTAGTTTTAATAATTGTTTTTGGTTATCTTGTAAAAGAAGATTAGAATGAGCCTCGTTGAATGTCACAATTTCATATCCTTCAGCACCACACAATTTGAACACAACACGTGCAACACAAGACGCTTTAGTTGACCGTGCGAGTTTTTTTTTTTTTTTTTTGTAAGAGTCATCATCACTTTGAACAGGACATAAAAAATGACCTAACATTTTCCCCTCACGATTGAATATTACATATCTATGCTTAACTACACCATCACTCTTACGATGAGCTCTCATTTGCACATCAAACCCACAAACACCAGCATACACTTTGTAAAACTTCACCCCATCTTCCAAGTTTGAAAACTTGTGGCTAACCATAGGCTTCATTCCATCTGGACATGTGGAAAAATACGCAACAAATGTATTCTCAAAAATACAATCATCATAAGAGGAAGACATAAATTCTCATCTAAAACAAAATACAAATAGTTAAAAATCCATAGTAGCTAAAATCTTAAAATACAAAGAAAAGTGCAAGTAGCTCATGTAGTAACTCAAATCAAGGAAAGTGATATTAGATAGCATTATAACAACCCCTATTATGAATCAGTTTCTGAATACAATTACATCAAGTGTCAACAAATAAAGCACCCAATTGCAAAAATTGAAGACAGAAAATGCATGAAACAAACATACCAATAGAACCCGTCGAGATCTCCATTTTCTTAGACACGAAATTGAACAAGAATTGAATAATTTCTTCAAGATAAAACTCAACCACCAATTTCCAAAATTGATGAAGAATTGCGAAATTAACGAAGAAGAAGAGCTATATGATCGTAATAACCAGCTCCCAATAACCGTAAAGCCAAGATTAAAGACGGCGAATTCTGCTCTTCTATGTTAATCCCCCAAATACAGAAATTGATGAAGAATTTGAACTTGAGAATGAAGAAGAATTATGCACGAAAAATTCCAGCTCCCAGGATCCGAAACACCATAATTGAACACGAACTTCAGGAAGGAAATCCAGGTCTTCAATAGCATGGAGTTCATCTCTCTCACAAACAATCGAGTGTCGTCGCTCATCTCTCTCGTCTCTCTCAGGTGAGTTAAGGTTGTATAATTCTTTTTGTAAGAGAATTAACATAAGGAAATAGTTGACGAAAATGCCCTTACTGATGCTTATTAGATTAAATGAGTGATAAAATGATTATTTAAATACTAACCACTCATCTAATGAAATGGAGGGCTAGGATGTGTTACTAGTTCCTTCAATAAGGTAGTGTTCATTAATTATCTATTTCATATATATATATCATGTATAAGCATTATTAATGCTAAGATAGAGACATAGATCTACCTTGTTTATTCCGTTTTGTTGCGAGGTAAATGGAGTTGTCAAAATTGATCCATTGTTGAGAATTACTATGCAACAATGGTTAATAGGGTTGCTTGCTTGATAATGAATGCATGTATGATATATAATGAAAATGAATATAATAGTAAATGAAAGGTAATGGTAATGGGATGATACTCTCATTAAATAAATAAAACACATATTTTTTTATATATATTTATAACCATGCACATTTATAATCGGTTTTGAGGTTTTTGAACTCTGATTCTTCAAATATAATATACATATATATATGAACTAGATGGCATAGTTGTCAATATACAAACATTTAAAATGGAAACGTTCATAACAGAATTAACTTTGAGATTATTACTTTTTTTGAAAATTAAAAGCATTTCATAATTCCAATTTCCATTATATAGACAAATTCTTTGAAACGTTTTTACCATTTCAAGACATTCAAAAGCTACGGAATATACAATCTATTCAACAAAATCAACAAACACAACGCATTCACCTAGAACAACCTACAAACTATTTTTTTTTTTTTTTTTTAAATAACATTATTACAAGAATATCTTCAAAATTAAGCCATATATAAACTGAAAATAAAGCAACCTAAGACAAAATTCTTGATTAGTTGCATACTCATTCAAATGATCAAATGTCAAACTACCCCAGCCATAAAATGAAAATCTCTATTGGTTAGAGTCAAGTCAATACGATTCTGATCATAAGCCTCGTCTACAGAGACCAAGCACTAGATCAATCTGATCGATCCACTCTTGTCTTGGGCTTCCCACCTTCACTACCTAGTTTTTATATTTATAAAAAGTATAACTGTGATGACTATCACTTAGCTAGAATCAATACACATTTAAGACTCAAGATAAACTTTCAACGCAATGTCGTTGATTAATTATTTCAACTCAAGTGAGTAGTGTAATGCTTAATTTCTTGCTTAATTTGAAGAATATGTGAAATTAAAATATATACACAACGTAGAAGGAGAAAAAGAAGGTTTCTCTGCAAATCAATAATTCAGAGGGTGCTGGATGACATCAATCTTGGAAAAAGAAAATCTTGCTACGGTTACCAATTATGGAATGAAAAGCTGCAGATTGATAAGTAGTAGTGTTTGTCCTCGAATCTGGAGGGGAAAAGAAGAATCTCAAATGAACTAATAAGATCAAATTTAATTCCAATTAACTAATAAGATATCAACAAGAAACCCTAGCTAGAAACAATGGATTTTCAATTGATATTATGAATATCTGAGGGGCTAAAATTGAAATCGGAGAAAGAATTTAGCCTCTTGAAGAGCTAGGTTTAATTTATCATGAAAAAAAGATAAAGAGAAAACTAGCTAGGGCTTTAGCTTATATGAAAAAGGGTTTCTTGAGAAATATATATAGATATTAATCAGAAGAACATATTCAAAACAGATTAAACCAAAGCTGGAAATGAAAACCTAGAACGGAACACAAATCGCTCGATCGAATTGCAGGTAATCGTGACAACGGCATAGGATGAAGCTGCCACATGACCTAACCTTTCCTTCCTCGGCAGACACCGAAAGAAAAGCTTAGATCATGCTGGCAGCTTTACCCAACACCACTACACGGCCAAAACTACATAGCTAGGGTTACAAGGAGGGAAGGGCGTGTGTATGCATAGAGAAAAGAGTTGCAAATGGGGGGAATAAATAGTAGGAGGAATCAAAGAAAGAGAATGGCTTTTTTAAGGGTTAAATTAAAGATAAGATTATTTGTGAAGGAAAAAAGCTAGCTATGGTAGCAGAATTAATATTAATAATAAGAAGAATTAATATAGCTAGTTAAGGGTGGTCCCTATATACTTATATAAATTTAGATGCAAATTGAAAATTGTCACGCCTCCACCTCCACCATGCAGGTTTTTCAGACAGACTAGTGAGAGTTTCTATATTCTGTAAGAGCATTTATTCACTTTAGGGTTGGACTGTGGGGGACCCTTTCTCTCTCTCAATCACACATATATTATTATTATTATTATTATTATTATTATTATTATTATTATTATTATTATTATTATTATTATTATTATTATTATTATTATTATGCCTGCATATATAAATGCAATACTAATTTCAGATGTAGGAGTAATATTTTTGTTTTTATCTCCACATATTCCAGAAATTAAATAATTAATTTGAGAACTACTTGTATCATCTCTTAATTAACAAACTAAAATGTTAACCGAGCTCTATAATTATGGGATATAGATATTTATTTAATTACCCGACTTCGATATAATTTCACTTGTCCAATATACCACAATACGAACGTTCAAAATCGGACCAGTATGCAAATGCACGAGGTATGACGAATTTTTGTATGAGGGGTGAGCCTCGTTATGCTTTGTGTTTTTTATCAATGTAATTTGAAAATGAGAAGGGTCTGAATAAATGTGTCTCATGTTAGAAATTCTAGTGGCAAGAGGGGACCATAGTTTTCGATGGCTTAATTTGTTTACAAGTGATGCGCCGCAATGTTCGTGTAAAATAGGCAATTGAAAAAGCATCTCATATTCGTAGCAGCAATAATTTTCTGATTCACTACTGTTTAATAGTGATGTGCAAATTAAGCCATTTTCTTTCGAATCTCTTTTTTGTTTTTATTACGATCACATTTCCTTTCAGAATTTCCATTTCCTGGAAACTTACTCGACGATAAATATAAAATAAAGCCAGCTAGTTCGACCCCAACTTAGAAAATCGAGAAAATGACTTCTCCCTAATAGTGGTACTGTGAGTTGTCTTGTTGTGAACGAAATAACAAATTTTAAGAAAATAAAATAAAATAAAACATCTACGGCAATTAAGTACATAATTCATGTAGCAGCAACGGATTTTCAATTCCATCTCAAATAAATTCTTTTTTCAAGAAAGTGACTTGTGATGGTCATTATTGTTTCTTAAAGTCGATTTGTTCGCGGCACTATATATTGCAGCATTCAATAATTATGATATAAAAAATGAAACAATCACTCATTTGATTTCCATGCTTGAACAATCATATTGGCTAATCTCAAAAGCAAATATGAAATAAATCATTTTCTTTTATCAAAATTTTTCACACGACTCACTTATCTACAGTATAGTCTATCTTTCTCCCTTAAACAATTATCTTTTATATTATAGTGTGGACACATATATGTATATAATCCATTTATTATGATATTCTTGAAATATGCTAATCATCATACAAGATAGATTCACGGGATTAGATTTTGCATTAACCAATATAGCCTCGACACTAATTGGTATTTAAATTTTAAACTTTTAGTGGATAGTCGAGATAAGTGATCTACATAGAGTCTAAAAAATAACAAGTCACATTTTAGTTACTAATCAAGTTGATCGACTATCTTACACTGCTAGAATAAATTTGATGATGTTAAGTAGTACAATTTATATATATATATATATATATATATATATATATATATATAGGGTGTGGATCTAGGGAGATCCAACACTCAAAAGAGATACGAGAACCGATCCTAAGCGTTGATCGGTCCTAATCTAATGGACAATATCAATCCCTTCTTTCTTTTTAAAAAAAAAATCAGAAAAGGGCAAAATGGGCATAGACGAGAATCAGATTTTGGGCGCTATATAACATTTCCACAACCCAAAAACATTTCAAAAAAATTTCGTTCGTGCTCGACGGTTCCTTCCCATTCGAAAACCTAGAAGAGCAAGATAATCTTCCATCGAGTCACTACTCCAAAACTTCCCTCCACAACCGCCGTATACAGAGAACGTGAAATACCCACTTCTCCTCCATAAACGACGAGCGTTCTGAACCAGTTTTCTGCCATAACCGCCGATCGAGAAGAACCGACATAAATCGAGTAAGAAATCGAAGAATTAGAATCGTTTTCCCTCGAATCGACGAGTATTCAGGTTTGTTTTACTTATTCTTGACTTAAATTATGAAACCCGGTAGTGCTATGGTGGATTTCTACGTTAAACTGCTGTGCTTGAATGATGCAACAAAGATGTTCGACGAAATTCCTGAGAAGAACACTGTGTGCGTCAATGCGCTATTGTCAGGCTATGCAGAGGCTAAGATGTGGGGAGAAAGGATTGAGCTTGTTAGGAGGATGCCTAAGTTGTGTTTGGAAGCAGACAACTTCACTTTATCCTCTGCTCTTCGTGCTTGTTTTGTTCGATAGAATTTATGGTTTTTTCTATCCCGGTTTTATTGATATGCATGAATCTCTTGTAGTATTAGCATGAAATTTAGTGTCTGTGTGCATGAAAGTTTTAATATTGGTATGTACTCCCTTTTTTTTCGTGTGCGTTTTTTTATAAGCGTAAGCATAAAACATTTTATATATTAGCATAAAGCATAAATTTTTTGTCCATTGGTACATATTATTTTGGATTTTTGTGCATAATTAATATTGGTGGTGTGCATAACTTGATCGAAAGGTTAGCATAAAAAGATTGAGTCAAATGCAAAAAATGTGTGCATAACTTGATCGAAAGGTTAGCATGAAATTATATACTTGTGTGCATGATTTATGAGAAAGGTAAGCATAAATCAAATTGTAAAGGTAAAATATGATAAATATGAATTATTTCTTGAAGGGGAGACTTCCATCCATAAAAACCTGCATAAATTCACCTAGAATATAATATGCATAAACAGATAATCAGAAAATAGGAAAACACAAAAATCGAATAAAACAAACGAAATGAGCAAAATTGCCCAAGAACAATGAAGGCCCATCCAAAATCAATCTTTATGCGTACACATCAGATTCATTCTAACAAAAGAAACAATCGGGGTCAAAAGAAACACGACTCTGTCATTCCGATTTGGACATGCATGAAAAGTTCACAAGATGAGCATAAACACATAACATCATGAGCATAAAGATGTAAAACTCGAACATGGCAGCGAAAATGGGTGGAGAGAGAAAATCTGAAGTTGAATTAAAAGAAGAGAAGTTTACAAAAATACCCTTAATGAGCTAGATTTTCTCCTTTTTTGATTTATTTTTAAATGTTTTTGGGGATAAATGAGAGTCTTAGATTTGCGAAATGAAGGGACGAGATCGGTTCTCGTATCTCTTTTAAGATTTGGATATATATATAGGAAATAGATCATATGAGATCCTAATTTCTTGTGTGAACGACCTTATTGTGTGAATGTGTGAACACTGCACTTTAAATGCAAATGTACTGCACTTTCAAGACAAAAATACTGCACTTACTTTAAGTGCAGTACATTTTAAGTGCAGTATTTCTGCCTTGAAAGTGCAGTACATTTAAGTGTAGTATATTTGCTTTGAAAATACAGTACATTTATCTTTAAAGTTTTGTGTTCACACGTTCACACGATAACAAACTATTCACATTGAAATCTTCTCATATGTATGTATATATTCAAGGTTTTCTCTCCAAAAAAATCAACTCCAATTAAAATTGAACTCGTAGATTCCACTGATGATATCAGATGAATTCTTAGACTTAAAATATATATCCATATTTAATATTTTGCTGTGATTGTGTAACATTTATCATTGACAAGTTATTAATTAACAACTAAATTAAGCAAGTGGGAGTAAAACATAGTATGTTGTCATACATAATCCTTAGGTCTCTAGAGCCAATAATGTTAAAGCAAAAGGGCGAAATTAGGGAAACGGGACTTCTTCAATTCCAATGCAATATGGGTATACTTTTTTATGATACTATAATTTGTCAATTGAACAAGAAAATCTCGTCGATTAGGATTTTCATGTCGCCACTTTAGTTTTAACATTCCAAAGCATGACTTAAGCGGTAGAATTGAGATTATCCAGTTTTGAGATTAAAAAATAATAATTAGGGAGAGTAACAATGTTATAATATGTGTACAAGTTTACGGTGGTGTTGCTTCCTCCATTTGAAAGTTGAAGTATCTATAACTATATGTCCTTAGGTCAAAGTTTAAGACATACAGTTAAACCTCGATAAAGTAATATTCGATAAAGTAATAATCTCGCTAAGATAATAATTTCTTCCAGTCCCGATATGGAAATGTTCGATAAAGTAATAACCTCGTTAAATGAATAGTTTTTCGCGGTCTCAAGGTTATTAATTTATCGAGTTTTAATGTATTGCATTTTAATCCTTAAATTAAAGAGGTTTTGAGATATTTGTGCTAAATTAAAGGTAAAGAGTTGGTGTCTCAACTGTTCAAAAGGCGGACAACAAAAACTACTAAGATGAATCGATTGTAGCTATAAGGAGACACAATTACCTGATCATCAATTTTCTGAGTTACACTTTGTAAGAAGAAAAAAAATCTTAAAACATAAAACCCTTTTTCTTCTACGCCAAATTACTTCGTCCCAGAGAATATCACGCGGGTATATATTATGCATTATTTATTTGGATATGATGGCATTTGAACCTGGAAAAATTGTAACGCACGTGAAAATGGAAAGGGATGATTTGAAACTGGGGTTTATTAATGAGTGGAATTTCACATTTCTCGTGAATATTATGCTGCTAAATCTGATTCCCAGCTGAGGCCTACTGTATGGCTGTCTGTATCTAATTGTATACATGCATATGTGGGCTGTGGTGGTCCTTAATTAAGCCACATGAAAATGAATGAGAGAGAGAAAGAGAAAGAGTAGTGGAATAGAGTAGAGTAGGGTGGTCCGCGGGTGAGGCCAAGATGGAGAGTGCAGCAGGCAGGCAGGCAGGCATTTTGCTTTGGGAGATCAACTAGCTACCAAGGCCCATATTAATTACTATATACATCGCTGTACTTAAAACAATCAGTTTTGAGGAACTTCTACTTCTCTCTATAACATTAACTACTCTCTTATCTTATTTCTTTCTCCAATAAACCTATTAATAATAATTAATGCCGACAAAAGGAAACACAAGATGAATTTTCAAACTACTTATATATATAGACGGGAAAGTTTACTCTTAGTAATAATTTCAACTCCAATGTAGTAAGCACTCCATTTGTATTACTCCCTCCGTCCCAAATATATATGCCTACTTTTCTTTTTCATCATGTCTCAAATTTATATGCCTATTAGCAATTTTTTTTTTTATCTAAGTAAATCTTTCACCAACTTTAATAGATCTAGTTAATATGATAACATAGAAAAAGACTATTTTATCCAACTTTTATAATAACAAACACAATTATGACATTAATTTTTTAGTAATTTACTTTAATTTACTTAAATTCCAATACCAACATTTATCTAACTTTCGTATCATTAAATTTTTTTCTTAATCTATGTGAAAAAGCAAATAAGCATATAAAATAGGGACGGAGGGAGTATTTATATATGTCTCATTGGGATTAGACATAAAGATTAAGAAAGTGGGTGTAAAGTGTAAAAAAGTGGGATTCACTTGTTTAAATTTATAGTGATCAACTCATTTATTTAATTATTTGGTATGAGACATGAATATTGAGACAATCTAAAAAGTCATGTCGGGTGATGATTTATAATATAAATTTTGGAGATCCCAAAACTCTAGTTGATTGATGAACCACTTAATATAATAGATGTTCAACTTAGTTGAGTTCAGCATGTTAGAAGCTCAGTAGATTAATTGTTATTTTTCAATAACTGCTTGGATTTCTATAATGTATTTTCTTTCAGCTGTTTCTGAAGGCCAGCTGTCTAAAGACTCAGTATGATTCGGATAAGTCCTTGAACCTACTGAATGTGAGTAGTGGAATAATAAAACAACGATCAACTACTGCAGACATATACAGAATGTCAGTAGAGTTCGATTTAGTAAAGTGTCCGAGAAATCAGAGAAATTCAACTCAGCATCAGTATTGAAGTTTGAACAAGCATCACCTACCATCTGACCTCGACCAATGAGGAGCTGTCAGCACCGTACATGTTCTCACATAAAGCTGCAGTCAATCTTTGAACCACGAAAAAGAGAGAACCTCTGAAGAATTCAAATTGAAGAAGACCTGTTTGCTAGTCACATGTCTAGGTCATCTTCAACGGATCTATTCACCAGTCATGCTTATAAATAGAGATCATCTTCATTACATTAAAGCGATTGCGAACACAAAGCACTCAAACTCACATAAATCTAGCAAGCTCAAAAGCATACTCAGCGAAGAATCCTTGAACCGATAGCTCATTATCTAGTTCTTTACTCTCTCTAGAGTAATCTAATTCTCATCTCTATACATCTAAGAAATCAGTGTTTAAGCTTAAAATCTAAATGAGTTCATTTAGTGAACTGTTCTTATTGTAAGAACTCTCAAACCCTAGTGTTTAAAATTCACGCAAAGTTCACTAAGACTCTAACTAGTTAAGATATGTTCTGCAAACGAATCGATCAGACTTACTCAATATATTCTAATAAAAAACTCTTAGAAACAGAAAAGTGGACTCTTAAAAAACTCTAAAAATCCGTGTGTTTTTTAGTGTTATATTGATTACTGTTCATTCGGTATAAAACTAATTTGCAAAACTCATACACGTGTACATTTTTTGTAAAAACTCTACAAGACACGCACGAGCATAAGATCGAACTATTTTCAGTAAAATAACGTTTTTAATAGAGACGATAAAATTGGTCGTACACCTTCTGCACACATTCTTGTAGTGAACTGATTCTTAACTTACTTCAGTTAGTGAACAATTCTCAGTATATTGAATCACTCTGTTCACGCGATCAAAAAACTTATTTGACAAGCTAAATATATTCAGCAAGCAAACTCAGTAACTATTGAACTTTCACGTTTGAGTTTGAACTTGGATTCGGTAACCCTAAAGGACAAAAACCAAACAGACTTTATTTGTAGGGAGCAGAGGTTAAAGCGAAAGAGAATATTCTCCATTCGCTTGGCTTTTGGATAAATTAAGGTAAAATGTATGTCTAAACTGCTTGAAAGGCACTACACCATGTCTAAATTCTTGAGAACAACAATTTGGATACGTGTAGGTGTAGCTATGAACCTAACTAACAATTATATTTTACGTACCAAAGTACCACGTCCCATAAGAATTCACGTGATGCCATTATATAAATTACTACAAATGATGTCATGAGTTTAAAAAAAAAAAAAAAACTTACAGCCGTTCAGTGCCAGAAATGACCAGGAAAATTAAACAACTTTAAATTACACACACAATGGATTGAAAATGGAGAAATTATTAAGGAAATGGTAATTGGCGGGCTACATGACCCATTATGTGATGTTATGAGTATTTTTGAAAATTATTTTAATTTTAAATTATATTAACATCAATCAATAAAATACAAATGCACAACTTAATTGGGGAGATGATAAGGGTATCTTCAATGGTAGGTTTGAAAGCAATTAAAAAATTGGGTTCCAACTTTTTAACATTAGAGATGATAAAAGTTGAATTACGTGGCAAAGTTGGATTTTTATTTGAGGAGCCAGCTTTTTCCTTCTGCCAACAATCGAAGCGTGTGGCGTGTGCAAGCACACCGCGCTGCCATTTTCAATCCATTGTGTGTGTAATTTATATGCTAAAGGATCTATTTTGTCATGCAAGACTTCTGATTGAAGGTAGCATTCCCTAAAGCATGCCGCTAACTTTTCTAAATTATTGAACGGATTAGTTGATTAATGGTTATTAGCAATTCACATGAAATATTTTATTTTACTCGTAGAAAAAAAAAACCCACAAACACCGAGTAAAATTTTGTTTTACTTTTCAGCGAAATGATTCGTTAGATTAGATAGATCTTAATTAACTCAAAATGCGGACAATCTTTATAAGATGTTACTGGTAATCCTCAAGATTGTGATTTAATATTTATGCAAACCAAGAACTCTACTTGTGGCATCACAAGGTGAATTACTTACCCTTTATAAAAGGATTGCTTGCATGGCTTAAGAAAAAAGGTCCAGTTGTTCAGGTTTCTAAACGGCTTTGGCTGTGTAAACCTGCAGCGAAGCTGAAAACAGAGAAATTGAAATAAAATACGTAAATGATATCGAATATGCCCTATAAAACATGAAATATCATAATAGCTTTTATTAATTAGATGCCCTCTTTTGAAAGAGTTTTATGATCTTATTATTTACATTATCGAGTAATCTATTACAAAGAAGACAACGGACACAAAACGCTATACACTCGTGCATGTACATCAAACTCAGCTGAATTCAACTCAACAAAATCGGTCTAAGCTCCAAGAGGCTGTTGTTTTAGCTCACTGTTCTGGAGCTTCACAGCCTCCACCCCATCATTTATGTCCTGAGTTCAGATTCAAAAGACTCGTTAATAATACGCTTCCATTTTCTCGAAGATTTAAAATAAACATCACTTACTTGAACAGGTACCGGGAACAAATTTATGCTGCTGCCATCAAATGTAAAGCCACTGCATAGGAACATTTCAAAAAACAATTAATGATAAGATTTGGTGTGATAGAAAGAAAGGTAAAATCATAAAGTTTGAGTAGAGAAGTAGTTGTTTGGTAGATAAAATGAAGATACCTGCGAAACAATACTAACTGCCACACATATGGAATGAAGAACTCTTCAGGATGGCTCTCTTGTTCGTAGGTAAACCGTAACTGCACAAACATCTTTGAAAACCAAAAATATAGGGATGAGATATGATGAAGAATCATGGAACCAGACTATTACTGAAGTTAAGCTTCTTAATCAAGCCCTTTTCTTTTGTACCTGCATGCCTTCACCTCTCCAAGATCGGCAGTTGTTGACAATGACTTCAAGAACTTTCTCCACCGACCATTCACCATCCATCTTCTGAGTATCTATGCGGCTATTAAAGAAATTCAAAACCTGAAATCAAAGAAAATTCAGACATATTCTTATACTAGAATGTATTACTTGGTTCATCAATTCTGCTTGTAAGTCTAAAAGATAATTTACTGTACACATACGGTATATATGTTTTCCAGAAGCTCACTAAAACGGGGATGATTCTTGTATGGTAGAAGAACCTCCTGCCTATGCATGATTGCATAAACAACCTGATGTTACAACCAAAATATGTGATTATGCGGTTGAGGTTAAAAAAATCCCACGAATAATATGTGCATGAGCATTCAACTGCCCTTTCCCATACCTCTGGATTTTTGGGTAATGCGTAAGTTAGAATTGCATTTAGTATCTCCAGCACCAGTCTCAGGAAGTCGGCGTATATGTGCAGTTCTGTTAACTGCAGCATCCTGAGTCAGGATCAAAATACAACATGCATACTCTATTGCTATCACGAAAAAGTCAGATGATGATTATGGAAAAGAGGACTTACCGGATCCTCCGCAAAGTTGTCTTCGCTTAGAACACCATCTGCTATGTTCATCTTATCATTTTTAAGCACTGCTAATTTATTGTACCTAAAGATCGATACATTCAAGAATGGGCAGTAATAAGATAGAAAACCTGGAATCAGTTCCCAACTCAAGCCTGTAAAGGTGTCAACAACATAATAGCACAGATGTGACTCACTTGCGTGAAAGCATATCAAAAAGGCAAACCAACTGCTGTGCTGCATATGCATTCAGCCGGTTAACATACGGTGCCATATTTGCCAAAGTGGCCAGGCAGTTTGTCTGAAGATAGACATCCTGTTGCTATAGAAATGTCAAAGAATTATGCAACCATAAAAATTATGGACAGAGAAATTTATATGAATGGTATCAAGTCTCACCCTCAGTTTAGAGAGGTTATATTTCACAGTCCTAACGAGAATTATAATCATGAGGGAACCAAGAGAAATTTGATGAAGGCGACGTTCTTGATACCATGCAACATTAGGAAGCATCTGCAAAAATAACCATTAAACTTTAAGACCTAACAATAAATAAACTTATATGACTGAAACAAGGCTCTCGTTACCTGTTTGTGAATGCTAGCATTGAAAGAGGAATCTTGGCTAAGCATAAGAAGGACTATCAGCACCATATATATATGATTGGGCGTTCTTCTTGGAGCATTGTATAAAGTTTCCAGCATGGGCATCAACTGTCAAGACATACAAAAATATAGTACCAGGATTCAGAGCAGAGAAACAAGTGAATCAGGAAATTAAAAACATAATTAATTCCACAATTATCACGAAGTAGTAGCAGAAACTTTGTAGAGTACATTTTTACTCATGCTCGCATGTTACAAGACAACCCTATAAAGAATATGCTATCCTGCAATAAATGCTTTAGCAGAGGGAAATGTAAGTTGACAAAGTGGATGTACACCAACTTTTCTTAATCAGTTATAATCAACTACTTTACAACAAAATTCATACCATGAAATGACAAAAGAACATTAAAACTAATTTTAGGAACATTCTCAGTCAGGAACATTGATAGTTATTCTCCAGTAATTATTTTCATTTCTCTATTCAAATCTATTTTTGCCTTTTCATATGAGGTCAAGGACATCATTTCTTCATAAACATTCAATTCATACCAGGGTATCCAAATCTGTTCGCACCAAGACATACTCCAAAAAGTAAGAATTTCCATGCATTAGAGAATAAAGCAACAGGAGAGATGTTTCATCAGCCAAGTACCTGTGAATAAAATTAAATAAATAAAAAGTTATGCAATTTAACAGGATTTAAAAGAGAATAGTTAACAACTTTGATTCTATGTCAAGGGTGTAAACACTCACATGCCAAGAGTGTCAAACAAAGAAGCAAAAGGTAGCCTCATTATCAGACCATCATGTGCATTCCCCTCAACATCAGTGAGGCTAACTGCAGGAAAATAACTCAGAAACTTCAGGCACTTAAAAAATATCACTTAATTGAGAGAATCTGGCAATGCTAGGATCATACATTCAACATCCCGCACATTTTCTACAGCTCTGCGGAAAGGGTTTCCTGAAATATATGTTTCTTCCTCAGGGAGACCCTCTTCCTTACTAGGAGACTCTGGATTGCAGTTATTACCTATATCCTTCGGAGGAGGCTCAGACATACATTTACGATAATGAATAAGAATAAGTAAGATATTTAGACTGCTTTCTGCCAATGGACTTCTTAAAGTTTCACCATTTGAGCTGACTAAGTAATTAAGGGGCAGCAGCATCAAGTTTGCTGCAAGCATAAAAAAAAAATTAGTATAACCAACCAAAAATTTAGTTATTGGGTTCCAAAAGTTACAATAAACACGTTTAACTACAGAAAAAGAAATACCAAACAAAATGTACTAAGAAATAGATAATGGGCATGTTTGCACCAGACTATCATACCAGCTGCAGAGCCAACTCTCCTCAGTACACCAAGCTGATTTGCTTCAGAAAACATGGAATATAATAAACTGCTTAATGGAACTCTGGGCTGCATGATGTAATTTAGCATTAACTTGTTCACGACTAAATCAACCAAAGAGCTTTCCTGTAGAAACAACAGATGCTTAAATGGAATATGTTGGATATATATCAATGAAGTCTCTAACACTTAGACCTAACCTACCTGAGTCATTGCTGCATCAATGAAAGGGTGTTTATCATTTGGTCCTGGTGATGCCCCAGAGAGTAGTTGAGTTGACATGGCAATCAGCAAGAAGTTAAGCAGCTCATGATGTAGAATGTATGTTCCAGATCTTATACAGAAAATTGCATAAATTAAGAAAAGTAAATAGATAAAACTGCACCAGCGGACAGACATGAACACATACCTAATATCAACTTTGGCAATGAAGTTGAGTACACTGTACATAATGAGATCTGCAACACTTTCACCTGCTTTGATAGTGAATCAAATGAGGAACACAGTCTTGGGTATTTTATCTGGAAATTAACTACTGCCGTTAGGGGAATTAGGAGACTTGTTCCTAAAGTGAGCATACAGGCATTCATAAAATGATAGATAATGCATATAATGATATAAATTCAGAATGTACCATATGAGCATGAAAGGGACTATGAATAACAAAACTAACCAAGTTAGAGTGATTATATATGCAAATTTTGTGAAAGCAAAAGAAATACATATATATCTACTAGTAATGAAATGCAGACTACTGATCCCCTCATGAAAAGAAAAATTAAATAATTAGAAATTGAAAGTAAACCACATTGTGAAAAGTAAGAAATTGAAAAGGGGAGAAAACCCCATAGATAATAGCTTCAAAGAGAAACGGAACCTTTTGAGAAATTACTGGGAATTGGCTCAGTTTCATGCAGCAATAAGTATAGCTCTTCAAAGTTGTCACTTGTGGCACTCTCGATGAGATTCTTCAGAAAAGTGGATGACAAAAATAATGCATTAAGAGCTTTTGAGAAAGCTGGGGATTCCACACTAGAGGCAGAAACACATTCTTGTAAGCACCACGCTAGGTGTATCAAAATCTTCGCAAGGTGCCTTGTGTCGCAATTGTTCATTGCTGCAAGAAAAGATTAAAAGTCATACTTTGCTCTTAATTTAAACGACTCAACAGTTTACCTTTACAGAAAACTGAAAAAACAACTTGATGAGGAAACTGGTAAAAACAATATTAGCAGCTTATAACTCATTTATTAAAGATGGTTATTCGAGGGTAAAAGAGAAATAATATGTTCAAATATTGTAATGAGAAAATTAGTATTATGATTCACAGATTCTCAGGGCTGAACCCTAAGAACATAAAAGCCTTAACTTCACAGAGAAGACAGCAGAAACGCCTAACATACTAGTTTGCAAAGTAGTAAATCGCCAGCAAGATCCTTCCATATAACAATCTCGAATATTCTTTATGAACCATAGAATACAAATAACAGACAAATGCGAAGATGTGAACTAATTCTGAATATGATTTTACCACGCGAGATAACATTACAACATACTTCAACAAAAATTCAGAAACCCAACTATTGACTCACGCAAAACAAACGAAGACAGAAAAACTGAAAAGCTAGAAAGACCTCAACCGAGGAAGAGAACAATGCACAAACCGAAGATATTGCAAGCCTCGCGAACGCGATCGGAGGGCCAGCGAAGATCGAGTTGAAGCTCGAGAAGCTTTTGCCAGTATTCAGAGGCTAGAGGGAAGGATTTCTCCCCAATGAAGGCCGCAATTAAGTACTCATCCGTCTCCTGCTGCGGCACTCCGCCGCCCAGCCGCGGCGTCGATGGCAATCCGCCCATTCAATATAGATATACACGTATTAGAAAATGCCGTTCGGATCCGAAATAGAAATGAGGAAGAAGAGTGCTCGACGACGACAGAATTGAGTTTAGAGAAAGAAAAAAATATGGGTTGATTATTTATGGATGAATTTTGGGCGTATTGGAGGGGTCGGGACTCGGGAGACCATGGATATGGATGGCCTGACCACGGAAACAAATGGAGAATGGTCGTTTTTTCTATTGACGGAGTTGCCCTCCCACTCTGCCAATCCTTCCTTTTGGGTCCTTTTCATTTAACGCACTGCATTTTATTTGGAAGTTACACATTGTATTTACGTATCGAAGTGTGAAATTTTACTATATTTATATGATTGAAATATCTATATTAATGAATTGTATATATGTATTAAATAAACTTAAATGAGTATTCAAACAAATGTCCGATTATCTTGATAGAACTAATAAAATGACTTCTATTGAGCGGTGTTTTATCGGCCTAACTGCATTAATTAAATTGTACGTTTCGTTTTGTCTTTATATATATTCGATATACGTATAGTTGGTATGAATTGATAAAATATGAAATATATGATACTCCCTCCGTCCCAATTTAAATATCCCTTATACCATTTTTGAGTGTCCCAATTTAAATGTCCATTTTCCCTTTTTGGCAAATTTTAACACACAAATTTTTTGTAGGACCCACACTTTTTTAAATCTCTACTCACATCCACCAACTCTCCTTAATCCCCGTGCAAAAAGGCAAGGGGACATTTAAATTGAGACGGAGGGAGTATAATCTTTCTGGCTCTAACTAGAAAAGATGTCGATAAGACTTTACGTGCGTCCAAATAGTTTGACAAATCATTTGCCGGCCACCTTGAATTCTTCGGAGAAAGATATCCTTTTAGAAAATAGTTTATTTTGAAAGTCCTCGAGGGAGTTTCGTCGCTTTGACGAGATCCTTTCTTCTAAAATATTACCTTCGTCTTGCTACTGTTGATTACTTTTTTTTCGAAATGTAAAAGAGTAGATAATAAAGTATGAGAGATTGATAGATGATAAAATATGAGAAATAGGATGAGTGAGAGTAAATAATAAAGTATGAGAGATAATATGATAAAGTATATAATTATTTGTCAAATTAGGAAAATAACCATTTTTAATGGGACGTCCCAATCGATAAAGGTGGCCAACAATAGTAGGACGGAGGTAGTAATGTTTTTTGTGTTAAAAGTAAAATAAGATCGTTCTATTGAAGATAATTAAGTTAAAAGTTTAGCTTGTGACATAATAATGATAATAGTTTTAAATCGAAGCTTGTCGTAGTGGATTTTCCTAATGCAATTCTTATGTGATTTATATCTTGTTGCATCTGATTAGTGAGATTTATGCAGTGCGTGTATACTATTCAATAGCGATTTTGCAGTTACCTTGTTAGACCAAATAAGAAACATATATGGAATGCTTTAAAAGAAAAGGACTGTAGCGGAATAAAAATAGTGTGTTTGGATATCCAATTTGTAAAATTCATACAAATTAATGTTTATTTATTAGATGGTTTCAGCTTTAATTCATCTTAATCACAGTCGGGGTTGAAACTTGAACGCAAAAAAGTAATCGGTTGATAATGAAATCTCTTATTATTGATAAATGGTAAAGAAATGCAGCATTAACTATATTTATAATTGTCATTACTGTGGAATAAATTAGCACTTGATTGTTGAGTTTACCAGAATCTATTTATAGTATTAGAATACAAAATTAAATGTTAATGTAAATTTTACGTTTACTCTATTCTTCAATCAATCCCATCTAAAACGTTGGAGTTTATTAAGTCGATAAAAATAAATGAGACAACAAATGTTTGAAATAAAATATCAATGAGGCAACAAATGTTCGTATATATAAATTATATTCTTATGTCTAGAGAAGATATATATGAGCATGCCTGACATATGAAGTATTGTCATGTATGTATATTCTTAAATAAAAATGTCCATTTAATGTAAAAGAGATGTCAAGGTTAAATGAGACCTGTAAAGAATTAATATTATAGGATAAAGATGAACAAGTCATGTTTAAAATTTAAAATAATAATAATAATAATAATAATAATAATAATAATAATAATAATATTCTTAACCTATAGGTAGTCGATGACCGCCAGTTGTGTACTAAAGAATAAAACATTGTCGCCTAGCGGTCGAGGTGGGTGGCCCGGGACCGATAGGTCCTGGGTTCAATTCCCACCAAGACCGTTAGGTATTGCCTGTCACCCTATCACATTAAGAGTGGTTGAACCCTCTTGTGTGGGCGTGGTTTACCCAGTGCGCACCGAAGGTAGCGGCTGCGGGTTCCATGAATAAAAAAAAAAAAGAATAAAACATTGTCTTAACAAAGTTTCTTGATTCACTTACTTGAGGTGGTTGAAAAACCTTACAGGTGCAACTTATAGTTTTTAATTGTAGTTTAACGAGGTGTTTGGAACGATTTCCAGATGCAGCTTAAGGGATGTTTGAAATAGCTTTCGACTGCACCTTATAGTTTTTAATTATAGCTAGGGGTGTTCAAACTTTGGCCGAACCGGACGAACCGACCGAACCGAATTGAGTTCGGCTATGACCGAACCGAACTTTTAAGTTCGGCCCGGTTTTCGGTTTGTCAAATCTACCATCTTCGGTTTTCGGTTCGGTCCGGTTAAAGTTATCGGTTTGGCCGAACCAAACCGAAAACCGGTTTAAATTAATAAATTAATTATACATATTTAATTAGTTAATAAATTAATTATACATATTTAAAATAAAATAAATTAATTAATAAATTAATTATACATATTTAAAATAAAATTAAAAAAACTTAAAAAAAGGCTAAAGAAGTAAATGAAACGTTTATAAAAAAAATAAAAATAAAAAGATTGACTAATCGGTCGGCCCGGTTAACCGGCCGAAATTGACCGGTTGAAACCGATAACCGAACCGGTCACTTCGGCCCGGTTCTCGGTCAAAGATTTTATAGCTTTTTCGGTCCGGTTAACCGGTCGATCGGTCCGGTTTTTTGACCGAACCAACCGATGAACACCCCTAATTATAGCTTAAGTGTTTGGAATATCCAGATTTCAGCAGAAAATCTCTATTAAATAACCAAGATAGATAAATTGCTTAAGCTGATATAACTCAGCTTTCAATTGAGACTTACAGTTAATCTGATTTATTGGACCATTTTATCCTCTAAATATTTCTATAATTTCAAAAAATAATCATTAGCTTTAAAATTAATGTTTTTTATTAATTATAATTATATTTTAATATATAAGTTAGCAATTTAATAATAATTATTTTTATTTATAAATTCTTCAAGTTTTATGAAATGATTTTTAATATCTCGACATTTAAATTAATATTTTTCATTTTTATTTAATGGTAATTATTGTTTTAGCTACGTGATTAGACATGTCCATTTTCAAACCAAAATCGGAACCGGTGGAAACCGGAACTGTCTTGAACCTTAAACCGTCGGTTTGTAGTTTGGTTTTGGTTTACTCTTTTTCAAACCGTGAAACCGTTGGTTTAAACCGTCGATTCCAAATCGGGTAAAACCGACGATTTTACCTATTTTAAAAATGTCAAAGATTAGATATCTAATGAATTAGATAACTGAATTTTAAATTAAAAACATTATTGAATATCGAAATCTTCTAATTTTTACTTATAATTAAAACAAACTATTTGTTTAAAATACAAAAATCCTACCAATTTTGATATTTTAAAGTAGTATACAAAATGATAAAATATTATTCTGCATTTAGTTTAATTGCAAATGGATACTATGGTTTCTAAAAAATATATATGGGATAAAAGTTGTTCAAATTTTATCACTAAAAAACATAGAATATCAAATATTATTTAATAATTACTACACGACGAAAAATCGAAACCAATGATATAAAATTTCTTTCTAAAACGATGATGATAATGAAGAATCAACAATGAAATTGTATTAATATATTTAATTGTTCAATTCTTTCATGAGATTGCACAATTTTATTTATAATTTATTACTGACTTAATTCTAAACCGAAAAATGTATTTTTTTTTAAAAAAATTAATAAAAAAAATTAATTTAGTAATTAAAAAATAAAAATTTATGAAAATCGTGAAACCGGTAAACTGAAACCGGAACCGGCAGTTTCAACCTAAATCGTCAACCGTCTATATGAGGTTCGATTTAGGTTTCAATTTTTGGCAAACCGTGATCGGCGATTTCAAATCAGAATCGGAACCGAAACCTGGAAATGGGTATGTCTATATGTGATCATTAAGATTATATAAAAGTATTATTACTGTGAATTTATGCAAATACATAATATTTACAATATTTTTTTTGGTCAACAATAATAGTATGATATGTTTATGCTAATATGATACAATAGAAATTTATGTTATATATAAATTAATTTAATTTAATATTTTGTAATATTCAAATCAAAATTATAATGCAATATTTATTAAAAATTATAATTATTTAATAACACTGTAGGTAAGACAGACATTTTATTTAAAAAGTTCAAATAAGCTATTGCTATCAGCAGTATTTTCAAACACTATACTTTTCAATTTCAGCACTTCTTTCCAAATACCAACAAATTCTCAAATCAGCAGTTTTTAGTCACTTTCAATAGCTTTTTTTGTACTTATCAATAAGCTTTAGCTACTCCAAACACTCACTTAGAATGTGTTTTAATAGCTTAAACTTTTTTTTGAATTTTAAATTAATTAAAATTTAGTAAAAGATGTATATTAGAGAATTGATGGATGTTTGCAAATAGAGCTTAAAAGTAGGAAAAAAAAATTATTTTCAAATTTCTAACTTATTTTGGGATGTAAAATTAAAAATTCTATTTCACCCCTAATTCAATTAACTTGTTATCTATTAAAGATGGGATAAGATTGTAAAATGTTTGTCAAAAATTATAAGAGTGCGATAATTTGGCTCAGCTAGTTTAACCAACTTCAACTATTTCTATTTTCATTTTAAATTAAAAAAATTAGAAAATTATAAACAGTTGCAAACACTTAATATTGACTTTTTCCTGAATTAATTGATGAATTGGAACATTTAAACTATTGCAAATACGCCTTAATTTGAGTCTACTACTACGATATCTATATTTGACACTATGCTCTCAACCTAACTGCAATAAATTTTGTATTTTCTATTGACTAGTACTATTACTTTAAATTAGCAATTCATACAAAAGTCAAATTGAACTTTGTGCGAATTGATAAAATATGAAGTATGATAGATAATTTTTTGTCTCTAACTACAAAAGATGTTGATAAGACTTCACGTTTCCGCCCAAATAGTTTTGCAGGCCCACCTTGAATTCTTCGGAGAAAATATCATTTTGGAAAATAATTAAGTTTTCTTGTCTTATATTTTAAAAGAGAGTAACATGAGAACGTTCTATTGAGGATACAGTAATAGTTTAGTAGAGTAGCTACCGACGAAAGGATGATATGTTAATAACATAAGTTGAGAATAAATTTATATATTTTGTGAGCTCGTGTATGGCACAAGTTTTTTTTTTTGGATGACGAGTGTAATCCGCTGCAGCTATCAAAGTGTGCACTAGGTAGACCCCAATTAAGGATACATTAATAGTTTAGTAGAGTAGCTAGCGAGGAAAGGATGATATGTTAATAAGTAGCTAGCGACGAAAGGATGATATGTTAATAACATAAGTTGAGAATAATTTTATATATTTTGTGAAGCTCGTGTATGGCACAAGGTTTTTTTTTTTGGATGACGAATGTAATCATTGCCGCCGCCACCAAAGTGTGCACTAGGTAAACCCCAATTAAGGATACATTAATAGATTAGTAGAGTAGCTAGCGAGGAAAGGATGATATGTTAATAAGTAGCTAGCGACGAAAGGATGATATGTTAATAACATAAGTTGAGAATAATTTTATATATTTTGTGAAGCTCGTGTATGGCACAAGGTTTTTTTTTTGGATGACGAATGTAATCCGCTGCCGCTACCAAAGTGTGCACTAGGTAAACCCCAATTAAGGATACATTAATAGATTAGTAGAGTAGCTAGCGAGGAAAGGATGATATGTTAATAAGTAGCTAGCGACGAAAGGATGATATGTTAATAACATAAGTTGAGAATAATTTTATATATTTTGTGAAGCTCGTGTATGGCACAAGGTTTTTTTTTTTTTTTATGACGAACGTGACTCGCAATGCTATCGAAAGACGCATTGGATAAAGTCACAAACTATCCACCTTAACTCGTTATATCATCCCAATGAGAATGGCATAAGCTTATTATCGAGTAGTTACTGTAGGTAACTTTATCGACATATACAGATAAGGGCCAATGATTCTTTAAATTTCAAAATAATTGAATTTTTACCTATTATAACTTTTTAAATTTATTATTTCACCTCTTCTAAAATGGTATTTCCGCACCTCCCAAATTTATAAATATAAAATTTACTATGGTTTCGAGCTCGATAAATTAATATAGAACTCAAGCTTGCCTCAAAAGCTTAATAATTTATATATCTAAAAAAGTAATTATAATTTAGATTTGTTATCTATAAATACAAATAAATATACACGTAAATTTATTTATTTTAAATTAAATATAGTTAAATAATACTATAATTAATCGAGCCGAGCTCGCGAGCTATCAAGCCGAATAGCCTTAGGCTCGAATAAGTTAAGAATATCAAATCAAGCTCGAAGACGGGTTTCCCTACGATTGGATTGCGTCCAAACATCCCCAAATAAGAAAATAAAGAAATCGACAGAAGGGGAAGGGCGCCTAGACGTTTTTCTCTTTCTAGTCTAACGTTTTTATCTGGTCTGCAGTTTTTCCAAATGCGAAATGAAGAAACTAAAAAAGAATTAATTCTCCAGTAATAGATAGGTGTTTATTTCTACATAGGGGGTAAACTGTACCTTTTTAAAATATAAGGCAGTAAATTACACATTCACAAATCATGGGGATAAAATTTACCTGACTGGTTCAAGTCAATTGACATCACATTCGTAAAATTCATACAAATTGTAATTTATTAAGGTTTCCACTTGAAAGTATGTTAATTTCAGAGAGAAAGTATATAAAATAGATGTTAGACATTTGAAAGTAGGTAATTAAGAAAGAATGTTACCGTAAGACATAAATGCAAGAGGTGGTAAATGTAGCATTAATGGCGGAAATGCAAGTATATGAATTTCAGAGAGAAAATATTGCAAGTTTGATAAGATAAAAACTGATGAGAGAAAATGGCGTACGAACGTTGGTATCTCAGTTGTTAGTTTATGATATACGCTTGAGATTTGAAGAGTACTAAAATACTATGAACAGTTCATATCATATTTCACAAAAGAAAGTAATGATGAAAAGTAGGATTTTATAACATTTAAGAGTATTTTATCTTATAACGGGCGATGTATTAAATACAATATGATTTGCATTAAATGTGGGAGACGTGATAAAAAAAAAGAACGAGAAATAAATGCAGTGTATATAATTAAGGTAAGTCTAAATTACAAACCTCTCAATTTGACATAGTAGCTGACTGATACCATATGTGAAGATAGCTTGATAAGTGGAACTGAGTTATTGAAACTGACAGTAATGAACTTGAGTCACTCTAACTCATGTTTAGTTCTTTGTTCTCCTGGGTCAAGCAAACCCAGTTTTATGGAGAGTTGGAGGAATTTCGATTATGGTATTGGTAAGAATATTATCTCGTTATTGTTTAGTCTCAATCTTCTCTAGCCTCATATCTCCCTTTCCAACATATATAGTCTTGTATCAAGTAATGATGAATATCAACGTGCTTGCATCTCGTATGATGAACATGATTCAATGTGATTGAGATAACATTTGAGCAGTCACAAAAGATCGGAACATCAGCCGTCGGCAATGATAATCTCGAACCGTTGCTTTAGCCATAGACTCTGAGCGCAGCTTCCTGCAGACTGCAGCCATGTAATGGTCAATGTTGTGACTGAGTTTTTTTCCTTTTAGAACCACACAAACCCTTATGTTGAGGGCTATAACCAAGAAAGATACAAGGAATGTTGCGTGGAGAGAACTTGTTACTGACATAATCCCTAAAGCATAGATATACCCAAAAGGGTGAAAACCCCCCCATAATATGGAGAAACACCAAATAAGAGCTCAAAGGGAGATTTTGCACCAAGTAAGGAAGAAGGAAGGCGATTAATTACATATGCCGCAGTACCAAAAGCTTCAACCCAACAAAAAATAGGAATTTTATAGTGAAACAACATTGTAAGCCCAATTTCTGTTATGTGCCTATGTTTACACTCGGCACGACCATTTTGAGATGGAGTGTAGGGGCAAGAGATTTGATGATGAACTCCACAATGCCGAAGATGACACTGAAAGTGATTATTTGTAAATTCAGTTCCTCTATCACTCTGAAAAATTACGATTAAACTGATTCTCAACCAAAGCTTGGAATTAGAGAAAAACATCAAAGAAATCGGACTTTGGAACGCAAAGCATAAAACCAAGTAAAATGAGTGTAATCGTCAACAAAAATCACATAATATGTAAAACAAGCATGAGAAGCAGAGGGGGCAGGGCCCCATAAATCACAAAGAATTAATAAGATCCAAAACACGCAAAGAGCGTTTAACATTAAGCCCAAAAGGTAATCGTTTGCTTTTAATCAACTGACAAGCAAAACAAACAGTAGGCTTAGGAAGCAACGAAGAGACACATAAATATGTCCTTGCTTATTATTTAGTCAAGAAACAACATCAATCCAAACATGAGTTAGGCGAGAATGCCATAAGTCAAGCTGATACCAAAGCTTTGTGACCTTGAGCTAACACATACAATACATTTTCAGAACGTCCTTTGGCCAGAGCCTGGCCTCTTCTCCGATTCTGAACAGTAAAGGCATTGTCAGTGAACAAAACATCCAGGGCTGGTCATGAGTTAATTTGCTGACAAACAAAGATGAGGAACAACAAGAACATCCAGGAATTTGATATATTTATTCAGAGAATAACTTCCACTAACAATAACATGATCAGATCCATAATAAGGAGCAGCAGAATCCAAAGAAGGAGTCGCGGGTGGCATACGAGCAGAAGCACCCGCATCTAAATACTAATCAGAGGAGTTAAGAGAGCAATTGGCATTAAAAGCTTCAGCCAAGTGAGCATAATTTGAACCAGAAACAGAACGGTTGTAACGATCGACTCAGACAAGAATATGCATATTACCGCCTGAGCGAGAGGGGTTAGTAGAAAAAGACTTAGCAGAGGGGTGGCCACGTAGGCAGCGGAAGAGAGACTTGAATCACCAGTTTTTGAGAGCTGGAAAAACTCAAAACCTTCAGCTTGAGCAAGTCAATCTCGGAAGTTAAGGAGAGGAGATATGGACATCTGCGAGAAAGAGAAGGAAATAAAAACACTTACAAGACCCCTTAAAAACCATTAGGACTTGTCTGACTCAGACCTTTTTGAACAAGTTGGAGCTCGTCTTTGAGTTGAAGTTTACGAACGGTTGGCGAACAGCTGTAGCCATACCTCGCGAGAAGTGATGCAACCGATAATGTGGGCGAGAGGTGATGAAGCTTTTTAGCCGTTGGTCAAATATGAAGGCAGGCAGCATTTGGAGCTTCTTTGCAGGAGGCGTCAAGAATGGTTCTGGATGGGGAAGGAACAGTGCCGTCAACATATTTAAGAAGATCTCGACTGGTAAAGGTGGGAATAACCTGCTCACCCCATATATAGGAGATAGTTGGTAGAGTTAAGTTTTAGGGTGAGAAAGTAAGCCAGCGAAGAGAAAATCCGATTCAGAAATTGAAGGAGAAGAAGAAGTGAAAGTAGTGAAGTCAGCCATAAGAAAAGAGAGGTGGAGAAGAAGAGTAGGATCGATCTGTACTAGAAGGTATATAGAAGAAGAAGAAGAACAGATAAATGGCTATTAAGCCGAGGCAGCTCTTATACCATGATAATAAAATTAATGACTCACCTTAAACCCTAAGTGAAGAGACTTTATTTATACTAAGAAATAAGACAAAGGAAGGATCTATGCAAGACTTTGATTCCGACGTCCGGAAGGATCGATCTGCACTAGAAGGTCATTCAAAGTAGTTGGAAACGATTTAATAATTTTTTGCTAAATTTATGTATTTCCAATGCTTATTCAATTTCTTGTAATTTTCATGTGTTAGTAAGTCAAATATGAACTTTATTGCAATAATTTTTTTAAAATGGTATATTATAATTTGTACTTTGATTGATTCGATTTGAGCTGAATATGTTCGGTTAAAATTGAATCAAATCAAACTAAAATTTCATTTTGACATGTAATAATACCCAACCAAATCAAAGGAAATATACAAACCTATTAAAACCACAAATATAGTTATATCCGTATTTTTGAACCACCACTGATTTTAATTGTAAATTGCAGAGCACATCTATGCCCTCCTAATATTTCGGTTCTTGAAAATTCACCACACGCCTTCATCTCCCCCACAAATCCAGCTTCAAATATATATATACACACGAATCAACACACGGACAATTTTGATCAACCCTCTCCAGAAAATCACAGACATCGAAGTTTCTTGAGAGAAAAAGAAAAAGAACTTCGATTTTGTGGTTGATCGTAGAGATTCAAGACAATGGCGTCCTATTCAAAGAGAAGTAATGTGGATCTTGAGATGGGCAACGGGCAGCTTTATCCGGGCATGCAAGAAAACGTGCAGATGCGTTGGGGTTTCATCCGTAAAGTTTATGCGATACTGTGCGTGCAGTTGCTCATCACCTTTGGGATTGCTGTTGCTATGACTCTAAATCAACCCGTTCGACATTTCCTACGCACCACAAATGGGTTCTATGCCATGATCGCCGCCATCGTTCTTACCGTTATATGTGAGTATTATATTATATATAGATTTTGATTTTCTATATATGTTTTCTTCAATTGCACCAGAAATTATGTTTAATATGCTGTTTGCATGCAGTTGCGTTGGGATTCTTGAATATTGGAATTAACGATTCTTTTGATTTTTTATTGAATTCTTGGATGATAAATTTCTAAAGAGATTCATGCCTTGTCCCGTTGCAAGAATGTGTTGAGTTCCAATATTTAATCTACAAGGAAAAGTGATTATATATCGAGTGGTTTTAATCTGATTGCAGTGTGCTTGATGCTGAGCTGCCTAAGTGAGAAACATCCATGGAACTATATTCTTTTATTCCTCTTCACCTTCGTAATGGCATTTATGGTAGGGGCTTGTTCAGCTCAAAGAAAAGGTACTAATATCTAATTCATCTTGTCTTGAATATTTTCATTCAATTCTAGCTTCAGGATTCAAGAATCATCTCTATCCAATCCATTATGCAGGTGATGCAGTCATTCTGGCTGCTGGTCTGACTCTAGTAGTGACTGTTGGTCTCACGGTATTCACATTTGTGGCTGCGAAACAAGGCGCAGACTTCAGCTTCATGGGGCCTTTCCTGCTCTGTGCTGTCTTGCTGCTCATTGCTTTTGGCCTAGTCCGGGTGAGATAGCTAAGCTACATTCATAAATCATATATATCTGCATGTGAAATAGTCACTCTAGCTATATATGTGTCTTTCATTGCATAGATCATTTTCCCTCTGGGTCGGCTCGGAGAGCAGGTGATCGGGTTTGTGGGGGCGCTCGTGTTCTCGGGATTCATCATCTACGACACGGATAACTTGATCAAGCGTTTCAGCTATGATCAGTACATTGATGCAGCATGTTGCCTTTACATGGACATAGTCAACCTCTTCCTCTATATTCTTGCAATTGTTGGAGATGACTGAAGACCTCATTTGTTTCATCTTAAGAAAATGGGGTTCAAAAAATGTGTGTTTTTTTCTTTGTTTTTATTCGTATTGTATTTCAAGAATGGTTTCTTACACAAGGGTGTTTATGTGTGGAAGGTGTGTGTGCTTTCTCCTACAGACATTTCTGTGAGTGCCTTAAATCTGTATATTGTCTTAATTCGGACAACTTGTTGTATAACTACAAAATGTTTAGTTAGGTTAAACTCTTGATTATGATCTTGTTGGAATTTGTTTGAACTCGACTCAATTCGATTCACTTACAACATTAAAGTTATTACATACGAAGATGAGAAGCATCCACAACAAACTAATACACAAAAGTGCTAATTAGAGCCTAATCACAAACCTTAATCTATGTCCCATGGTCCCACATTCACATAATCTGCATTAAAACTAAAATATTATAAAACTCCACCCAAAAATAAATGGGATTCTCCTATTCTTTTTGACCAAGCCTAGTCCAAGATACCCCTTTTCCTTTCCCACAAAAGATTATCACATGGTTTTCTAGCATCACTTTAACTTTTGCACTCACAGAATGACCCCATTTTAGAAAACTTTAGCTTCATTTTTCTACATTGGACTTAGCACCTAGTTTCAAGATTTTATATTAGAATGAAGATGAGATCAGATCCTATGCCTGTTCTTATCTGCAGAAATGGAGAGCAATCTTGTGGCCCCTTGAGTCCATATATCATACTCTCTTTGGCTCCTGCACTCGAACTCGACGACCCCACGCGACACAGTCTTCAAGGCAAAGTAGCGGCGGTCCCCACCGCCCTCGAGCAGGTGGCGGCCGGGCCAAGCTGAAATGTCCTTCATGACCTCCAGCACCACATCTGTAACAAGACAAGATCCTTTACAAAGATGGCAATTTGCATACTACTTTCACAAATCCCCAAGTGAAAGGAATAAAAGAAAAAGACAAAAGCAACAAGGCTTACTCTTTTTCTTTTTAGTGACTGTCCCAGCTACATGTCTGCTCTTCATCTTCAGTATCACCTGTCAAATGTGAATATGTTAACTTTAGCTTTTTCAAGATGATTGGCAGGCAAAGAGTTTGATTGCTCAATCATGCACCTGACCCATTCTGTTGATGTACACAGACACTATTTTCCAATGAAGATCACCTGAAATCACCATTCATTCTTCAATGAAATTGACTAAAGTGTGGACCAAACAAAGTGTTGCATGTAATACTACTACTTACCCTTTCTTGTTCTTTTCAAGAGCTCACCACCTCTAGCAAGCAATTCCCTACTGCAAATCCCAAGGAAATTCTCTTCTGTTTGAATCTCTCCGCTATGACTTCCACTTGAACTTCCACTTTTAGGCACTCCCATCACCTTATCGACGGGGATCACGGATGCAATGTTCCACACTTCTTTCAACGCCCTCGCCTTCAATGTGGCAGCACCGCGCAGAGCTACAAAAGGCAGAGTTAATAATTATGGTGAATGGTGAAGGATGAAGATTCAATGAAATAGTTACCAGTAGCTGCGGCTGCTGTCAGGGTCATAATGTCGCCGGGCGACTGGACATTGACAGCAGAGCTGACTACTGAGGCCAAGAGGTCGCGCTCAGCCCCCATAGCCTCAGCAGCCTCAACACATTGTGCAGCCACCAATGTGGCAGCAGATGCCACTGCCATGTCAGTCTTAGCCATCTGCTCGTCCTTTTTAGCTCCAGCCGTGGCAGCAGTAATGGCGGCAATTGCAGCTGCTACACCAGCAACAGAAATGGCAGCATGAAGCTGTGCATTTTGTGCCCTCACCTCCTCTTTCTTCTTTTCCTTCCTATCCTTCAGCCACCTCCCTACCGTTTTCTTTCCGGCCACCGAGCTCTTGATCTGGCTGCTGCTCACCGGATCGTTCAACCGGCAGTACTGCATACACAAACAGAATTCACTAAATTCTTGATTATTACTATACTACTAATTGAAGGCTCTGATAAGCTTAATAAAGTTTGATACATATTATTAACAGCAGAGCCCACCAAGAAATAGACAGTTAAGAATTATGTAGTTTGAATTGGTTAGTTTTCAAGAAATCAACATGAACCACAACTCAAGATGGTTTGGTGCCCCCACATCATTATTGCCAGACAATCAATTATAAAGCTGTAAAATTTATGACTGTCAAATACAATAATGTCTCAGGAAAAAAAGATTAAGAAATAAATTTTTCAGCAACCCCAAAAATTCTTCAACATTTATAGCTGATGCAAGTATGTAAAATAGCTAAACGTGTAACTGAGATACGTGGTCTCAGTCTGGTACTTTGTTAACAGTTTCAGCATGTTGTTGGTTGAAAAGAAAGGTGAGAAGTGCCTTCTCTCTCTCTCTCTCTTCTCCAGAGCTTGTGCTTTGTGCAAGCAGATTAATCACAAGAGGGACAAAAAATATTCCCAATACAGAAAATAATTGAGTGCAATAAAAATAAATGCAACTTCAAAACAATGAACATAGTAAACCAAGAAAATAAACCTTGAGATCATCTTCAGATGGGGAGACTGGAGGGCTATCAGAGACAGAACCACCATTGAGAGGCCCACTGTGAGATAGTCTTCCTGAAGTACGTGGAGATACCTCCTGCTGCACAAGTTGTACACATACAACAACTATTCATATATCCATCAAACATACTCAAAAGTATATAAAATGTTTTTTGAACTCATCAATAGCACAAGTGATGCCACGCCAAAAGAATTCCATTTAACATATTAGTGAAATGGCCTACAAATGTAAACCATAGGCTATAATACGATGTATACATTAAATCATTTTGGCGGAAAGAGAAATAACAGCAAGAGAGAAAAAACTAAAGTCATATAAACCAGCAGCAGATAGGTAGGATAAGGACAAAAAGAAAGATTTTATTTGAGTCCAAGTCAAATAGTTTTCAACTCAATTTACACCATAGTCTTTACTTACGGAGTGAGACATAATGCGTTCCATAACAAGCTGCGAAGTCTCAGAGGAAGCAAATGAGAAAGGGTTTCCAGAATCCAACTGAGGCGAGATATCTTCAAGTATGATTCCGCCATTTTGAGGATTGTGCTTGGGTGTCGGCGGCGGAGCTAGAGCCTTAGAGAATTGAAGAGCGGAGACGCTCCAGGAGCGAGAGAGGAATTCCATTGGCTCTCTTGGAGTTTCAGGTGGGTTAAACATGTGGTGGAGTTGGGCACTCTCCATAACGGGAAAATGGTTAAATGAAAAGGTCGTTAAATGGGATCGTGGGATGTGGATTTATGAAGTCGCTCACTTCTTTATAGAGATGTTAGAGAGAGAAAGGAGCTGTTTGTGGCGTATGTGTCGATGTCTATGTGTGTGTGAGAGAGAGGATTGCTACAGTCTACATAACCTTGCTGTGAAAAATGTTTGCGCGAGATTAATCCATTCATTTCTGTGTATACAAAAGAAAGTCATGATTTTCTTGTTTAATTAAATTCATTTACTATGCATAGAAATTATATTGATTAATTTATTGCACAAATTTGACATGTCTTTGCTGACTAGTAAAGTAACAGTACCACACTACAGTCTACTATAATATTTTGTTTTATTTCACTTTACTCAAACACTCATTAATTATTATACTCTCAAACATAATATATATGATTAGTTTCAGATAAAACTATCTTATAATTGAAAATAAGAATAATTATTTATAATTGATTTAATAAAACAAACGGTTAGATTTTGTTGATGTATTTTTATGTCAGGTGAAAACACTATAAAATCTAGTGTAATATACTATGTTTGATGTAATACTCCATCCCACAAATAATGTGCCTTATTTTTCTGGCACGGGATTTGGGGAGAGTGATTAGTTGTGAGTAAAGGTAGTGAGACCTTTAAAAAAGAGTGGTTGGTTATGGTAGTAATTTGTTATTTTAAGAAAAAAAACATTATTTATGGATCGTCCCAAAAAAGAAAAATGAACATTATTTATGAGACAGAAGGAGTACATTCGTGTATATTTATCAATGCACCACATTTTGGTTAGATATGCTTTGAAAATTAATACTTTTATAACATGAAACTAAATACTGAATCGAGATTTCTTAATTGGTTAAAACTTTTTTATTTTGGTTCGGATACCGGATTAAAAGTCTTAATTAGAAACAACCAAACAAAAACTAGAAACTCGAGATGACCAATAATAATAACTCGGAAAAAAATAAATAAAGAGTTATCATAAAAAAATATGAAAGCTCCACTATAATATTATCCCTATTAATAGCCATATATAAGTATGTTTATGTGAAAAGTATTAATTTATCGTTTATATATTTATATATAAAAGGATATTCAAATGTGAACATGTTCTTATCGTGTGAATATATGAATATTGTACTTTAAAAACAAATGTAGTTCGTTTTCAAGGCAAATATACTGCACTTTAAGTACTACACTTTCAAAATGTCCCTTATGTGCAGTCCGATTATTTTGAAAGTGGAGTACTTTAAGTGCAATATTTTTGCCCTAAAAGTGTAGTGTTCATATGTTCACATAATAATGGTTGTTCACACTGGAACCACTCCCTCTATATATATATATATATATACATATATATTATGTATTTTATGGTGTTATGTAAGAATATGCTCATAGAGATATATGATTAAGTTCTTATAAATAAAAATATATTTTCTTACAAACTACAAAATTACAATACAGTACCATATTAGAAAAAAAAATATACCATTCACTCATTTTTGCAATTTTCATCATTCCATAGGGTCCAAAATTGGAGTGGCGATTGAAAAAGGAACATTTATTACCATTTTAGTACACATGATTAGAATTTAATTAATACGTTCTTAGATAGCGATCATGGATTACTTATCATTTAAAAAAATAAAATTGAACATTTATCAACATTTAGTCATTTTTTTGTATTGTAAACAAATGTTGCAGCTATAAATGTTTAATCTTTGCTTACTTTTATACGATTATTATTTTATAGCAAGAAAGGATTAAGTGTTGATAAGAGCTCTTTTTTTTTTCGTAGAAGCTTTAATCTAAGAAATTAATGTTTCTATAGTTATGAAGTAAATACAAATTAAAAAAGAACATCCTTTTAAATTTTTAACGTCGAATAACTACATTTTTACCTCATAGATTTCCTTTTTGAATTGGATATACGTATGAACAAAATTTTCACTACAAATTAAATGGGCTGAGCGGTGAAATCGAGAAACACAAAACTCATCAAGAGAAAAAAAAAAAAAAAAAGGTAAAGGTAAAGGTAAAGGTTTGATAAGAATGAATATAAAAGAAGTTTCCGAAAAATGGGTCGTTGCTGATTACGGTGATTGGTGGATAATATCTTTATGGTGGATTAATAATAAGAGGAATCATTAAAGTTGGCCATGATTTTACTTGAAGCTATCAATATACAATAAAATTTCGGTAAATTAGTAGTCGATATATTCCCTTCAAATAATATTCTTCTTCTGCCAAAACTTAGGCGATTTGAAAAAAAAAAATTTAAAAATCAATAAGATAAGATAATAAATAATATATGTTGGGAAATAATATAAGTTTTGAATGATCTCAAACTCCTATTTGATTGATAAACTAGTCTGATGTAATTGATAGGTTGTTTCAGTCGTGTCTGTATAGTCAGACTGAACCTTTGTCTTCATACTAGATTGTTAGATTGATCAACTCGCTTTCGCTAAAGTCATGTTTTTGAAACTGAAATTCTTCAGGCTGTATTGATCTTCATATCATTGTCTTCACCAGACCACATTGAAGATTCAAACGTGAAGACAATACAAGGTACAAGGCGCGCTATTCAAAGTTGATGGTCAACGGAGCAAGACAATAACATCAATATAAACATTGATCAATCTCAGGCCGTCATATCAACCGTAGTTAAAGGGGGTACGAACAATACTTCGTACAGAATCCGCAGAACCAAGCGAAATGTGACACGTGTCCATGCATTCAATGCATTAGACCGTTGTCATCACAGAGCCAATGGGAAATCGATCTTGTTCAACGGATCTATTCCCTAGCTCGACTATAAATAGCAGAAGACCTCTCACAATGAGGTTACGGAATCAAGAAGCTCAAGTCCTATCTCAAGCAAAAGAACATGCGCTACTTCATTCTTCTACAAGTTCTCTTGCTAGAAATTTCATATGTTGTTCATCCTCCAAGTGTTCAAAAGCTTACATCTTAAGCTTGAAGTCAAGAGTGTTGCTATACTCTTATTGTTGAAAAAACTCTCAAAACCCCACACTTACTAGATTGTTAGAACGAAACTGATAGCTTGATAGTTTGATTATTAATTAGATATATTGTTTTTATGTGTTGATCTGCACTCATCAGACTACGGGTAGCACTAGTGGATTTCTGCTAAAGAAACTGAAAAGTGGACGTATGATCTTGTGAATCCGAACCATTATAAAATTTGAATCTTTTATTGTTTCATTCATCACCTATCAGCTCACTGTTCACTATCACTCACATTTACAGTTGCGTTGAAAAACACATTACGTTAAGGGACTATCATATATTCCGCATTCATTGTCTGACTGACTCACTGACAGTCAGTCTCTAATCTGAAAAAAGCGAAGTTTGACATCAGGTGTATCCCCTCCCTCCCCGCCCCCACATACACCTGGAATCTTATCGGGACCAACAATATATATAATATAGGCAAATTGGATTTTTTAGTCCCCAAACTATGCTTGTTTGGCCAATTTGGTCCCTTATTTATTTATTTTAGTTAATTGGTCCCCAAACTATAGAATTTTGGATGAATTGGTCCTTCTGTTAATTTTTTGGTAAGTCAACTGTTAGTCAACGGTTTTTAAAGGGTATTTTCGGTATAATATTATTGAGGACCAAAACGTCCAAATACTAAAAAATTGAGGACCAATTTGGCCAATTTTTTTTTACTGAATTTTTTTTAATTTTACAAAAATCGAAAAGTAATTTTGTCGTTTTGATTTTTTAAGGACCAACTACGCCAATTTTAAATAAGTTGAAGACCAATCCCTATATTTTGGGATCATAATCGTTAAATTTTATAGCTTTGTTATCAAAATTTTCGAATATATTATTATGATAAAGAGAGATAAAAACGTAGAATATTTGATAATCAATGAATAAAACTATAGTAGATTTCCATTCAAAAAATGTTTTCATTCCAATATGATTTATTCATTAATTTTTCGTATATTTTATGTTTTAATCCCCTATTTTCATAGTAATATTCGGAAAAAAATTAGTTACGGAGTAATATATTTTATGTTTTAATCCATCATTTTCATAGTAATATGATCCCCAAATATATTATAATTAACAGGAATGGTCCTCAACCTATTTAAAATTGGCATAATTGTTCCTTAAAAAAAAGCAAAATTATTAAAATATTTTTCGATTTTTGAAAAACTTAAAAAAATTAAAGAAAAAAAATTGGTCAAATTGGTCCTCAATCTTTCAATATTTGGACGTTTTGGTCCTCAATAATATTATACCGAAATACCCTTTAAAAATCGTTGACTAACAGTTGACTAACAAAAAAATTAACATAATGACCAATTCGTCCAAAATTCTATAGTTTGGGGACCAATTAACTAAAACAAATAAATAAGGGACCAAATTGGCCAAACACGCATAGTTTGGGGACTAAAAAATCAAATTTGCCTATAATATATTTTAAGAAAGCTTCTATATAATATAATTCCTTTTGTAATAGAGAGTGATGTCCAACATCCTCTAGCTGCGTGGTATCGGGATAATGGGCAATGTCCGACACCCGTCCCTGTGTAGCAGAGGCAATTGCTTTTGGCGTAGTGGTTCCAACAGTTACCCGTATCCGTGATCCGGTTGAATTAAAAGAAAAATCTCCAGCTGCTACTATCACTGACGGAAATGTTGTTTATTTTGGATAAAATTATCATTTGTTGAGTATCATTTGTGGCATTTTGTTTTGAACAAATATGTCATTTGTTTAAAATAAAAGTGTCATTTGTTTGGAAGAAAAATGTCATTGATTGAATATAATTTTTTGAAAAAAAAAATATTATTTGTTTATGAAAAAAATGTCAATTATTTGAAACAAAAGTGTCGTTTGAAAATTTACCAGACTCCTAAAAAAAATTCTTGAATTTTCATTGCCTTTTATTAGAATTCTTTCTTGGATTTTCCTTTCCTTTTATTTTATCTCAAATCTCATATTCATTCATACATTTTGTCAAATCAAAACACCAAAAAAATCGTAAATAAGCTCTAAAATGACTATGTTTCAACAAAGTACAAATCATAGTCCAAGATGATTGCAAGGATTGCTTGTACTGTGTAAATACACATGTGTACAAGTTTCAACTCAAACACGAAAATCAATCTTATACTAAAGTTGTTTGCTGAAGAGTTCAACTCGCCATGTAAGCTTTCTGATCGCGTGGGCAGAGTGATTCAAGCTATTGAACATTGTTCACTGACTGAAATCAGTAGACATACGACTTAATAAAAGAAGTTGTGCGGAATGATGTAGGCCTGATTTTTAATTCTCTTCTGAAAAATGTTGGTTACTTTAAAACAGTCTCGGTTTAAGGCTTGTGCGTGTCTTAGACAGTTTTATTGAAATCCAGAGTTATGATTTGTTGGTCCCAAGTGTACGGCCGGTGTAGAGGGGGGGGTGAATACACCTGAATCCAATTTTCTCAACTTTGAACACGAACAGTTCTGTTCGGGGAAAGTGCCGATCTTGAAATAATTCAGCAGACCAAATAGCTGTTCTGAATCGTGTGTGGCAAAGAGTCTAACTCTACTGAGATCTGCTAGCTGACTGAGTCAGAATTCAGTATCAAACAGGTAGAGTTCAGCGGTGCGGAAAAGTGTAGGCCCTAATCAGTTGAATGAAAAAAACGTTTTATGCAAGTCTCAATTCAGCAAGTGGTCAGTTCAGTATGCTGAGACAGTTGAATGATTTTAAGAAGATTTTCAGTATGAACAGTAAAATCAATGCAATAGTAATCAGAAAGCAATAACAAGACACAGATTTTTAAAGTGGTTCGGATATCAATCGATCCTACGTCCACTATCCCGAAAGTTCAGGAGGCTATTTATTATACTGAGTTAGTCTCAGTCAGCTTGTGCACAGGACAAAGCTGTGGCTTGGGGATTATACTGAGCAAGTCCCAGTTTACAAAGGCATCAAACTAAAGTGTTTGACAAACTTCTCCAACTATGAAGGAGTCCTTTTACAATAAGGATTGGGTTCAAATATGAACTCCTTCGTCTAAGCTATAAGTGGTTTCGGTTGAGCTTAGGGTTAGAGGGATAGGGAACGAGAATGTAACTTCTAGAGCGACGAACAGCTGAAATAAGCTTTAGGTTCGTG
Source organism: Lavandula angustifolia (assembly GCA_028984105.1). NCBI lineage: Eukaryota > Viridiplantae > Streptophyta > Magnoliopsida > Lamiales > Lamiaceae > Lavandula > Lavandula angustifolia. The sequence goes on along the minus strand of CM054802.1, from coordinate 27,007,064 downwards.
TCACGTCGCTTGGATACTAGATGCTTGGTTGTCGGTTCAGCTTGGTTCCCTTAAGAGCTAAAATGTAGTCTTTCGCCGGAGATAGATCTTTAGATTCTTGCGGAAGACTTAGGTTTTTTTGGTTCTAGCTCGTTTGAATGCTTGCGTTTGTTTTCGTCGTTAAGCTTATGCGCATTCTCTCTCTTTCTTTCGAAATGTCCCTCTATTTATAGAGCAGAGATTGGAAAAGATCCGTTGGAGACGATCTTCTTCTTTCTCTCTCTTTTGGTAGCAAACGGCTCTTTTGAAGTAGGTAACAGTGTATTTTCCCACCTTTTTAGGTAAAGGGTTGACTGCAGCTTTAGCAGGTGAGAAGACACGTGTGTTCTTGTCATTCGTCGAGGTGGATAGAGTGGTTGAGACAGCACAGACTTCAAGGCAACCGAAGCCGACTTCTCTCTTCCTCGTATATGACAATGTTGATTGTCTTTCAAAAGTATTTGACAGTTCTGACTGTCTGCCGATGCTGAGTCTAATCCCGTATTCAGTAGGTAGATAGCTGAGGAAAGTCTATCGAAGATCGGCTCGAGTTCGAGTGAACTCGCTCCCGCGAGTCCAGTTCCCCACGACTCTTTCAAGATATCTTGCTCCCGCCGAGTCCAAGATCACTGAGTCTTCTACTTCTGGTGTTAAGGCAAATAATCTATTGAGCGCCTTGATCAGAGCAGAGTGTCTACTGAGTCTGAAACCTCAGAGACAAATAACGATTACAACGGAATGGTTCACCAAATCAGATAGGGTTTTGAGGTCTTCAAATCTTCTCAACAATCAGAGCACTAGGCTGCTGAGCATGGTTCAGTATAGAAGATAGAATCATTTCCCACTAAGTAAGACTATGCTGAGGACAGAATCATCACCCAACATGATTTTTCAAAGGGATTTGAATGTAGGATGAACAGTAAACAATAAAACAATAAAGCGACACACAGAGTTTTTAGAGTAGTTCGGATACGCAAGATCCTACATTCACTTTCCTGTTTTCAGGAGGTCTTGATTAGATTATACTAAGCAAGTCTCAGTGAATTCGTGCACAAGACAGATCACCACTAGTTATAGTCTAGCGACTTTACAAGGTTTCAAATACAAGGTTTGAGATTTTCTCCAAGTATGAAGGAGTTTTCTTACAATAAGAACAGTTCTAAGATGAACACCTTCGGTTTCTAAGCTTGTGATCTAACGATGAATGCTTGAGTATAGATAGGGGAACTAGGTTAACTCCAGAGAGAAGAATTATACCAAATATCTTGGTTATGAGAGTTCTTTGCTGGATATGCTTTGAGAATGGTAAAGCTTGATTGCTTGAATGTTTTGAGTTCCTGATATCTTCAATGCTTGAAGATCAATCTCTATGTATAATTTTGACTCATGAATAGATTCGTTGGAGTGACCTAGACACGTGACAAGAACGACAAACAAAACGACCATCTTCATTTGAATGTTACGGGTTTTTTGAGTAGGGAGGCTGATTGAAGCTTTATGTCAGTACAAGTACATTGCTGACAACTCTTCATTGATCGAGGTTTGTTAGTAGGTGAAGGTTGTTCAAACTCCAAGGTTGGTACTGAGTCCTCTACTGACATTCTATGTGACTTCATCATGTTGGCCGATGCTTCAGCACTGATTCACAACACCCGTTTAGTTGATACGGTTGAATCGTACTAAGTATTCAGAAAGTTGAGTCCCAACAACTGCTGACCAGAAATACATTACTGAGTCTAACAACAACTATTGATCTCTATTTAGCCTACTGAGCCCATAACATATTGAGTTCAACACATATTACAGTATATTGGTTCATCACTCAGCTAAGAATTTTGGATATTCAAATCTTATAATAAATTCTCACCCAACATAATCATCTCGACCCATTTGAAGAATAACAGGATGCTGTCACTCTCGAACCAATCTTTGATTTCAAAAGTGATTCGCCGTAACCATTGATTTAGACTGCACATGCGGTTTTAACTAGTAGGCGTTCGCTCCTAGCAAAATGTAAGCATTCCATCAAGAATCAAGATTATCCGCTACGTCAAGTTAATAGAATTCGCAAGTTATCTGTGCGCACACTTACTGGTGACAGAAATTGTTGTGAGCTTTCCCTTTGCATTCCCAACGTTTTTGATAAAATTACTATGTGAGATAAAGGGTGGATGAACGGATAAGTGGAGAGAGAGAGAGCTGTTTTTTGTGTTGGTGATACAGAGAGACAGAGGGGCGCTGTTTCAGAAGAGGTGAAGAGAGAGGTTATTGAAGATTAGAATTTTCTATTTTTTGGATCTTGGATAAGACTGCTTCAATTATCAATCAAATAATAAATTTTCAAATTAATAAAACCAGATTATACGTACGGAGAATTAGTTTATGGAGGCTTTACTAAGTTTATTGCTTGTGGTCGATTTTCTACGTTTTACCTTCACTTTTTACTATTTATTAATCTTATTCTATATCACCACCATCTTATCATCAATTGAAACATCACACTTAAATTATAGTAGGAGTATTATTTAAAACAACACTTACATTAATTGTGTTGTATGCCAAAATTTATAAAATATTGCCGGTGGCATTGGCTTCTTGTATTCAAATAGGTCCCAAACCAACAATCATTATAAATTCATACGAAGGAGAACGTTTGATGATATATCTCAAAAATATATATAAAGGTCTAGTATTTGAAAGAGTTATATGTATCATTCTGACTGTGCGATGCGATTTATCTCAAATATATATAAATTGTAATTACAGTGAGGAGAGCCGACATAAATATCGAAAAGGGAGGAAATTTAAAATAGACAAACTAACCCTCTTAAATGCAAATGTAGGCAATTTATCTTAGAAAATGCATGAAATAGGCATTTGAATTATTTTATTCTTCATTTCATTGTTTTATGCATAAGTCAATATCCATCACAATGGACCCACATGTGAATGACTAGTGTGCAGATTTTGTCTATACTATTCATTTCATTCTTGTCGATACTTGAAACTAGCACAATAGGAATTCACTACTATTACAATATTGTGTTTCTTGCTTCTTTTCTGAACATTATTAATCTATTAAAAATAGTGAAATAAATTAAATTATAGTATTTTTTATGTTTTTGGAGGCAATATTTAAAAAGTAATGTGGTGTAAGAAAAAGATGTTTTATCATTTCAACATAAAAGCTGTAATTACAAGGGACAAATATTAATAGACTAGGTCAATAAACTAGGCATCAATCTCTATAAAGTTCAATTTTGAATAAAAAAATATAATGTTGCGTATTTGGTGCATTTTTAAAATAGAATGTCTAGTTTTTCAACTTAACAATATCGAATGTGATACAATGGCACATGATACTTTATCAAATGTTGAATTAATTAGGGGAGGGGCCATGGAAATGCTTGAGAAAGAGGGCAATTGGGAGGAGGCATTTAATACAAGAGAAATGAGTGGTAATGATCAAAGAAACATTTAGAATTCTTTCAAATCCAAATTCAATAATGAGTGTGGGTCTCAAATTCCCCAATCATTCAGTTTCAAAGCTGGAATACGCGGACTCATTTAATTCAAATTGTATGCCCATTCATCACCGACTAAATAGGTTTTTATTTGTTGTTTTTGGATTTTAATCACTTATTGAGCCCCAATAGTACTATTTTTTTCTGAGTGCAGTTATTCAGTTTGTTAAATACAAATAAATAAAAAATCCCTTTTCAGATGAATAATGAAATTATATTGAATAGGATACGAATGATAATATAATTATGAAATGTGTCATAAATTTAAAAGCAGATGCAATAACTTTTTTCTGAGCTAAGGTTAAATGTCTTTAAATTTCAAAGCGGAGAGCAAAAATACTCTCAAAATATGTCTGGTGCATAAATGACATTCAACTTGAGAGTTAAAAGAGCAAAATTCACTGTTGATATATCTATTTAACAATATATTCTCAAGTTAAAACAACATATTAAATATCGATTTAACAATATCTGTTGATAGAAATACATCAACGAATAAGATTGGTTTTTTATTCTCACTAAATCCCTTAATTATCATTTGATCCATATCCTTTGTTATATATATATATATATATATATTATTAATTGAAATCAGACCCTAATAGGAATTGAACACTAAATCAATTCTAAATCAATTAATAAAATTGACAAAATGGGTCCGACTTATGGTCGGCTCCTATACCCGCAATTAAGGCTTGGTTTGCCTGAAAAATAGAGGCCTCAAAAGTATGCCCATAAAACTATTTGGACCTAACAAGTTCGGGACCTAAAAAGTCTGGAATTTCCGAATTAAAAATATCTTAATATAAAAGCCTGCCAATAAAGATAAATACTGAAATATTGAAATATACTATTACTTTTATAATACTATATTTGTTAACCTTAATAATGAATTAATAATATCTTAATTAACTATTCAAGTTTCATTGTTTCAAGTTTTATCAAATTGTAAAGCAGTAAAGCAATAATTTTTAGAAAAATTGCACTTTAATACATTATTGAGATTTGAGACCATCTTATTCATGAGTAATAATAAACGAGTTTTAACTATTAAGTTCAAAGGTACGTAGTGACGTAACTGACGTCCGTAATTTTTTTTCATTAGGGTAATTAATAAAAATATCTTAAAATTATTATTATCTTATGTATATTTTATTAATATTCCGAATAGTAGCGAAAAATGTGATTTTATAACAAGATATATATTTTTTTTAAAACCAGATTGGTTAAGTTTGTCCGCCCAAAAACCCATAGGTGGTTGGACTGGGTTTCAAAATCAATAGCATGATGAAGTGTTGGCCCGGCCCAGCCTGAAAAACACTTTGGCTTGTTGCATGCTACTTTACCCGTTCTATCAACCACTTATGTAAAAGTAGAAATATCAACTAAACTATATATTAAGAGCAGTAGAGTACTTATATACATAGATATATCATAGTCCAGATTATATGCATGAAGTATCACACTGCATTATGAGTTTGGTGGGAAGGAGCAGTTGTTGAAGGCCAATATCTAGAGGATGGCTACTATTTAATTATGACCCAGTAGACATAAACTAGTCAGAATACTTGTTTGTGATGCTTAAGGAGCATCCTTAAAAAAAATTACTTTATAAAAAACCAAGGTCAAAAACTGATTCACAAGCTGCAACACGGGAGCAAGATCTCTATTCTCCTGAAGAGCCACTCTATTCTCCTGAAGAGCCAACTTCCCGAGGACGACTTGATTTGGATGGATAGTGTGTCACTTGACACTACGATAATCAAATTCTAAAAATAAATAAAAAAAATGACAAAGGTATTGACCGGGCCTCATAAGCCAAAATTTGCTATGTTTGAGGTTCCTATCAAGAAATAATAGAAGAGGAAGGCCACAAGCCCCTCTAAGGCTAAGGCAAAGAGAGCAAAAGTTTGTTTTGTGGAATTAACCATTGACTTTCTTCCAAGTCGATACGATCCATTCGTTCGTAGAACTATTCTCTTGTTTCACTCCGATAGTATTATCAATCGCCGTTCACCGGGGCTTCGGTCGCCGGCTCTAGGTCTTCCCGTTCCGTCATCTGGCTTATGTTCTTCATGCAGTTCATCCAATGATAAACCTAATCCCGAATCTAAACGAACCAGAGACAATCCGAATTGATCTTGTAAAAGATTCGCTCTTACTCCACGTATTTCTTGACGCCGGACTAGCCGAAAATCAAAGTTTATCAGGTGGACTTGATTTTACAAAAGATGATGAGAATGTAAACTCCCAGCCATTTATGCGTTGGAGAGACCGCTTCTTATTTTGTGCCGAAGCAATTTATAAATCACAGGCTGAAATGAGTCCAACTAATCGACGTTGATGTTCCTCCGATAACATTATGACATGATCCTCTCTTATGCTTGCAGCCACTCTTGTGGACACAAACAACTCTTATTGAGTCATATGAGGAGTTCCCCGTGATAGAATCTCCTCATCCGCAACTCAATCCTACTCATGCCGCAAAAATGTTTCTTTCAATAATGAGATAGTAGGAAACATAAGAAGTGGACAACCTCATTCCTGAGGAGGGTCAATATCCAGAGAGATGATGATGCAGAAGATGAAACATGGATGAGTGTGGAAGTTTCTTATATATGATTGTAAGAGATTTTGAACTCTAAGGTGTCAACCCTTTGTGAGGTGGATAGGTTAAAGTCATCGAACATATTTCATCTCTGATTAGGAACTTAGAGCATCAATTCTTTTACTAGACTAATGATCCCCCTCGCCGAAGGATGATGATGATATATAATTCTAAAAGGAGATTAGGAAATGAGGAATAAAGCAACACTCTACATAACACACTATGCATGTCAAAAGCATCAACACGTGAGAAATTCCAAATAAACTAACATGCATACGTAATTCTAAGAAGGATTTGCAGAAATTTGAACTTATGAACTCAATTTTCAACTTAGTCAAAATCGGGCAATTCCACATTAGCTCATGATTCGCTCAACACTCCCTTACCACCCCAAGGAGTGACTCAAGGAGTTCTTTATCTCAATATTATATGAATATCCAGTGACTCAAGGAGTTCTTTATCTCAAGGTTGCAATAGGGCTTAAGGACTGTTCAAGTAATGCTTTGGTGAAAAAATCCTAGGATCCTATGCTTCCAAATTAAGAATGTCGCAAGCATCCTACTGTTCTACTCATCTGATTTCCGGGATGCATAACAAATTATTAATTGGTCCAGGCCTGATATTACTTTAATTACTACTACTACTACTTCCTTCCTTCTGTGCTTCTTTCTTTTGTTCTTCGTGATTTTTCAGCACCTTTGTTGGACATGATTTTAATGATAAGAGTTTTGATTTAGACACTAAAACTCTTACGAATGATGACGTATAGGTTTCAGGATTACATGTCTATTCTGTTAAAGAGTTGCGATTTTCGTAGATATCTTGATGATCCTGACGAAGCCATTCCTAATATATCCTCACCGACTAACTCCAGGGCAGACAAGAAAAGCCATTGATGAAGCAAGTAACTGATGACTCCTTATCTGAGTTTCTTTGTTCCCCTTGATTCAGTTGGGGAGTTCTAGGGCTTGAACTTTTGATGTGGTATTGATAGCTTGGCTAAGGTGCTTTAGCCTTTTGTTTGTTCTTTGCTTTGGGGTTAATAGAATCAGCATATTGTGTACCCCCTTGAACAAATTTATCAGCTTGTCTGAGCCTCCACGAGCTGAAGTTGATGCCTCTTGTGTGTATCCAAGTCCATCTTTGGAGAAGGTTGGTCTTTGATTAATAATAGATGTAAAGCATCTATACTAATAATGGATTCCTGCCAAGTCAAAGTAACATATGAGGATCGACTCTATTTTAACAATAAGAAGATCAAATTCCAAACTCTAGCATCTTTCGAGCAATCTATCGGTCACGGATAAGGCCAGAAAGGCGAACGAAAGACCGATGTGGAGATTCAGCATACTCCTCCTACTCAGAAAAAGAGGAGACTTCAGAAGAAGGATTCAGCGAGAAGCCTCTACAATCGCCTCCTCGCGATATTGTAGATGAGGAAACTGACTCTGAGGAGAGAGATCATGTACTCCTCTACCACAAGATGATAAAGCCATATTTTAGTCGGCTATTCCTGCCCGACAAGTCAATTAGAATCCGCCTGTAGCTAATCCGTCGACAACCAAACATAATTCTGATCCAGAGGGCGTGGAGTTCATTGACGAAGGTACAACCGGAGGAGAACGATCAAGACAAACTACTCCTGAAAGTCAATCAGACGATAAAACATCAGACACATTGTTTCAGATCTCACTATGTAGAAACAGAGCACGCAAAGAAGTTCAGGATGTCATTCCTAAAATAATTCCTCACTCAGACTTGCTAGACATTGCAATCAGACAACAGGTTCAAATACTTCTGCGCTTCAGAAAGTGGAAGCTGGTTGAGAAAATAATTCAAATCAAATATTCCGATGGTCTGACTGATGAAGAACAATGCTTATGCTCAGAGATTGGGTACAGCGAGCCCTCAGATCTCACCTCCATAGAAGATCTTCATGCACCGATGTTGTATCTTCTCAGCCAGAAGATACCATAATTACCATCGACTGAAATTGAAATAGAGGACATGGATCCTGGAGATCAGTCACCACCTACAGCTCCCAGGGATGCAGGGCCTACGTAGCCTGCTTAAAGTAATCAACACAAGGATGCATACGATGAAGATAAGGACGACGGTGATGATAGTTATGATCAACCGCCACCTTCATGAGCATTAATTTTAATTATATATGTCGCTCCCCCCCATCAATTGAATTGTTGCTCAGTTCTTCATATCAAATCAAGGATGTTGAGAATGCCAAATCCATCAACAAGGTTCTCTCCAAGCACGGGCACATTATGTCAACACAACATGGCATGCATCCATTAAATAGAACAAGAAGATCGATGACATAAGACAGAACTTCAGAAGATCAATTTAGGTCCCATACATGCCTAATATTAGTGTTGTTTTGGAAGAATCTTTGAAGTGACAAGCTGATGCATTCAGAAAAAGGACAATTAGGCCAAACACTTTCCCACTTGTTGACAAATGCTACGATGTCCATGCTGATATCTTCCACAGATACTCAATCCTCAGCAATCGAGTGTACAAATACCATCCTTGCAGAACACAACAAATCTCTTCTCGAAATTCAGCAAGCTTGCAAGATGCAAATTTCTGATGGGCTTCAGGATCACCAACTTCAATCCAAAGAAGCTCTCAGACTCTCTCATGAAGAAAAAGTAGAGGATTGGATTAACTATGGAATTGCGATTCATGAAGTCAATCTCCACCTAGCTGAACTTGAAACTCTATATGAGAGGTTGGAGGCTCAAGTACAGACCATTACCTCTCTCCCTTGGCTGCTGATGATGCTAAAAAGGGGGAAGGAAGGAGTAAGTCTGAAGGAAAAGATGACGGGGAAAAGGATGAGATTGTTACAACTCAGGAGGTAGAAACCTCAATTGTAGGAGAAGGTACCTCTAAGAATACTGAACAAGTGAGAGAGGAAATCGCTCAGTTTTGTGAAGCTTCAGAGGATGACGATCAACGAAAGGATGCCAACAAAGGAAAATCAGTAGTGTGTGAAAAGTCTTCCTTGAAGAAGTATAAGATTGTTGAAGAATAGATTGAGGCAGATAAGGCCTTAGCAAAAGAGTTGCAAGAAGCAGAACAACAAGAAAAACTGTAAGGGCTGAAGAAAGGAGCTTAGAAGGAAGTTGTTCAGAAGGAAAAGTGACAACAATCCTCAAGCTTACTGTGATACCAAGGCAAAGTAGCTGTGAGGAAGCTGAAACTACAAGATAATGATGACAAAGAAACTGAACGAGCAAAATAGTTCGCTTAGGAAGATCTACCAATTCAAAAACCAAAAGCCGAACCAACTGAAGAAGAACTATGGAAAGCTGGTGAAAGAGGCCTAGATTCAAGAGCCAAAGCGCGTCAAATAGCTGAATACATAATTAAGGTGGCTGAAGACACATTCAGAGCTGGACAAGAGCGGTTGTTGAAAGAAGCAAGAGACAGGGACAGTTGTCAAAGACAGGAGCATCCTTACCACTTCTAAATTTTACAGAATGGGAACTAGATAGATGAGAATTGATGACTATCTGAAGAAGATTTACTATCCACACACAGACAAGTGGTTACCCCTTTAGTGGAACGCCATATGGCAACATCGTAAAGCAAAGTTTATAAGGCGTTTCTAATTGCTAGAATTTATGGGATAGTGGAGTCAATGATGATTTGTCGTTTGGTGAAATGCTTAGGAAGTATGAACCTGAACTATTGGCTGAAATTCAGAAGATTGTTGAAGAACATAACATCATTCTCAAAGTTCTAGAGTTCAAAAATCTTCAACTACCGAGAACACTCAATGGAGATATTTATGAGAAAGCAATAAAAAAAGACATTCTAGAAGTTACTATTATTAAGAATCTAAGTGTTGAAGAAGATGCATAAGAGATTAACATACTTAGGACCAACCCGTACATACTATAATGTCTTCAACCGCCAGAAGCCAGATCTAAATCTTTGGCGAAGAAGACCCAAGCTTCCAAATCTCAGAAGCATTAGTTCCTTAACATAGTCTGTTGGTCCGGAGACGAAAAGTCAGGTGTAGAGGGGGGGGTGAATACACCTGAGCTCTGTTTCTTTTTCTCAGTGAAGGTCGATGAAGGCGATGTTTGCAATCGATGAACGAGTGCCAAGTAAGCCTTCGATCACGGGGTCAAAGAGAGTCGGCTTCGAGGCTCTTCTACTGACTGATGTCAGTATTACGAAACTCAGTCGGAGACTATAGTGCGGATAAGTGTTAGGCCCGGAGTCGTCTCTTTTGAAAACGCGTTTTTGCAAGTTAAATCTTTTGGCTGTGCACTTTATAAAATACGTTTTATGCAAACTTATGATTTTCAAGTCGGTTGAATGTTATGCAATAAAACAAGTGAAATGAACACAAGCGATTTAACGTGGTTCGGATACGCAAGATCCTACGTCCACGGTCCCGAACAAGGGGGGAGAACTTGTTGATTATTCTCGAGCAAGCCTCGGCGGGGATATCTGTGCGCTTCGGACGGTTCCCTCTAAGTTATAGTCCTTAGCGACTTTACAATCCAAACCTAAGTTTAGAAGGGAGGGAATATTCTCCAACTGAGAAGGAGTTCTTACAACAAGAACAATTCACTAAATGTGAACTCCTTCGGATCTAAGCTATGAATCTAGCAATGAGCTTAGTCTAGAGAAGAAAGGGATCAAAGTGCTCTAGAGAGATGAACTACAAGAAGTGTTCTATGAAAACTAGTTCGTCTCTGGATAAGCTTGAAGATTCTAGAGCGTTGTGAGCTTGAATGATTTCCCTTGATTTCGCGTATATTCCTCTTTTTAAATCTTCAAATCCTTCTCTATTTATAGTTGTGAGTTGTGGCATATGTCCGTTGGAGACGACGATGCCACGTGTCACAAGCGTCCAAAGAAAACGGCCACTATTCAACTTTGTTGCAAGCAGGGCGTTAATGCGACTGTTCATGAGAGCAACTTTCTTGTGTAGAGTAGGTAAGCGTTGTCGGCTTCTCATTGGTCGAGGTTTGTAGTTGGTGAGTGTCGAGTTGACCGTTCAAACTACCTCGTATGTCTTCGCCGAACATTTGAAGGGACTTTAAGTCTTTGGGTTGCTTTACGTCGGATACGAGTACTCGAAAGTTCTGTCTTCTTCGGCGAGTCGTCGGACCGATAAAGTGAGCTTCGATAGTCGGTTGGTTGGCGCGAAGGTATACTGCTTGCACTTGGTTCTTCTACCGATGACCATCGGCTTGTAGAGAATGCTTCTATTGAGGTCCGGTCACCGATGCGGGATCTTTAACTAAGTTTGATATCATTGGCCGACGAAGAATGCAAGCGATTACACCGATGACGTGGGGTTCGAAAAGTATCTTCGGCAGAAGATCGGTTCAACAACTACCCCGTACAGGACTTAGACAAAATAATAAGCATTACATCAAGTCTAACCTATACATCGCCTAATCCTATCGACACACTAATCTACCGATATCGGCTCGGTTTTGGGATCTTCAATTCCATAGTACTACTATGATTTCCCCAATTTCTTTTAACCCTAGAACAACCGAGTATCAATCTACCTGACTCATATCCAACAATTTCCCCCTAATTGATGATGCCAAAACCTCTATACTCTAATATCTATCAAAGATCTTGTCCTATCGACAACAATTTCCCCCTTCAAACGTCCGAGGAAAAGCTGATAATCATAAACGAACTTCAAGCAGGCGAGAGAATGGCAAGATCGAGAAACCGATGTGAGTGTGTATCGAGATCACTTAGTGATCGGTTGTGTAAACACAAAGTAAAAGGCCGAAAGACAATGAGTAATTGTCTAGCAAGCGGAAGGAACCGATATATATATCAAGAATTACGAGTTCCTAATGCTATTACAAAAGATGAGAAAGAGAAAATCACTCTGCTTGCTTCTTGAACTTCGTGTCTTCTTCTTGAAGTCGGTGGATTTCTCCTCGGGAGGATCCGGGTAATAGTATTTATACACTCTAGCTCGAATCTCCCGGATCTCCAAGTTATCATCGGCCTTTCGGGAGCAGAGGCTCGGGCGTAGGCGGCTTCCTCCACTTCTCTTTCTATGTTCTTAGTGCTCGGCGAGTCCATTAGCAAGTCTCGGCGGTGGAATACGTCGGAAAGGCTAGGGGGCGAGAAGGTTATATATTCGTGATTCCATGACTTGCTTCAGCCGTTCACCGAATTCAACATCAAATCTCATAATCAACTCCTCAAAGAGCTGATCGGTGAGCGATCGAGTGGGTAAATGCGCCATACGTAGTAGCCTTTGATAAAAACTTCTTTCAATCTCTCCCAATGTTCATTCATATCAGCCGGCACCTACTTATCCACATGCTGAATCGGTTGTTGCTTGATGTGGGGGCCCCTGATGAACTTAGATCCTCTCGGGATCTGCCTTCTCGGATCAACGCTTTGGTTTAAAGGATAATCTTTGCACTTTCTCCGGATCGGCCATCCTTTTCTTTTCTCGGAGCGCGGCTGCTCTCTTGTCTCCATGTCTGCTAGATAGTCCAGCGAGCACCGCCTCCCACATTGTTTGATCTTCTACTATCTGCGTAGGCGTATGAGTCGTGGAGGGTTGACTCTGCGCAGTAGCTGGGGTATCAGTTGAAGAAGCCTTGGCGTATTCTTCTTGAGCTTTCTTCTTCTGCTCTTCAACTGTCCCGATTGCCTTCTTCTTACCTCTGCCTCTTATAGCCTTGCCCTTAGGCTTTTTGGTCGCCTCGTTTGCTTCTTCTAATCTTCGCTCATGATCAAGTTTGTCCCGCCATTGTTGGGCGACTACGAGGTCGAAGGCCTCCTGCTCCGCTTTTGATTTAAATTTTCGAACCGGGGAGGAAGGAGGAGATTCGTGTGAGTCTCCTTCCCCGGCCTCTGCGGCGGTTGTTGTGACTCTTCTTCTTCTTCCGCCGGCTCGTCTAAGAACCGAGCGATCTCTTGTATATGTGCGGCGAGAAGAGGAGATGGGGGTGGCTTGTCTTGGAAATTCAAGGAGAAGTACCTCGTCAGTATTGTCTTTTACTGAGCGGTGAGACTTCTTCGGTTCGAGTAGAGGGTCCTTCCTCCTGTGCCTTTCCCCTTTGAGTCTGTGAGGGTCCTTCAGCTGTGGAGGGTCCTTCCTCCTGTACCTTTCTGCTAAGAAGCGGTACATCGGTTGTCCCCATCACTCTCTCACTTCCTTCTCCCTTACTACCTTCCCCCTTACTACCTTCCCCCTTTTTGGCATCAGCAATAAGTCCAAGGGAGGTACGGAGTGCTTTCACTTCTTCGACCACTTTGGCAATAGAAACTTTGACTTCATCAACGGTCGTATCGAAGTCGGATACCACATGGTGTAGCCATGCCACCAACCATTCTTGTTCTTGCCCGAATTTGATGGGCGAGCGGGCGATTCTTTGCGAAGGTGCGAGCGGAGCTGCATCATGGGATTCGCTCATCTCTTTTCGAATCGTCTTGAGAGCCTCGGCTTGTTGTTTAATGGTTGTTTGGAGAGAGGTGGTAGCCGAGCTTATTACGCTCATCCATCCGAGCTTGAATGCGTGCAAGGGCCAGAGTCAGCTCTTGTGAGAAAGATAGGCGCTGAGCTTCAAGAAGCTGCTGACTCTGAGCTTGCAAATCAATCTTCTGGGCAGCTAGAGCCTGCTCGATCATCTTCTTCGGATCGGGCTGAGAAGGAGTCTCTTGTGGTTTGAAGACGTCGGCAGAAAGTTTGTTCAGGCGTTCAGTCTGCGCCTTTGTATACTTCTCCCATTTAATGTGTACATCTTTGGCGAGAAGGCGATTTTTCTCTCCTTGGCGTCTGATCGCCTTGTTGACTGCCTTTGAGGACACGGAACCTATTGGTTGTATCTGATAGGAACTTGTTCCGAGTCTCTTTTCAGAGAACGTGAGAAGTTGCTCCCTTGAGTACTTAGGGGCATTAGGAGCCTCACCCGGATGTAGCAGGTGGTGGTGATGGGCTCTTCTCACGGGGAGTTTGTCCCTCGCAGAATCTCCCATTTACGCATCCTTGGGTGCCTCGTCCTTCTCCCGATCATCATCATCTCCCCGATCGGCAGGAGGAGAAGGGGGCGGGGGAGTGTTTCCTGGAGCTGATTCCCTCTGGCTTAGCAAGTAGAGCATAGCAGCTCGTAAATCTTCGAAACAACCCAGATCAGCGGGCTCGCCAAAGCCTATGGCATTCTGCAGTTCTTGCTCCTCGGCCAACAACTCGGTTCCGATTGATTCTTTGAAAAGTCTATGAGAATGTCCCAGTGCAGGAATCTCAGTAGCATATGAGCGCGTGCCACGATGGCAATCTCTATCAAGTCCGCGTGCCCGGCGATTTCGGGTATCGGCTCGTGAATTTCAGCCGTAGCACGGGCACGAGTGGAATCGGTGGTGTTCCACTCGGCGGATGGCTCCTCGGTTAGCATTCTGGCATCGCCACCGGGTTTCCTCGGAGCCGATTATCTCGAACCTTATCCTTCGAGTAGCTCCTTCTATTCCAAAGATATCGAATCCCGGATCCGCTCGGGAGGAGGTGAAGCGGGGAGTTGACGCTAGTATGGCCGGCAGTGAGCAGCAGTGACCTCAAGGGTCGAGTCTTGGCCAATCTCCTCTTCTTTGGCACTTGTACTGATGGGGGCAGAGCTGACGCTGCTCTCTTAGGCTCAGGCGGCCCCTTGCCTATGGATTTTTCAGCTCCAGCCTTCGTCTGGAATTTGATAGATTTCTTGTCAAAGTACTTGGAGTCCTCAAAGGCTGAGTTCTCAACAGCTGAGTTCCTCTGAACCATGCATTCTATCGTAACGCACATCTTTGTTCCGAATAGAAGTTTACCCACACTCGGCTATCCTCCTCTCGCCAGTGGGTAATGTGGTGAACTTCTGAGCCTGTGCCTTCATCTGAGTAGTATAATACTCGGCCCAGTTCACTTCAACCCCATCGTCTATTGCCATCATCAGCTGAATCCTTGGTTTGGACAGTTGATCATATGATCCAGCTGAACTTGTCAGAATGTGCGATACCACGTAAGCTAGACCTCTGTACTGAGGTAGCAACATATTCCTCGGTAGAGCTGTTTTGAACGCCACATCCTTGCGTCCACAGAATTTCTGCACATATGCGTTGATCTCCTTCTCCTTGTATCCAATCGGAGAAATGCCGGAGTTGGGAAGATCGAATGAAAGAGCTAGAGCATCTTGAATATCGAAGGTAAGAACAGCTGACTCCCACTCATCTTGATCGACTTCCTTCTGATAAGAGAAGGACGATTCCTCTCCTCCCGACGCTAGAGATTTCCAGTTGAAATAAACTTCAGCGACCTGTCGAGGGAGATAAGCACGGGGGTGCTTCGAAACCAGCATCTCCAACCCTGAACGCTCCAAAGCGTCAAACACGGGTTCAAGGAAAGAGATCTCCACTTGGCGGAAGGCCAAAGTAGGTTCAAACAGAATCCTGGAGGCTACAATCTCCTCAATGTTGTCTGGTGTTTGAACGTTCGCCATTGAAATCGCAAAACAACATATTAGCACTTGAAAATAGAGTAAGTTAGTAGTTGCTAGCAAGATATCTGATACATTACCGTGTATAAGAGCTTTAAGAGATGCGAAAGCAAAGTTGTTTAAGAGATTTGGATAAGAAAACAAAGTTGCGAGATAAGCTCTTGAGAATATGAAAAATGGCGAAAAGTGAGGAGTTGATAGAAGATGAAAGATTTTGTATATTAAGTTTGATCTTCAGTTTGAATCGCACGGTTCAAATTTAATCTTTCAAAATCAAGGGGCGGCTAAGATTAAATGTTATAAAGGAATGATTACAATAGCCGCCAAAAATATAGATATACGTAATAAAGCTAATGGAGAAGACATGCATTAAATGCGCGACGAGAGCATTAATTACGCGAGCGAGGAGTCCTGCCTGACCTTTCCTCAAACCTTAAACATAATAAATGGTAAGGAATAAATGCTCCTTAGCAACTGAATGTAAGCGACTGATGCATTAAATGCGGCATGCTTCTGAACAAATTAAGTAACGATACTACGTAAACCTCTTCAGCTGAACTTATCAGCTGGTTACCATCATTTATCAGGAGGATGGTTGTGCTGATGACCATGTTCCCCCTTGCTGTGTACAGTGTGCATCTCCCAACTAAGTCACTGTACTAAGTTTTCTGACCTGTCGTGCTGATTCCATACTGATACCAATTGTTGCTAAGTATATCATTATCAGTAGTCGGCTTCTACTGACTTGTCTCAGTAGGATCTAGCAGACCTAGCTCAACTGATAGTTCTCTCGAACTGTTCTCGGCTAGTGGTTTGGTCGATATATCGCCCTTTGCTTGTCGGTATGGATTTTCTCCATCCCGATGTCCTTCTTTTCGACATGGTCTCCGATGAAGTGGTGTCGGATATCCACGTGCTTGCATCCCGGTATGTAGAACCGGGTTCCGAGTTATAGCTATTGACCGGTGGAGTCACGGTAGATGGGCACTTCATCCCGAGTTATACCATAATCTCTCGGTTGTTGTCGAAGCCAAAGGATGCGGGCACAAAGAACTTCCTGCAGCCATGTACTCGGCTTCGGTAGTGGACGTAGCTACCGAGTCTTTGTTTCTTTGAAAACCATGATATCGCTTCTTTGCCTAGAACCGACATGTTCCGGAAGTTGATTTTCGATCTATCCCGCATCCTGCATAATCAACATCGAGAATAACCTGTCGGTATTAGATTATCATCGGCGAGGATACCATAACCCAGACATCGGGTGTTCCTCTTAGATATCGCAGAATCTTCTTCGCCGAGTCTAGATGACTTCGCTTGGGATTCGCTGAAATCTTGCGCATACACCTACAAGCATAAGTTATGTCGAGTCGGCTAGTTGTTAAATAAAGTAAAGAACCAATAATAGCTCTATAATCGGTAGAGTTAACAAAAGCTCCCTCTTTGTCTAGATCGATTTTAAAGTTCGTGTTCATGGGGATCTTGGTGGTTTCTTTGGAATCACGGCCGAATCTTTTGAGAAGATCTCGAGTGTATTTGGCTTGATTGATGAAGATTCCTTCACTGATTGTTTTACTTGAAATCCAAGGAAATAATTCATCTCTCCCATCATGGACATCTCGAATTTCTCCTTCATCATCTTCTCGAAGCTGGCGACATATGACTTCGTTTTTGCGGCCGAAAATGATGTCGTCCACGTAGATTTGCACCGGTAGAATGTCATCTTCGACTTTATGCTTGAATAGGGTGCGATCTACTGTCCCCTATTGAAAACCTTTCGAAGTAGAAAGTCGATAGGGTATCATACCAAGCCCCGGGTGCTTGTTTTAACCCATACGGAGCTTTCCTAAGTACGTACACACTGATGTCCCCTGGCGAAAGCCGGGCGGTTGTTCCACGTAGACTTCTTCCTTCGACGCCGTTCGGAAAAGCCGACTTCACATCCATCGATATACCTTAAATCTACGATGTGTTGCATAAGCTAGGAAAAGACGAATGGCTTCCAATCGCGGCGACCGGAGCAAATGTTTCATCAAAGTCAATTCCCTCTCGCTTCGATCGTATCCTTTAGCAACTAGTCGAGCTTTATTTCTGACAATGACGTTGTTTTCATCTCGCTTGTTCTTGAAGACCCACTTAGTTCCAATCACGTGCTGATGTCTAGGTCTGTCGACAAGCTCCCAAACTTCATTTCTGACGAACTGGTTCAGCTCTTCTTGCATAACAATGACCCGGTCAAGCATCTTTAAGTGCGTCCTCTATCGGACCGAGGTTCTTACGTAGACGAGAAAACAAGAGTAAAGTGAGCTTTCTCCTTGACTTAATCTTGATCTCGTCCTTATAGTTGCTGATGGATCTCCAATGATAAGATCTGAAGAATGAGCATCGAGCCACGAACGCCTGAGTCGGGCTTCTTCTTCTTATACTACTTCTGCACAGTCAGTAGGTGTATTAGGCATTTCGCAGTAATGCTTGTTCGTGACCGTAGTAATTCGGTAAGAAGGTTAGGATCTACTGAGTTTTCAGGTTCAGGGGCATTTAGCTCAGGAACATTAATCGTTCCCCCTGAGTTTATATTCTCAGTAGAGGTCTCAGTTACCACAGGGGCTTCCTCATCGACCGAAGTTACCTGTTGTTGATTATGTTCGATAGAATCAACTAGGTTAGCTACATTGCTTGTTGGTGAGTCCGAATTTCTTCATCTTCGACTCATCATCCCAACAATCCGGATCTTTTAGCTTTGTCATTTAGTTCGAGATCCCGTAGCTTGCTGCCGACATCCTCGGTGTTTGACTTTGTATCTTTCCTGTTCTCGTTAACAAATTCATCAAAAACAACATGAGGGCTTTCCTCCACGCAAAGAGTTCGATAGTTAAAAACTCGAAGGCTTTCTCGACTCGGGAGTATCCTAAGAATACTCCTTGATCGATTTGCTATCAAAGACCTTCAACTGATTTTTCCCATTGTTGTGGATAAAGCAAGGACTAGAAAACATGAAAATGAGAAATAGAAGGAATTCTCCCTTTCCACGGTTCGTAAGGCGTCTTCATGTGTTCTTTGTGTCGGTAGTGAGCGATTCGAGTGTAACGGGCGGTGTCGGTAGCATCGGCCCAAAACTTTGAGGGTAGTCCGAGAACTGCGAGGAGCGTTCTTGCCGCTTCTTTGAGTGTTTTGTTCTTACGTTCAAGCAAGTCCGTTCTGCCGAGGGGTGCGCGCAACCGATGTCTCGTGCTTGAATTCCCTCTTTATCGCAGTATGTCTTAACTACCGAGTTTAGAAACTCTGTTCCTCCGTTCGAGCGTATCTTCTTAATCTTGATGTTCTTTTCCACACCGAGTTTCTTGATAGATTAGGTAACTCGGCCCGAACATCGGATTTGTTGGCGATGAAGATGACCCAAGTATATCTCGAGTAGTCGTCTATGACGACGGGGGGCATACTTCTTGCCTCTTATAGTCGCCTGGAGAGCGGCCCGAATAAGTCCATGTGAAGCGGTGAAGGATTCCATTAGTGGAAGGTGACGGAATAGGTGGATTGCTACTCTTTGTTTGCTTTCCCTTCGGGCACGCTTCACAATTTTTCGTCTTTGATAAACGATTCGTTGGGCAGTCCTCGACTTTAGAGTTCTTGACAAGCTTGTTCATGGTCTTGAAGTTCAGGGTGGCTGAGTCTCTTGTGCCATAGCCGGCCGACTTGTCACCCGATTTAGTACGTGCGAGCAAGCAAGCCTCGGGTTACGCGGTATTCCAGGTTGCAACATAGATGTTCTTCCTCCGCGAACCTCGATAACACTTGTTTTCCCTGTAGATTTGTCAACAATATCACGAAACCGGCGTCAAAGATTACTCTGTTAAGATTATCACGAAATTGATCGGCGAAAGGAGATTATGTTGAAGTCCTTCAACATATGTTACTCTTGAAGGCGTGGCGGTCCCAATGTTCGGCGTTCCGTATCCCCTTGTGTAGCCTTTGGAGTTGTCACCGAATTCATTCGGGACCATTTTCTTGTACGTAGTTGGTCGGCGAGCTCTTCCGGTAAGTCATGTGTCTCGAGCGGCCGTTGTCCACTATCCACGGGTCCTTATGCACCTGCAAAACGGAGGCATTTTTAGGTACCCTTTGGTTCGGTTGGGTCCTTACGGGTTAGTGGGTGATTTCGGAACCCGGATCTGTCTCGGGACCTTAGAAGTTCCCACTTCTTCTTCGAACCTTATTAGCTTTCTTCTCCACAGAACTTGGAATACCTTGACTTTCTGTTGATAATTTTGGGTTCGAGCGCTTTCTTCTTCGAGTCTTAGCGCTTCTCCGACCCACGGGCTTATAGTAGTACGAGCCGTGCCGAGCCGGTGCTCATACAGTGGCTCCTTGTCTTGCTCCGCCCATCCGACCTTCTTGATTCCCCCCGAATTTGATCGCGGTGTCTCCGGGGGCTGGAACCTTTGGTCATTGCTTGTTGCTACTCGGCCGAGGTGTAATCATTTTCTGTTTGTTTTTCGCCCGAGGTGTGGTGTCGGCATCTTGCACCTTTCCTCCGACGAACCTATCGGCCCGGGGTTCTTTGAGCTTTTGGAGGTAGAAGCTTCGTGGGTATAGCCAAGGCCTTCTTTCACGAAGTTGACCGTTGTACTTTCAAGCTTCTCCTTAGCTCCCAGTGTATTGCTCGGTCATCAAACCTCTCCGGACTTCGTCACTCCTTACGAGTGATTCATAGTCATTCCGCACGTCCGTGAGCTTCGACCGAGCTTGGCTATTTCGGTCTCTTTCTCGAATTGTCCTTGGTCGAACCGAGATCCGAGTCTCTTGAAGCCGAGACTTAGTCATAAGAGATTCAATCTCTTCCTTGAGTCTCGCAACTAGATCCACTGACTCGGTAGAGACCCGACAATCGGAAGAAAGTCTCGATTCTCGGCCTTTACCTGTTCAAGTTCCCTGGATGGTTCTACTGAACTCTGCTTCGGTGAATACTGTTCCTCTAGCAGATCATCGTAGGCTTGTACCACATCTAGAGGATCATCTCGTGACCGAGCACGTGTCTTGTGTGCTTTGTGTGAAGAAGAGGTAATAATGCGTTTAGAATTTACCTCGGCCTCTTCTCCGGCCATCGAGACGATATTCGGGCCGGCTCATCGAGAAGCTGTCTCCGCAACCTCAATCTGCGACGAATGCGACTTCGTCTTCAAAAGAATACATGAATGTATCCTCTTCAATTGAGTTGTCGGATATCCTCTTTGAGCAGCTGAGAGTTCGGGACAATCGTGCGATAGTGTCCCTCCTTCTTGCGGTTGTAGCAGGTAGATGTTCTGCTTGCTCTTACCAGTGAGTCTTTAGACGGACCGGCAAGCGAGACTCCGATTTCCCGCATTCGGTAGAAGGATTAGATTCTTCTTTCTTATGATAATCTTTCTTACCCGAGGAAGAATCTCGGTTGTATTTCCTCGGCTTTCGACTCTCTCCTTTTCCCTCCGATATTTGAGAGCCATCGGTGCTAGGGCGGTCGGGCCGAAGTCTCGGAAGATTTTGCTACCGATGTGGCCACGGCTTTGCTTGAGGAAATAGGCTTGGCTCCGGTATTCTCGACCGTTGCCTTGAAGGCGTGGTCGAACCGTGTGTCGGTGGAGCGCTTAAGCACTTTTTGGGGTAAGGCTATGCTCGAATTCCTCCGATTTTAATTACGAAAATATAACATCGGGAGTTAGAGCATTTAGATCGGAGCGACGTAAATAAGTAGCAAATGGAAGCCACTTACGTGGGCAACGCTCTCAAGATCTTGGTGTCATCTCCTTGTTGGTGAACGACCTCCCCGGCCCATTGATGACATTGACTTGATTGGTGAATCTTACACTCAGCTCGTCAATGGTTTCAGTAGGCTCCATTGCAAAGGCGTCGAACTTCTGAAGCTCTAGCTCAAGCTTGTTTTCTTTGATCTGAGGGGTTCCATGGCTTAGTACAGCCAAGGCGTCCCATAGCTCTTTCGCCGTTTTGCAATCTTGTACCCTTCCGAGATGTGAGTCACTGAGCGTAGTCAGTATGGCATTACGTGCAACTCGGTCAAGGTTGTGCAACTTCTTTTCTTCAGGCGTGAAGGCAGATTTGTCTTTGGGAACCTTAGCACCAGTTTGTGCTCCCACGCCTCCTCCAGCAGCAAATACTACGCGCGTCGATCATAGGAATGATCGGTCCCGACTCTAGGACATCGACATGCTTGTCGTGGAGTGACGTTAGGTGTGCCTCCATACGTACGCGCCATACCGTGTAGTTCTCTATTGAGAACATCGGTACCATCCTAATACCTGACATATCAGACATTGTAAGAGTAAGAGTATAAGGATGCTGAAAAGATGCTTACGCAGTGAAAACGGTTTTCAGGATCAGTTCGAGAGGACCAGTATTTCAGAACCGGCGATCAGTTGAACACCGTGTGCTCTGATACCAATTGTTGGTCCGGAGATGAAAAGTCGTGTGTAGGGGGGGGGGTGAATACACCGAGCTCTGTTTCTTTTTCTCGGTGAAGGTCGGTTGAAGGCGATGTTTACAACCGATGAACGAGTGCCAAGTAAGCCTTCGATCACTGGGGTCAAAGAGAGTCAGCTTCTGAGCTCTTCTACTGACTGATGTCAGTATTACGAAACTCAGTCGGAGACTGTAGTGCGGATAAGTGTTAGGCCCGGAGTCGTCTCTTTTGAAAACGCGTTTTTGCAAGTTAAATCTTTTGGTGTGCACTTTATAAAATACGTTTTATGCAAACTTATGATTTTCAAGTCGGTTGAATGTTATGCAATAAAACGAAGAAATGAACACAAGCGATTTAACGTGGTTCGGATACGCAAGATCCTACGTCCACGGTCCCGAACAAGGCGGGAGAACTTGTTGATTATTCCGAGCAAGCCTCGGCGGGGATACGTGCGGCTGGACGGTTCCCTCTAAGTTATAGTCCTTAGCGACTTTACAATCCAAACCTAAGTTTAGAAGGGAGGGAATATTCTCCAACCGAGAAGGAGTTCTTACAACAAGAACAATTCACTAAATGTGAACTCCTTCGGATCTAAGCTATGAATCTAGCAATGAGCTTAGTCTGCAGAAGAAAGGGATCAAAGTGCTCTAGAGAGATGAACTACAAGAAGTGTTCTATGAAAACTAGTTCGTCTCTGGATAAGCTTGAAGATTCTAGAGCGTTGTGAGCTTGAATGATTTCCCTTGATTTCGCGTATATTCCTCTTTTTTAAATCTTCAAATCCTTCTCTATTTATAGTTGTGAGTTGTGGCATATGTCCGTTGGAGACGACGATGCCACGTGTCACAAGCGTCCAAAGAAAACGGCCACTATTCAACTTTGTTGCGGCGGGCGATTAATGCACTCGTTCATGAGAGCGGCTTTTCGTGTAGAGTAGGTAAGCGTTGTCGGCTTCTCATTGGTCGAGGTTTGTAGTTGGTGAGTGTCGAGTTGACCGTTCAAACTACCTCGTATGTCTTCTCGCCGAACATTTGAAGGGACTTTAAGTCTTTGGGTCGCTTTACATCGGATACGAGACTCGAAAGTTCTGTCTTCTTCGGTGAGTCGTCCGACCGATAAAGTGAGCTTCGATAGTCGGTTGGTTGGCTGCGAAGGTATCGCTGCTGACCTTGGTTCTTCTACGATGACCATCATCTTGTAGAGAATGCTTCTATCGAGGTCCGGTCAGTGATGCGGGATCTTTTAACCGAGTTTGATATCGGCTGGCGGCGACGAAGAATGCAAGCGATTACACCGATGACGTGGGGTTCGAAAAGTATCTTCAGCAGAAGATCAGTTCAACAACTACCCCGTACAGGACTTAGACAAAATAATAAGCATTACATTAAGTCTAACCTATACATCAGCTAATCCTATCGACACACTAATCTACTGATATCAGCTCGGTTTTGGGATCTTCAATTCCATAGTACTACTATGATTTCCCCCAATTTCTTTTAACCCTAGAACAGCTGAGTATCAATCTACTGACTCATATCCAACATAGTCTATTAGCATAGCATATATGATCCAAAGTACTTGTAATTCTTCTCTCATTAATAAATTCACTATGTTATCAGGCTTGACAATCACTCATTGTCTATACGCCTTTATGTGTTTTTATTTTACACAACTAATCACTCAAGTGATCTCTGATACAAACTCACACCTATGCTTATTGCTTATTATTTTACATGTTGGTCTTCAGTAGTTGAGTTTTGACATCATTAAATAGGGGAAAATTATTGGGTGATGATCTATATTAGAAGATTTGTATAATCTCAAAACCTTAGATAATTGATGAACCATATAGTGTAATAGATATTTAGCTTAGTTGAGTTCAGTCTGTTAGGAGCTCAGTAGGCTAGAATGTTAGGTTCAGTAGCTACTCATATTTCAGCAGATACTTTGTCCAGCAGTTTCTGGAGACCAATGATCTGAAGACTCAGTATGGTTTAGTTCAGTCTTGAACCTACTGAATGTATGAAGTGAAGTCAGTAAAGCAATGGTCAACTGACAGAAGACAAGAAGCATGTTAGTAGAGATCAACTCAGTATCAAACTTGGAGTTTGAACAAGCGTCAACTACCCACTCAACCTCGACCATTGAGAAGCTGCCAACATTGTACGTGTTCTGACATAAAGCTACAGTCAATCTCTGTATTCTAAAAAAGAGAGAACCTCTACAGTAAAATTCAAACTGAAGGAGAAGACCGTTTTATTCCTCATGTAGCTACAGTTCTTAGATCATCTTCCAACGAATCTATTCATCAGTCTCTAAATAGGGAAGCTCAAAACTTATCAAGACCGTTATAAGTGAGTTTATCACCTATGGTTAGCCTATAGTGATTAGCTCATCTTGTGTTGTTTGCAGAGTAAAACTCAGAAGCAAAATTTAGCTAGTTCACACTTTGGTAGCGGCTGTAGGTTGCCATTATCATAAAAGAATGCATATAACTTATTGTTTCACATAATGATTTTATCAAGTATATTAAGACTGGTGAGTGTTAAACTATAACAAATTTAAGAACGAATTACACTATTCATGTAATTTATTTATTTATAAAATAACGTGCAAGGCAAATGAAAAAAAATAGTAAATGAGTATGAGGCTTTCATAATTTAGTTGTTCAGCAAGCCAGTGAATAATAGTATAATTTTTCTACGATATCAAAAATTATTTTTCATTCCAATTCCAAATTACAAATATATTATGCTATATTCATGTCATGGATCAATATCCATATACAAAAACTTCGGTGCATCCGGCGCACGATACATCCGGGTCACTTATGGCCCAATTTCGCGATCCAAATTCGAGACTATATATGTATTATGTGCTAAATGTATTATACTAATTGTTTGTACCCTAATGGTATACACTTCATTTATCAACTTAAAAGGTCTTGGGTTTAGTCCTGTTATTCCCAATTTTGTAAATTCATTTTTTTATTTATAAAAAAATATTGTTCGTTTTTTTTTAATTATTTCATTTGATTTTTTAATTATTCCTTTTTAAAACTTTTTTCAGACGGTTTTTATTTTATTTTTTAATTATTCCTTTTTAAAATGGTTTTTTATTTTCATTTTAATTTTACTTAATTATAATTTTTTTATGTTATTTTCCCCAACTTCTATTGAGGACGAGCATGTCATTTGTTGTGAATAAAATTTTCATTTATAAAATATCATTTGCTACAAATAAAAGTGTCATTTGTTTTGAACAAAGTGTCATTTGTAGAATATCATTTATTGACTATTCTATTATTTTTCAAAAAAGTGATTTGTTTCGAAAAAAGTGTATTTGTTTAGGAAAGAAGTGTCAATTGTTGTAAACAAATGTGTCATTTATCTCAAAAGTGTCAATTACACTGAAGCAAAGTGTTAATCTTAATGAAGGAACGTGTCACTTTAATCCAATAATTGCATGAAACCTCCGTTCAGTGATTTTAGTCAACAAAATACAATTTACATAATAACCAGAAATATTACTCAAAGTGTCAATCGTAGTAAACAGAAGTGTCAATTGTCTCAGATGAGAGTGTCGCATTCTTATAGAGTGTCATTTCTAATGATTAAATGAGTTAATTTAAGCGAACAAACGTGTTATTTATCTAGAGTGTCAATTGTGTGAATAAAAGTGTCAGTTGTCTCGGAGCAGAGTGACACATTCTCATATAGTGTCATTTGCAATGAATAAATGTGTCAATTGCACGTGTCATTTATCTCCGAGTGTCAATTATGTGAATAAACGTGTCATTTCTTGAACGCATGGATACAAAAACAGACCAATTAAGAGAAGTTACAATCTACATATACGAAATTCGTTGAAAATATGTGAAATAATCTTGTAAACTAACAAAGAATTTGCTTGGTGAACCACTTCATAAGGGACAAACACAATTCTACCGAGGAATCTTGTAAACTAATAACGAATCTGCTAATTCTACCACCACCATCACGCACAAGCAATATTCCCCAAATTTCAGCAACGATATGATTCAATGGACCGAATTAACTTCAATTTAATACACACACTTTACGAAGATCTGCACCGATTTGGCGAAGCATTACCCAGGCGACAACGTCTTGCGGTTGAATACTGGACTTACGTCGATGACTAATCAGGATTTTATGGTGCAATTACTATAATTTTTAGATGCAATTAAAAAAAATAAAAAATGAGATTCAATTATTAAAGAATAACAGGACATACATATACATTTTTATATTAAACTGTTTTTTTTTTTTTTCTGATAGTAAGGAGTAAGCGTTTGTTTGTTTGTTTATATTTTAAACTTTTTTTTAAAATTTTAACTAGACTATTTCCGTTTCTTCGTTTTCTTGGCATCAAGTTATCTTTCCTATTATTTGTTCTTCCGCTTTTTCACCGCTTCACTTCTCTTTTTGCACCCATATTTGCCTTACCATTTTTGTTACATCAAGCTTCTCTCTCTTATTTCCTACCCTCCATTTCTAAATTCCCCTTCTAATAGTATGTGTTTCAGAGTTAACATACGGCATATTCCATTTCTCTCACATTTTTTTTGTCCCTTCAAATAAAAGAATTTCATCTTATCGATTTTTTTCGTCCCACCATGCATAACAAATTCTGGCCTTTTTCCATTTCCAGCGTCTTCATACTTCCAATGTTGACTTTCTTTATCTGAGTATGTAGAAAAGAATCTCTTTTTTCATGGGTTTTCTGATCCTTTTAATCCCGTTAATATTTTGATTTCATTCAGAATAAGAAACCCGGGCTCATTCATTTCCCCCATTATTGCTTTTTTTGCTTTGATTTTTTTTCACATTCTGGGAAATTATCTTATGGGTGCAGTTTTTGAATGAATTTTGGTTGGGTTTCGTTTATAATCTATTTTAATGGGTTTGGAATGGATCTGAAGGGAGTCTACTGAAATTTGAGATTTTTTTCTTAATTTCGATTAGAGGCGTGAGATATTCTTGATTGCCTCATCATTTAGTTTCATTTTCAATTTATACCGTTCGAAAATCAATAATGGATCACGTCATTGGAGGAAAGTTTAAGCTGGGGAGGAAGATTGGCGGTGGATCTTTTGGAGAGCTTTTTTTAGGTAAGTTTTTAATTTTGTCTCGACTAACTTTTTTCGAATTTTCTTCAGGGTAAGTTTAACATTGTTTTGCATAACAGGAACACACATACAAACTGGAGAAGAAGTTGCGGTGAAGCTGGTAACTTTTCTCTGTAATGACATTAATATCTTCAAAATAATTTTATGAGAGGCCTTTTTAATCAGACAATATGATCAGTGACGTGCTTTATTATCTGCGGTTCTTTAACAATAAATCAATGATTTTTTCTCATATGCATAAACTAGAGATCTGCCTTCACATCTTAGTTTACTGAAAATGTGCTTCTATCCTATACATATATAAACCTATATATATATATTATCAAATTAGATCTTTGGTGATCATATGGCTTCTTGTGTAACTTTTTCATTTAGCGCACCTTTATCTCAACGCAATTTTATTTGTTTTACTTCAGGAACCAGTTAAGACTAAACACCCCCAGCTTTATTACGAATCGAAGTTGTATATGCTTCTTCGAGGCGGAAGTGAGTCTTACCATAGTTAATACTTTGTTGTGTACCAACTTTAAAGTAAGCTCATTAATCTCTAGTTTGTTTTATGAAGCTGGAGTTCCTGATCTTAAATGGTTTGGAGTTGAAGGTGAGCACAATGCCATGGTTATTGATCTTCTTGGGCCAAGCTTGGAGGATTTGTTTAACTATTGCAATAGGAAGTTATCATTAAAAACAGTTCTCATGCTTGCTGATCAATTGGTAAATTATGATTCCATTGCAAAACATATTTTTTACCTGCTTGTTGCAGCAGCTGTTCTTTTGCTCACTTCCTTTTATTCATAGATTAATAGAGTGGAATACATGCACTCTAGAGGTTTTCTTCACCGTGATATAAAGCCTGATAACTTCTTAATGGGTTTAGGACGCAAAGCAAATCAGGTATTTTGTTTACTTTCTAGTTGCTGTGTGCATAAATTTGTTCTCCAAGAGCATCATTCGTCATCAATTCACACATCGCCTTTTTATATACATTCATTAATAGTTTCTTGATAACATTTCCAAAAGTTTTTCAATTGCATGCCCTTTTGAGCTGATGAATTGAATGTGGATTATTTGGTTTCATTGTGCGATGAAATAAGTTATAGTTACAACTTACAAGGTTCAAATCCTAGGATGAATGAAGATTATAATATTTCTGACTGTCTGTTTGCCTCAAGTTTTCAAGTTTTTGCCTGACTCTTCGATCCAATCTGAATTTATTGCATTGTTCATATAGTTGAGAATAATATGCTCAACTGTGCAACTTATTTTGGTTGGTGACTTGGTGGTTATTGAGACCTCAGAAAAACTCGAAGAACTCAATCTATAAGTATGTTGAAAGTAGTGAACTGCGAGGAGGGATTAGAAATACATGAGATTCTTGACTCACGTGATTGCAGATATCAGTTTCAGTTTTATAGTAGGGACAAACAAAGCGGATGAGCAAATGAGAACAATGATAATGTTCACACCCTCCTGTTATCATTTCCAATTTTACTTAATTGGAAATCAAGATTTTGTCCGGTATAACTTGAATACAATGCACACACATATTTCCAATTTTGGTGCTACAACTATGAGATTGTTATGGCTTTATTGTCTGATTTCCTTTGGGATAGATGTTGATTGATCTTCTTCCGAACTGCTTATAGAGGGTATAGAAGGAAAAAAGAAAGAAAGAACTAGACTGATAACAGATCAGGGTTCAGAGTCTGTTGATTCTTGATTACATCATTAGGGATATGCAATTTCAGGTGTGCCATGAGGTTTCAGTCATTATAATTTGCGGTCCTTAAGCTGAAATCCTTCTGTAGGTTTTCATGAAGAGTTATATTCTCAGTCCATTGGATTCTTTTGAATTGGGATCTTTCTCATGGCTGACCAATCTTGCATGGTTAATTCATATTTTCTATTCATATGAGGTCTAAAACTTTTTTCTGATCTTATTTTGTATGGTCTTGGTAAGTGCTGAATGAGTTAGTGCTGAATGAATCATCCATCAAAACCATCGAAGATCTTAATGGTTTCAAGTAGAAGCAAAATTATTAAATTTTTTAATGATTTCATTGAGAAATCAATTTCTCTCGTCTTAGCTCCTTTCCTTTTACCGAGAATGAGATCACCCCAATGGCCTTTATGATTGGTTTTGTTTACCAATAAACATTTTTTCCCATTGTCATGCTAAGATGTGATTTTCTATATCTGACTGAGATTATCCATGTTCAGTCTCCTGAACTAGAACACAGGAGTATTAAATAAGTGCTGAGACATCACACACTTGAGCCTGCTGTGATTCAGCATTTTGTTATGATCTTTGTAACAGGTGTACATCATTGACTATGGGCTTGCAAAGAAATACAGAGATCTTCAGACTCATAGGCATATACCATACAGGTGTTTAATTATCAATCAGCATTCTCTGATTTGCATAATTTGACTTTTCTTGCATAAATGTGGCTAAGAGTAATTGACATTCAATAGGATTGTTAGAAGTTATAATGTATATTTATTTGATTTTGCAGTCTCCTTGTGTGATACTTATTACCTAATTCATTATGCAAGTATCTATGTGCGAGTTATTTGTTTGAGTTAATTGCCTCAAAAACAATTTTTTAAGTTTTTTCATGAATAAAGATCTTTTTGTATGAAGCTTAGGGAATGGTACATTTCATATAGCATGAACAAAAATATAAGGCCATAATGTGTGGCAGATAGGGAGACTTTGTCCAAGGTTTAAAAATCCTAATTAAACTGAGGCATAAGCCTAATAAGGACAAACCTATTTCCGAGTTCATAATATTGAAAGATTTCGTCATATAAATAAAAATCAAATCTTGTCCAATTCAAAATGGAATTATCCACATTCACACTATTCAACAACTAATTAGACCTCTGCTCCTGCTGGTTTATTCAACCTAACTTAATATTTATAAAGTCAAAAAAAACAGTCATGCACCATATAAATACAAAAATTAGATACGTAGAGAATGCACCATCCCAAGATATAAACATACTAAGAGATGAGATAAAATGGTCTGTCGTGCTGCAGATAGTGTAATTGAAACTTCAAATAAATGTGCTCAGCCACCAAATGTATGATAAAGCAGGCTTGCCACCTTAACATGAGCATTTGTTAAGCAGTTTTTAGGCCTTTATTAATATTATCTTAAATACTTCCTCTCACTGTTTCACAGGGAAAACAAAAATCTTACTGGTACAGCTCGGTATGCTAGTGTAAACACTCATCTTGGAGTTGGTGAGTAGATCCATAATTGCATTAAGTGATGATAACCATCTTGTTTTTACTTTTTTGGAAAAGGAAATGGAAGAAACTTCCAGGTCAAATTTCTCATTCAACTTTAACTACATTCCTGTTTTTCTTGTTTCAGAACAAAGCAGAAGGGATGATTTAGAGTCTCTTGGCTATGTCCTCATGTATTTTCTCCGAGGAAGGTTGAGTGGAAGAGTCTTCATATGTTTTATCATTCTTCTTTAGCCAGCAAATATAACTGCCAATCATATTTTTTGTAGTCTTCCTTGGCAAGGACTGAGAGCTGGCACGAAGAAGCAGAAATATGACAAAATCAGTGAGAAGAAGATGCTTACACCCATAGAAGTAGTGCAGCTTGTTCAACCTGGTTAAACTTGATGATTTTCGGCCTAAACGAGAATTAACTGACATTATGAATTTTTCTGCAGGTGCTTTGTAAATCTTACCCGTCTGAATTTATCTCATATTTTCATTATTGCCGATCATTAAGATTTGAAGATAAGCCCGACTATTCATATCTGAAAAGGCTTTTCCGAGACCTGTTCATTCGAGAAGGTCGAAATATTCATACTCATTTTGATCTCCCTTTCTTTTATGTCTTCCTTTTTTTTTTTTGGGATCTAATTTTGTGTTGATGACTGAACTAATGGAGCAGGTTATCAGTTTGATTATGTGTTTGACTGGACCATATTGAAGTATCCACAAGGTGGATCCAGCTCTAGATCACGGGCAAGTATTTTAATTTGATGTTTTTGAGTTTATATCAATTGTAGAAAACTAAAGTGACTTTTTTGTGCATCTGCAGCCAATAGGAAAACCACCTGTAAATGCAGGACCGTCTGCAGAAAGGGTGGAAAAGACTCCAGGTCTGTTAGGGCTCTTGATCACCTTATGTTTATTGACTTGCCTTGATGAGGCTTAAGTAGCTGATGATGTTTGTTAATCATTTTTTCTGTGCTATACTTTTTGTGTAGACTCAATGAAATTAGAAATATGAGTATATTTGATTGTCGTAGGGACCTATCCTTTGCTGTATTAATTGTACCTTTGGCCTTTATAATTGAATGTAGTAAATCTGTGGCTGATGAATAGCTTCCGAATTGCATCATAGTGAAACAAGAAGCTCGAGAGAGACTCTCTGGTGCCATGGAAGCCTTTGCGAGGAGGAATGGAGATCAGTCGAGGCACAGAACTTCATCAGAGGATGTCGTCCTGTCTTATAAAGATGTGGTGAGGATAAAACTATCCAACAAGTCGTATTTATTCTTCATATTTCTTTTTTATATATGTATGTATGTATGTTGTTGATCCTCAGCAAGGTGATTCTGATAGAGGGCGGGTATCGCGGCCTAGCACCTCAAGGAGGGCAGTGGCATCAAGCAGCCGGCCCAGCTCTTCGGGTGAGGCGGCTTACGAGAATCGTGTGAGTAAAGGTGGGGGTCGCCCGTCAACCACTCAAAGGCTTGAGCCAAAAACATCCTCTTCCAGTCGTGCTGCTGCAAGAGGCGTTCGAGATGAAACTCTCAGAAGCTTTGAGCTCTTAACAATTGGCACAGGGAAAAGGAAATAGTTGTTTTTGTCCCACTGTAACACGAGATGGAGATCCCTCCATTATAACCTGCACTACTGGGCAGTTTTCACTGCCAACGCTAAACTCATCTATATATTTCACCACCCTTTATTCTTTTCTCGTTTCTTCTTGCTTCAATGCCCAGTTCCTTACAACTGTTTTGTTGAGAAGTTTGATTTGCTTTATTTAAATATGTAGTCAATTCCTGTTCTATTACATTATTTTAAATAATGTCTCAAGTAATATTAATTGGAGACCATATTTTGTAGGTCAAAACTTGATTTAGATTGCGAATGTTGTGCGTTGAGAATCACGTACTAAAATTATTTGAAAATTAAAATAAACAAAGTAGTGTGGTTGTACATGCTTAGTGGTTACAATTAAAGCGAGAATGTTTCTCTCTTCCCTAATGTATTGAAATATTTTGGACAGAATTAAACTCATGTATTGAACTGAAATATCTATAAAACTGATTACAAAGGAGACTACAACACAATTAAAATAGAAAACAACTAACACACACTAATGTCCTAACAAATGTCGTTATACACCCATTCAACCGCAGTTCAACAATTTTGGACCGTAATCGATACCAAAATGAGGCCTTCTGCCGCAAAACTACTTACAAAATGAAGTTTAGTTAATAAATCATTTTCGATCACTAAAATAATTAACTCATTAATCTATCTTTAAACATAATTTCTCCTTAATAAAATTTTAAAATCTTTTACTTAGAGCATCCACATTGGTTGAACTATAGTCCATCCATAATTATGGATGGATGGCTAGTTGCGTTGCAAAAATTGCATTGACGTAATAATATAAATTTATAGAGTTAGACGGAGGAGAGAGATTGTTGAGTGGGATCGCATTAATTGTTGATAGTGGAGAGAGGAGAGAGAAAGTTGGTAGTGGAGAATGAGAGAGAAATAATATAAGAGAGAGGGTGAATTTTCTATTTTTTTAATTTGAAAGTTGTTGAAAGTTAAATGGTGAATTCAGTGCTGTGCAGATAATAGCCGTTTTATATAGACTTACGAAAAAATATCCACATTCTCATATCTAATCATTGTAGTATCAACGTTACAAAAGAAAATTATATATAAAGTAAGTATTGTAAAGAATTATTCACACAATCTTACATTCTCATATCTTACTCAAACATTATTCACTT
Source organism: Lavandula angustifolia (assembly GCA_028984105.1). NCBI lineage: Eukaryota > Viridiplantae > Streptophyta > Magnoliopsida > Lamiales > Lamiaceae > Lavandula > Lavandula angustifolia. The sequence goes on along the minus strand of CM054802.1, from coordinate 26,973,814 downwards.
TTTATATTCTCTCAATTTCATTTCCTTTGTCAATCCTCTTTTTTTTTTTTTAATCCGAAATTGATAAAAATAACAATTTGAATTGGCCGAATTATTATAATTTGGACGAAGATGAATCTACTCATAATTCTCAAATTCCTCCAAATTCTCAAGTTCCTCCAAATTTCTCGTATCCTCAATTCAACCATCCACCATAATTTTATACACCAAATTTTACACCCAATCATCCATCTACTCAAAAAATTGGGAGTTATGGGATTATGCCTAATTATCCACTTTAACTCCAAATCCACCAAATATTCCGAATTTTCCATCCAACCCGCCTATTATGTCAAATTTCACTCACAATCGCCAAACATGTTTGGATTTTCTACTCCATCATCAACAAATAAACCGTCCAGATCTTCTCGACGAGTAGAAATAGGCTCTCCATTTCCAGTTCAAGAAACTCAATTCGAAGAGGAAGAAGAGTCACCCGTTTCAATTGGGAGTTTGCAGCAAACAACTGTCAGTGCGACTGGTAAGAACAAGCTACTAGTTTAGAAAAAAGAAGAGGATGTGCGTCTAACAAATACATGGTACACGATATTTGAAGATCCAATCACCGGTAATTGCCAAAAGGAAGCGACCTTTGGGAATCGTGTTGTTTGCTACTACAATGAAAATAAACCCGATGGGCTTCGTACTCATCCATCGCCGGTCTTGAGATCTCACTGGCATTACATCAAGCCGCTTGCAGTAAAATTCAACGAGTGTTACAATCTCATATCAAATATATATAGAAGCGGGACCAGTAGCGAAGATGTCTAAAACTGGCACTGAAAAAGTACCGCGAAGAAAACAAAGCTAAATTTTGCACTTGATCATGTGCGGGAAATCATCAAAGATCAACCAGCCTTTCGATCTCAGTCTGACTATGTCGATATTGCAACAAAGAAGATAAGAACCTTTGAATCGGGGTGAGCAACACATCTTCCACACAAAGCGTAAGTATTGATTTTGATTTAAAAGAAGAAACACGTCCAATCGGATAGAAGGCTGCAAAGAGAAAGGCGAAGAAAAAAGCATATACAACCCACAATCGTGACGATGACAACACTGATCTAAAGAAAAACTTTGAGGGCATTCTTAAGAGTATAGCTGAGTTGAAGTGCATGAAAAAAACCAACATTGATTGCGTCAAACCGAAGTTGAGATTAAAAGGGCTCGAAGTAAAGAGAAGAAGAGAGAGAGGCAGTTCAAGCTATTTGAAATCATCCAACGCGATACAAGCAACATGACACCTTAGCAACATTATTTCCATGACATAGAATGCGAAGAAGCTAAGGTCGTATTTAATCTTCAAGTATGTACTTGCATTTTATTTTCTTACTAAAGTCGCAATTAATCTTTATTAATGTAGAAGCTAAGAGATTGATGTAATAAGTATTGATTCTTATGTAATAAACCTAACCGTTGGAAAACTTACCATTGCAAACTAGCCGTTCGAAATTAGACGTTGGAAACTAGTCGTTGCAAACTAGCCTTATATATATAGTAGTGAGTGATTCATTGTTCCTCACATTCTCAAATATTGATTTCTTTCAAACTTTGCATATACATAATATAGCTCAATGTTCCTCAAACAGTTCTAGTTCATCTAGTAACAACAAAGAACAAATTAATGATCCAGAGTCCGATTTGTATGAAACGATTCTTCAACATAGCCAGGCAGTAGTAGCAGAATGGAAGAAGGTGTCTCCAAACTAAGCGTCAACCGATAAGGTATATCGAAAGGAATCGTGAAGACGGACATGAAATAATTTTCAATGATTATTTCGTCGAGGTCTCGATGTATTCCGATGTATATATTTTGACGGCGATTCCGAATGTGGAGAGACCTATTCCTCTGAATAGTCAGTATACTTGAGAATCACTCACCATATTTCCAACAGAGGAACGATGCAATATATCAAATACGCTTGTCACCTCTACAAAAATGCACCGCGGCTATTTCTCAATTGACATACGCAGTACTAGTCGATCATCTTGACAAGTATCGCTAAATGGGGGAATCAACTGCAATCAAATGTCTTTCTACATTATGTAAGAATGTGGTAGAGATCTGGGGCAGTCAATACTTGAGAAGGCCCAATGCAGCTGACATTCAACGTCTTGCTCAGATGCACAATGATAGACATGTATTCCCAAGAATGCTAGGAAGTCTTGATTGTATGCACTGGGAATGGAAGAATTGTCCAGTTGCGTGGAAATGACAATTTACGAGGGGACATGGTTCTCCTATGATCGTGCTAGAAGTTGTCGCTTCCTAAGATCTATGAATATGACATACATTTTTTAGTGTAAATCTCTGTTATTCAACCATGTGCTCTCAAGAAATGCGTCTGAGATTAATTTCACGGTGAATGTCACACATTATTATCAAGGTTACTATCTGACAAATGAAATTTATCCAACATGGGCCACTTTCGTGAAATCTTTTCTTTGCCCAGACGATCCAAAGAGGAGCTATTTTAAAGAAAGGCAAGCGGCTGCTATGAAAGATGTTGAACGAGCCTTCGGGGTGCTCTAACCTCGATGAGCAGTCGTTAGATGACCAACTCGATCTTGGTACGGGAAAAAAATAAAATTCATCATGTTAATTTGTGTAATTTTACACAACATGATTGTTTAGGATGAGGAGGGATATAGTTGCATCGTTTCCCAATGATGAAGATGATGAACCTGCACAATTCGTTCAAGGTTCAAATCCAGAATTTTGAAATATGATCTATACCAACTCCGAGTTACGTAATAGCAATGTACATCACCAACTCCGACATGACTTTGTTGAGCATATATAGACTCGCTACAATAATAATTGATCGATTATATTTTCATGTACTAGATCATATTTTTATTTTAAGTGCTGCATTATTTAATTTTCCGTGTTATTGCAAGTTTCTATTTCTTTTTTTTTTTACTTTCTTACTATTTATTGTTTAATGAATTTATCTAAATGCTCTCGACAGAAGAGCTGAATGGCATCAACTCGAAGAGATCAGAAGAAAAGAGGCTTTAGCCAAGGAGAAGGCGGCTGAAGAGGCAAGAGAAGCTGAACGATTGAAGCCTAGGTTGTAATAATTATTAATTTATTTTTTGAGAAATAATACTTATTTTTGTTATTAAAATATAATATATAAAAAATTAAAGTAGTAGGACCCAATAAAATAAAATTTGCTTGGATGGATACAGGAATGTGGTTGAGTGTTTAAAAGAGAATGTGATGAATTAATATTTAAATGTGTGAACAATGTGGATGCTAGCTATTAGAGTATCCACAATAACCATTTAAAAATCATTCATAATTATAGGTGGATGACTCTCTCCATTGTGAATAAAGTATAAATGAAAAGAGCGGGTAAACTTTTCAAATTATTGGATGGTGAAAAAAAAATGAATTGTGGGCCCAATAGATTTAATGCCAAGGAGAGAGAAAGCAATTGTCGAACGATATCCATTGCATCAATTTATCAGTTCCAACAGTTTTTAATTTAACAAAAATAATTAGTATTCAAATTTATATAAATCTTTAATTGTTAATTTATTTATTGAGAAATGAGATTGTTGTTAAGTACTCCCTCCTTCCCATTATTTATGTCCCATTGGGATTGAGCACGGTAATTAAGATAGTGGAGGTAAAGGTGTAAAGTTGTGGTGTAAAAATATAAAGGGGTGGGGTCCACTTGCTTAGATTGATTGTGGTCCACTCATTTATTTTCTTATTTGATATGAGATATAAATAATGGGACAACAAAAAAAGGCAAGTGAGACATTAATAATGGGACAGAGAGAGTATTTATTTTTACTAGTAAAATGTAATGTTTATAAAAAATTAGAATAGTGAGACTCAATAAAGTAGAATTGATAGATATAGATGGATGAAGGAATAAAAATATATGTTTAAAATTCAGTGTTTAAAAAAAAGCTGAGGTAAAGAAGAGAGAAATGAATAGATCATAGATATATGGATGATGAGATGTGAATGATCTTAGAAAAACTCTTTTTTAAACACAAATGCAAGTGACTGAGTGATTCGGACACATGGCTTAATGAGAAAAAATAGGATGAAAATTTATGTGTAACCGTATATTTTTTACTATGATCCGGCTCTTACACTTATAGAAAACTAAGCGTTGGGTTCAAAGAAAGAAAAGATTTGAATGTGATCTCTATCCCTATGATTACGTAACAAAATACATCTCCTAAAATATCAGCCCATAAAATAGGATACTCAACACTCCCTTGAAGTTGATCGTGAAGATTTCGAATGCCGAATTTGCCAAGAAGATAACGATGTCGATCGGCATCCAAAGATTTGGTATAAATATCGGCCACTTGTTCTTTATTATCAATGCAGTATGGGTGTATGTCTCTAGAAAGTGTCTTCTCGTGCACAAAATAACAATCATCTCTTTGTGTTTAGTACGCTCGTGGAAAACTGGATTGTTTGAAATATGACTGGCAGCTTGATTATCACAATATAAAAGTGTTGGTCCCTCTTGTGGTGCATCAAGGCCGTGTAATAACCAACACAACCAAATTAACTCCCTAACAGTGGCCATTGATAATATTCCGCCTCAACAGTAGCTCGAGAAACAACAAGCTGCTTCTTAGTCCTCCAAGAAACAGGAGCTCCCTTTAAGAAAATAACAAAATCGTTACTGACTACGTGTAACAGAACAACCTCCCCAATCAGCATCACTCATAGCCGAGAGTGTGAGAGGCCGTAGAAAGACACCTTGACCAGGCGTAGCATCCATATGTGTGTCACGTGGATCCTTCATGAATTGGCTAAACATTTTCACATAATACGTGATATCAGGCCAAGTAACTTGCAAATAAAGAAGACGTCAATATTGAGAGGAATCCACTTTTTCAAGACCTAAACAAAGGTTTTGCTCCATGGAAAAATGTTGAGGGTATACTTTCATTGATTAGGTACCAAGTATGCGGCCGTGTCCGAGCCACCTCAGTTCCAAGTAAATATTTGAGAAGGTCTAAATCTTTGATACTCAAGCAGCGGTCGAGATGTAGTTTGAAAGTACGTACATGCACGATCCATGTCATTGCCAACAACAATCACATTTTAATTAAAATCAATTTCTTCAATAATAATCTTATTAATATTATAATATATATGCATATATATGTACCTTTGATATGGCCATATGGGGATCCTTATTTGAGTAGGTTGCTTAGCTCTGAAGCTGGTCCAGACATTATTACTTTCGAAATTATTGAACGGTGAATTATAAGTTAATTTATTTTCGTTAAAGTGTTTTCCAGTGGTAAAATATCTCTTAATATAAATATGAGTATCTTCAATTATTAGAAGATATAAAATAACGTAGCATAAAATAAACGATAAAGTGTGGATATTGGATGAAAATCCGATCCTCGAGGCAATCCGAACATACGACTACCTCTTGCACCCTGGATTTCAATTCCTATTTTTTAATCAAAGAAATATTGCTGGAAAAACAAATTATATTTAATTCATTATATACATAAAATATTTAAATCCCTCTCCGAAATAGTTTATGATCATAGAATTTTGGCATTCAGTTTCTCAGAATCCAATTCTTCCAACATCCCACCCAGGTTCTTGATCTTCATTATCTTGTAAATGATTATCTTAATTTTATCCAAAACTTCCTGAATATCTCATTAATTTTCTATCCATTTTGATCTGGTGGAATCAATTTGTGTTGATTTGGGTTTTGAGGAATTTGCAGAAATGGCAGAAACTGTGTTTACTCATTGTCTGGAAGGAATAAAATATGTAAAATCTGAAGAAGGGGATTTGATGACCAAACCTTTTCTGGATGTCTGCAAACTTATTTTGCCAATTTTAGGTTCATTCATTTTCCTTATGAATTATGATGAAGTGGTAGCTCGATTTGAGTTTTTTGTTTGATTTTTGAAATACTAGATAAATTTGGCGCTGCTATGATGGTGGTAAAATCTGACATCGGTGGTAATATATCGGTAAGATTTGGTTATTCTATTATAATATATATCCCTGCAGTGGATGAATCTGAGTGAGTTGAATTGTTAACCTGTAGAGGCTGGAATCTAAGTACGATTCAAATCCTTCCAGATTTAATTACCTCTTCAACTTGGTGCAAGCTGAGGTTGAGATGAGAAATGCTAAATCCTCTTCCAGCTGCACAAATGGCCTACTCTGGCTCACCAGGTATATTCATCTTCATTTTCAATTAAAAAGATGGATGTAATTATGCATGGTGGTGCAGAGCAATGGATTTCATAGTTGAGCTATTCCGAAATCTAGCCGAGCATCGTGATTGGTCAATGTCCCAAGTCTCTAATGATGCTTATGCCAAGACCTTGAAGAAATGGCATGGTTGGATTGCTACTTCAAGTTTTACGGTATATAGATTATATTATTAACCTCTTTTACGTACGTACAACAACATCGATATATATTTCATATAACAACTTAATGAATGTTTGAACAAAGGTTACTCTGAAGCTTGCACCAGATAGGAAGAAGTTTGTGGAGGTCTTAGGCACGGAAGAAGGCCAAATCTATGCTGATATGACGAAGTTCTGCACAGACTTCTCACCAACCCTACGAGCCATACATAAGTTTCTCGTAATTAATTAATTAATATTTTCTTGCAGCTTAATTGGCATGTCGGGCCTTGGATTTATGATTTTAATTGTGTGCATGCAGGCCAGTTGTGGGTTGGACAATATGAAGTCTTCATGACGGTTTGGGGGGTGTAATTCCTCAACCCCACTGCAAATCTTCTTCTGCAGATCAGTGAGCAGGAAACAGTAGATCTTTACTTGCTCACTCTATCTAAATACGTACCACGTTCCATTCCATTTAGGATGGATCGATTAGGAATACGCGTTATCCGACAAATAGATATTTGAATTCTTTTCAACAGTATGACTGCAACATTGTCACTGCTAATTAAGTAGTATGTTACAAGGATATGACTGATGGAAGAATCTAATACCCATGAGACTGTTACAGAAAAAAGATTAAATCCATTGAATTTGGTAACCAAAAATCAAACCAATGCCTAATTGGTATTCGAATCTAGATTGATCATTAAAAGCTCATTTGAGATTAATGTGTATAGTTGATCTTATTTTTAAGTGAGAATATATATTTAAAATTAATCAATAAAATAGCTAAAATGTGCCATTATGTTCGTTGTTATTGATTTGGAGGTGGACTTGGGTGCAGTGGTTGCACCCATAACCGGATCCCGTAGACCCAATTTTGAGCCCATTTACTTGGCTCATGATCCATATATATATATATATATATATATATATACAAAATAGTTCTCTATCATTATTTTCACTTTTCGTTTCCTCACATCTCTCTCTTCTCTCTTGTGCTTGCGCCACTCGCACTTTCTCCCTCTTGATTTTCTTCATTTCTCATCTTGATTATCTCCATTACCATTGGAAATCGACGGACTTAATCATCCTAGTGCAATCCTACTCTGAGGCGCGTGAGGATCTGGTGGAGCTCCGTCGCCGAGATATCTTGCCATCGCGACGTTGCCTTTGCAGAAGGAGGCGAACTCCTCAAGGTTGATTTGGTCGTGCTGGTCGATGTCGATCACGTACATCATCCACCTCACCTCGTCGGCGGAGGTGGCAGTTCCGAGAGCCTTCAACTCGCTGACCAACTCCTCGACAGAGATCTTGCCATCGTTGTCGGCGTCGAAGCACTCAAAACACTTTACGCACCTCGTTGATGTCTTCAAGGTACAATGTTGAGTCATTTGTTTACTAAAATTGTTGATTATCCGATTAAAGTGACGCGTTTCCTAATTATAATTGACACTATAATTCAGTTCGTAGCAAAAAAATGACACTTTTGTTCGTTGCAATTGATACATTTATTCAATGCAATTGACACTTAGCTTTGAAATAAATAACACTTTTGTTGTTACGGTGTAGCATTTATTTGTTACAAATGAAACTGTATGAGAATGTGACACTTTCATTCAAGACAATTAACACTTTTGTTTATTACAGATGACACTTTAAGGAACATTTCTTGTTAATATACTGATCATATTTTGTTGACTAAATCATTGAACAGTCGTTTTGTATAATTATTGGATTAAAGTGACACGTTCCATAATTGTAATTGACACTCTGAGATAAATGATATTTTTTATTCACAACAATTGACACTTCATTCCTAAAGTAATGATACTTTTTTCAAAAGAAATCCCATTGTTTTCAAAATAACACTTTTATTTGAAACCAAATGATACTCTACAAATGATACTTTTGTTCAACACAAATGACACTTTTGTTTGAAACAAATGATACTCTACAAATGACACTTTTCTTTAAAAAAATGACATTTTTGTTTGAAAACAAATGATACTTTACAAATGACACTTTTATTCGACGCAAATGACACTTTTGTTCGAAGCAAATGATACTTCCATGAGTTATGGTAGAAAGTGTTCAAAACGAAAAAATAACACTTTACTTTTGTTTTGAAACAAATGATACTCAATAAATGACACTTTTATTCACAATAATAGCATGTTCGGCTCTACAATAACAATTTTTTTTAGAAAGAAGAAAAATTAAAAAAAAAATATTGAATAATAATGTTAGCGAGCACGAATCTGAATAGTAATTAGGTCGTAATTGGGCCAAAAAGGGTTTAGGTATACTTGCAACCAGGTGCACCTGAGTTTTTGTGATTGATTTGTATAGATGATGCAATGACAAAGCATGATTATAACAACGAATGAGGTGAGATAATTTTAAAATTAATTTTCCTTCCCGAATAATAAAATATTGCATCCACCCATATCCTCGTCTAAAGGGAATTGCTTGTGCTGAACCTGCAAAATGAATACCAGTATACCATACAAATAAAATCCAAATAAATTAATATGAATATGGTGAATACCATGTGGTTAACCTCTAGTTCAAGAAATAATCAAAGTTGATCTTGATTACTTGATATATGACCACATAATAGATTTTTAATTCAGTATCTTCGGCGGTAGTAAGATCTTATATTTAGGAGTTTTAAGGGGAGTTTTTCAGCTTGCAGAATTGATGACATTGTCTCAAGCAGTTCATGCTCGTGAATTCCAATCATTTCTGCGAATGTTTTATCAGCATTTTCTGACTTATCCCACAGTTTCCAACATTAGAATCTCTTGATGAATTCAGCTTCGACTTGTTCCCATCTAGTATTCCATTCCCATGGAATCCATTTATCATATCGATGATAGATGAGTCTCTTCAAATTGGCATCCAGATCATTTTGTTTTCCTCGTTTGTAGAACTTTAAGGTGGTGGGAACTTATATGTTTTTCACGTATAGCTTTTTCTTAGCTTCTTCCATTAATCGTTCTTATTGAGCTCTAAAACTGTCTTCTGCAACTTTGCTTCTGTACTCAGTTATTTTCCGGGCTTCAGCTTTGGGGTCAAATCATCTTTCACAGTCCTTCCAAAGATCTTCAGGTTCTACCCTCGGCTTCTGATTGGCTTGTCCCTTTGTTTTAGCTTGAGAGATCAGTTGATTTTCCTTTTCAGTTTCCTTTTCTTTCTGTCATTATCATCTTGAAGTATCAGCTTCCTCAGAGCTTTAGATCTAGTCTCTTTTGGATAGCTATAGGCTTGAGGATAACTTGCATTATCTGACTTTGTGGTTTCCTTTCTCTAAGGCTTCATGTAGTTCTCTTGCTAATTCAACATTGGCCTTAATCTAATCCTCCACACTGATAAACTTCTTGGAAGGAGATATATCAACTACTTTGGATTTGCCTTTCTTGGTATCCTTGGGCTGATCTGGATCTTCACAAAACTTAGCAATTTCTTCGGTTCCAAGCTTAGTACTCTTAGAGGTTCCAACCTCTTGAACTACTACAACCCTTACCCTTGAAGGATTACAGGGACGAATTCATACTTGTGTCCTTTACCATTCTGATCATTGCTCATGTCTGGATTCCTCCGCGTGGACAGAGATATGAAGAAAAGATAGAAATGCTCTCTCTGTTACATTCTCACAATTCTCAGATGTGTGGTTGTGTAATAATTACGTGTGTGAATAATAGGAAATCAATAATAAAAATCAAGTTAATACGAGATTTATATTTTGTAACAGCAGCTCATTAATTAATTATATTTCTAATGGGCATCTGTTACAACAGGCCCATAATACAATTAATTAATTAACTAGGCTGAATATATTTATCAATTAATTAGCCACGCAAATTATTTCTGAATAAATAATCCTCACATTATTAAATAATTTATAAATCATTAATCTATTTATAATTACCCGAGAGATAATAAATGACTAATTGGGTCAGACCAAGGATCCAATACAAGAAATAAATGTGGACATTAAATTAATTAATTATCTATGCTCATCCCTGAGTAAAATTAATTAATAAACGTGTATTCATTCCACTAGAGAATCTATACTAACTTACTCATTTATCCCAACTTGAGCATAAACTTGTATTTTAGAGTTAATTGATCCCATATTTAAGAAACAAATATCCATTAATTAATTAAGCTCACTCATAACATAAATTGATTAATATCTTATCGTGAGTAGTATCAATCGACCTTATTTAACACATCTAAGCTTAATCAACCAGTCGGGTTTAGTGTGCTAATCTTTTACGATTTTCTTAGGGGATATTATCAACTCATTTAACAGAGATACAGTTATAAGATACATATAACCAGTCTGAGCTACAAATAACTACTATCACCCAAGATATGTAGATCCCAGTCGCGATGACATTCACCATAGTAAGTCAAAGTAATAGATAGCTAAACGCACTCAGATGAAATCTTATCAAGCTTAAGACCAGTTAAACCACCGAGATCTTGGTTCTCGACTTAGGTCAGTTAGGAGAATACACTCACTGTAATCCATCAATACACCACCTTAAGTGTACAAAAATAGACAAGTGGCCAAGACAAGCTGCTCCCAATCTAATCTGCAGCTTAATACGACAACTCGTCCTAATGTTGTCTCATATGTGATATTTGTTTATATTTTGTCAATTCAAACAATTGTGAAGTCTTCTGTAATCTACAACTTACTACACAATCTAAATCGTATACAAGATAAATGACCAACATGTGTGAATATAATTAATCAGATAGGAGAAAAAAACAATGGAAAGGAAAACACATTATATACAAGCAAAAATGTTGCTCCTAGTATATAAAACTCCAACAACCATGTCATCAATCTCACGAGCCAACTCCTTCTTTATTAACATCAATATTCATAAAAGCTTACCATCGGTTGTGTAGGTTTTCTAGGGTCTGTCCAATTAACAAGAGTCTTAAACACTCTCAATTCCAAGGTCAAGATATGAACGTTAGATACTTGGAATAGGTAGATTGAAATCTTATAAAAGGAAATATGGAGAATTTAGAGCTTGTTCTTTGCTTTGTGAGTCTGAGCGCTTGGGATTTTGGTAAGCTATCTCAAATGAGCAGCCCTATGTATTTACAGGCGTGAGCAGTGAGAGATCCGTTGGTCAGAGATCGTCTTCCTATTGATTCTTAGCTTCACAACAGTCTTAAACAATAAATGTTTCTGACCCGTCGCTTTCTAAAGCTTGCTTTCTGTAGAACTTGAAAGTACTATAGTTCCTTTTAGAGACAAGGGCTTAGGTGGCACTCTATGGTTGGTCAATATTGATTTGGTAGTTGGGTGTCTCGTTGCCCATCATCTTTGAAATTTGCACATCGTACATCGAACACCAATCAAGCAACTGGGACAGAACTGATACTGAACTTTAATGTATGTGTCTCCATCATGAATTCAGTCCAGTCCTACTAAACTCTGAAAGCGTAAGCTAAACTAGAGCTAACCTGACTTGATCTAATTTAGTCTACCTATATAGACTCGAACTAAATCTAGTCTAAACCTATACATATAGTGGATCATCTATCAATAGGGTTTGAGATCATTCAAAACTCTTTAATTCCAAACACTTTTGCTTTTAAAAACTTCTATTTTGTACCGTATTAGGTGAACTATTCATTTCAGTAAACTATTTTAGAACTTATTTTCTCAAAATGACTAAACTCACGGAGTATGCCCAAATGCTTTTCAAAATGTTTTGCAGAAGTCTTTCGTACGAGGTAGAGTACAAAGTGAATGCAGACATAATCTTGATGTCCTTTTTGTTTGTACAAATTTCCTTTCCACTTTTACGCTTTGTTTGGTAGAGGAGAGAAAATGAGAGGAAATAAATAGGGGAGAAAGAAAATGGAGAGAAAGAAAAAAGAGAGAAATATAATGGATTTTATATATTGTTTGGTAGGAGAGAAATAGAGAAGAATTACATTCAAAAAGACAAAAATACCCTTAACTAAAAAGAAGAAACAAATTTAATTTAAGGTTATATGTGTAATTTTTCTAACACACCCACTTTTCTCTTCCATTTCTCCTCATTTTTGGAGAGAAATAAAAAGTAGGTGGGTCCCACCACTTTTTCTTCTCTCTCTCCTATTTCTTTTCTCAACCAAACACCCAAAATTCATATTTCTCTCCTACTTCTCTCCCCCTATTTCTTTCCACCCTATTTCTCTCCAACCAAACATAGGCTTAGAGAAATCTTAGCAGACTAGTAGATGATATTAATGTTCTCAATCCTCTATTAAAGTCATTAAAGGTTGTTTAAGGGCTTTTTCTTTGAAGATATCTTTATGGTAATTCAACTGCTTTTAAGATTTTATATTTCTTTCCTGCTTGTTTAATCTAATATTTATCGTGTATCTACATGCACGTCGTATGTTCCAAATTATATTTAGTTAATAATAATTAAAAACACAATCCAAGCTATCACCTTTTAATCTAATAAAACATGTATATCCAAAACTATGTATTGTTTGTACAAATTTAACCTAAACCAACAAAATTCATACTGAAAATATTGATTGGATTATGTATTTTATTATCTTATCTTGTTTTGATTTACTTCTGTATTAAATGAGAATTCATTTTCTATCAATTTAGTTGGGATTGTTGTTGCGGAGTAGTTTGTGGGTGTGTCCTAAAATTCAAGTGGCAACAAAAATGCACTCTTTACTTGAAATAAGTATGTACATCACTCATGTATAGGGATGTGCATCGTTGGTGTTCATAGAAAAAAATTCATTACCGATTACCGTACCACAAATGATTGGTAAATAATTTCTTGTACCGTTTATCGTGCCTGAAAGTATGGTTACTATTACTATTGGCATCGATAAAAAATGTTTACTGTATTGATGGTAAATATATTTTACCACTCACTCATTTCTGACATAATTTCATGATATGATAAAAAAAATATGATTGCATCCTGATTAAGAAAATATAAGTTCGCTAATACTAATACATTCACAACAAGAAATTCACCGTATACCGACGAAATTTTTCGTCGGTAAATCGTAATATTCCGTCGGTAATAAAATTGCCGACGGAATACCGACGGAAATATGACGTCGGGTCAGGCTTTGTCGGTAAAATTTACCGATGGAAATTCCGCTGGGAGAATGTCACTGGATATTCTATCAGGGCGTAATCACCGACATTTTACCGACGGAATATATCCGTCGGTAAACTTTACCGACGGAAAAGTCCGTCGGTAATTTTCGAACTTTACCGACGGAATTCCGTCGGTAATTTTTTTTTTAATAATTTTTTTTTGGTACCCAGTTCTCGACAACCTGTATTTTTTTAACCAACCAACACAACACATACATATAACTATTAAAATCAAGTCAAAAAACAAACCGAAACGGAAATATAAATATATAAATCATAAAATCCAAATATTCAGTATATATACATAACACATATATAAGTCAATCATAAAGAGGTGGCGGAGGAGGGGACGATTGTTGTCGTCCGGAGGGTCTCGTCGGCTAGAGGAACCCATCATCTCCATAAGGTTGGTCCATCTTCGCATTCATGAATGCGACACGCTCTGGAGGCTCCTCCCTAGCTGCCGACTCCTCCTCCGGTCGGCGCATGATCTCGGCATTGCTGCGGGATGGCCCAAGTTAAGAAGTAGAAGAGCGGCTGGCGGCGTTGATGTAGCTGCTCCCTTCCTCGTCGAAACCGTACAGTCGCTGCTTCTTGTCCCGAACCCCTTCCAACCGCAGATAAATCGCGTTTTTATCTGCGTTGGGGCCTTCTTCAAGCAAGCAATCGCCCCACCTCCGCCTATTACAATATAAAAATAGAAATTAGTGAAACTCGGAATTCTAGAATAATATTATATATATTGTAATTGTGTGCTTACATGAAGTCTCGCCGCCTTCATGTTGGAGAAGTCTCCACCTTTGTAATGGAGACTCTGGAAAGTGTCAAAGACGGTGGACTTTAAGGAGCATCCCCTACGAGAAGCCTATTCATCACATGCATAAACAAAATTATGTCAAAAACAAAGACATAAGAAGCTAAAAAACTTATAAAATGAGACTTACCGTAGGACCGGGAGTACTGTAGGGCTGACCGGGACCCTCCTTTGTGCTTGCTCATCCCGGCGCCCGGCTCGGCTCGACTGCGGCATTGGGAAGTAGTCTCCGACTTTTGGAGTACCTCTGGCTGCATCCAGTACTCGTTGAGGGCCGCCCACCTCTCTGTGTTGATGTAGTCCGGTTTTTGAGGGCGACCCTTCTTCATTTCGAAGTGCCAATCACTGAACCTCTTGGACGCCCTCTTCTGCCACATGTGGTGGACTGCCTGGTCCCAGTCAGCAGGCCAGCGGAAGGGCTTCTGCAATTTACATGTTTATACATGTTAGATATATACAAGTAAATGCTAAATTATAAGATTGTAAACTTGAAAGAAAAACTAACCTTAAATTTCTCAAAATACTGCTCCTTAATTTCAGGAGGAGTCAGCTTCCAAGTGAACCCAGTTGGGTTATTAATCTTCTTAAAACACTCAACGATTGTCGAGGCCAATCCAAATAGCTCAAGCAATCACCTATTATTAAAAAATGGTTAATCCAAGTTATACTTGATATATTTAAAAGTAATAAAACCAATTATTACATACCCCTCAGGTGAAATCTCGAAACAACAGTGGCTATCCACCGAGTAAGAGTCGGTAGAACCCTGATAGGGCCCAGCCGACTCAGGGGGACTGCCCCCATAGCCAGACGGCGATGGGGGTGCTCCACGCCCAGCAGGAGCTGATATAGTCCTGCCGCCACGACCTCTGGGAGGCGCCATGTACCTGAAAACAACGAATAATCATTAATTGCTTTTGGCCAAAAAAATAAGACAAAATTCTTTTAAAACCTGTAAGTTGTACTAGTCATCACTAAAGTCCTCATCTTCTGATGTCAGAACATGTTCTTCTTCATCATCATCTCCTTCGTCAAAATCTTCCTCATCGAGTTCTATTGTTTGACGTGGATGAGATAATGTTATATCAGCTTTTACTGTCGCGTGGTTACGTACTGGTGGGTTTAGTATGTCATCCTCTTGAAATGCTTCATCTAATGAAGATTTAGTTGGCAAATCTATCTTAAATCTCGGTTTAACTTTACATACTTCCAACCATGCCTTCCTAGATTTGTTCACACTAGGATATGAACAGTAATACACTTGATGCGCTTGTGATGCCATGACAAATGGTTCATAGTTCTGCAGCGGTTTCGTTTGATCGATAGAAACCAACTTGTATTGTGGATGTACATAAGTCCCTCTAGGGGTCGGGTCAAACCATAAGCACTTGAACAACATGGTTCGTTTTATTGGTAAACCCGGTACTCAACTTCACATATCTCCACCAACTGTCCATAATAATCAAGTGCATCGGAACCATAATTCTGCCCTTGTATACACACTCCGCTATTCATAGTGGACTTTCCTACCCCATGTGATAAAGTATGAAACCTATATCCGTTCACAACATAACCAGGGTACGTATAAACCGCTACTAATGGACCTTTTGCTAAATCCTGAATATACGGATTCATCTCATTGCAATAAGGGGATGAAACCTAAGAACATAAGAAGCTAATTAGGAAAACAAAACATTGTTCGAAATTATTTAGATTGGATACTGAATCGTACATATGATTTGAACCAAGCTCCGAATTCCTGCTCAACCGATGTTTGGTAATCTTCATCTGATATCTTTGGACATGCACGCCGAATTTCTTCCTCAAATATGCTTCATTAAAGTTGGTTTAAGTCGTTACATATATTACACAAGTTAGAAAATAAGACAAGCAAATTATAGAGAACACTCACTTGTGATATTCTGTAACCTCGTCGCAGTTCAACAAGATGTATAAGTGGGCGGCATTATACTCATTCTGATCAAGATATCTCATTGACTTCGCGCCAATTGGACGACCTTTTGGACGAAATATAGAGGGGACATCTATGTTGTCGAACGTCGGGCCTTCTTGTTCCACCTCGCAATTGCGAGGCATCCTCCTCAGCCTAGTGTGGATATGATCTTCAAAATAGTACTAGCAGAAATTTGATGCTTCTTCGACTAAATAAGAATTGCATATGGATCCTTCCACACGAGCCTTATTGCCAACATATTTTTTCAATTTCCCTAAATATCGATGAAGGGTGGTTCAATGCATAATAATTAATAAGGGATATTGAATAGGGAAACGATAATATAAATGAAATTATACCTCTCAAATGGATACATCCATCGATATTGAACAGGACCGGCTAAACGAGCTTCATCAGCTAAATGCACCGGGAGATGTTCCATTGAATCGAAGAAACTTGGTGGAAATATGCGCTCCAGGTTGCAAAGAGTAATTGGAATACTCTCGTTTAGTCTCCCTATATCTTCAATTCTTATAGCACGAGAAGTTAAGTCTCTGAAGTATAAGCTCAACTCTGTAATTGCCGTCCAAACAGGTTGTGGGAGAAGTTCACGAAATGCAACCGGTAGAAGCCGTTGCATGAAGACGTGACAATCATGACTTTTCATCCCAAACATTCTCAACTTACTCATATCTACACATCTGCTCATGTTGGACACATAACCATCCGGTAGTCTGAGCTACTTGACCCACATTAATAATGCCTGCTTCTCTGTACGACCCAGCATGTAACATGCTTTCGGATAATGTCTGTCACTCTCGTTAAGCTTCTTCAGTTCAGGCCTAGCACAAATATGTATTCAACTCTGCTCTAGACTTCGGCGTGTCTTTGGTCTTTCCTGTCACATTTAGGACAGTGTTGAACATATTATCAAACACGTTCTTCTCAATGTGCATGACATCGAGATTGTGTCGAAGCAACAAGAATTTCCAATAAGGAAGATCCCAGAATATGCTTCTTTTCTTCCAACCCGTAACATTTTCTTTAGAGGCATATTTGTTATAACCATCGTAGTCTTCGGTGACTTTCACAAAACCATAAGCCTCAATTTGACTAAGTATATCTTCTCATGTTCTCATGTCAGGGGGTGAACGTGCTACAACTTTATTTTTAAGGAAAGCATTCTTATTTCGTCTGAAAGGATGACTTAGTGGTAGAAACTTTCTATGATTGTCAAACCACGATATCTTACCACTCTTCTCAAGATAAAATGCATATGATTGTTCCATGCACTGTGGGCATGCGAATTTCCCAGTTGTACTCTATCCAGACAACATTGAGTAGGCCGGAAAGTCACTAATGGTCCATAGCAAAGCAGCTCGCATATTGAAATTTTGCTTCTTTGAAACATCATACGCAGACACGCCATCTTCCCACAACTCCAATAATTCGGCTATCAACGGCTGTAGAAAGACATCCAAGTTATCTTTTGGATTTCGAGGTCCAGGCACCAACACCGTGAGAAACATGAATTGATCCTTCATGCACATGCCAGACGGCAGATTGTAAGGAGTTAGAATAACTGGCCACAAAGAGTATTGTTTCCCAAATTGAGTAAATGTTTGAAAACCGTCTGTAGAAAGACCTAATCTAACATTTCAAATCTCCGAGGCAAAATTAGGAAACGTCGAGTCCAAGTGCTTCCATGCTGGAGAGTCTGCAGGATGACGCATCACTCCATCGTCCACTGATGAAGCATGCCAACGCATGTGAGGAGCGGTTGCATTAGATGCATACATCCGCTGGAGTCTAGGGGATACAGGAAAGTAGTACATTTTCTTAGCGGCCACTAATTTTTTCTTCCCTTTCCTACTAGATTTCGGACTGTAATCTAAATATCGCGAGGTACCGCAAAACTTACAACTCTCCAGTTCATTTTCTTCCCGTCAATAGATCATACAGGAATTTGGACAACAGTGAATCTTCTCTATCGACAACCCCATGCCACTAAGCAATCTATTAGACTCGCTGAAGTTATTAGGAATCAAATTTCCTTGGTGAAGCATATCCTTGATCATTTGACTCATCCTGTCATAGCCCCTCTGTGACAATGATTCCCAGCCTTCAAGTTCATCATCACGAGCTGCTGAGACAATTGTGAGTAGGTCTCACAACCGGGCCACAACTCCGTGTCGACTGCCTGCAACATTTCATAGATCTTGCTTGCTTCATTATTTGGCGGCTCCTCAATATCCGCATCATTATAATTTGGCACAGCATGATCCATTACCATCCTCTGATAGGAGGTCGACGTGTCATTTTGCACATTTCTCGTAGCTTGCTCATCTAGGGTTACGTGTTTTTCCCCATGAGATGACCAAACTTTATAATTTTTAACGAATCCCTTCATATAAACGTGCTCTCTTACAACTTATGTAGTTAAAAACGACTTATTCTTACAATTTTTACATGGACATCTAATTTTTTCCCCGATCCGTATAAGCCGCTCGACTACTTGCCCAATCAATGAAATCCTCAATGTCATTCACAAATTGAGGATTCAATGAACCGTCTACTGCCCACCGTGTATACATCCACGAACGACTCATTATTTCAAATCCTAATTAATATTGTTCACTAAAAGTTCTACGCTCACTCCAATCCTGTGTAAACACACGAGCATTAAATATATTTTTCATTTTTGGAAAATATAGGAAAAGTCATTTGTAAAGGTTCAATTTGATTCCCCTAATATTGATGGGAGTAGGGAGCAATAAACCACCTAACTTGTACATGGGCCATTTTCTTGAAATATTATACATCCTAATATACAAGAATTCCATGAACAAGCACATGTTCTATTTCAAAAACGTTTAAGACTTTATGTCATACAAAACAACAATTAATCCAATTGTTAGTTTGTTTAATCAATTGCCTGCATCCTAATGTACAAGAATCCCATGAACAAGCACATGTTCTATTTCAAAAACGTTTAAGACTTTATGCTTTAACAAATAGTCAACCTGGTGTAGTAAAAAAGAAACACATGGATTTATCTAGAAAATTTACCGAGCTAAGACGAAGACAGTAGAGAGACTCCATCCCACCCACACTCACTAATCCACCTTAATGTGCTTATTAATCACAATACCACGACCACCAATCACTTTTCTCACTCATCAAAACTCCAAAGGACCTCTCTCTCTTCTCTCTCTCTCTCCATTAGATTTACAAAGCAAGAAATCACACATTAGTACTCGTGATTTAGTTTAATGCAATAATCAAAGGACCCAACTCATGCGAAAGAGGTGAATAATATCATCTTCTAAATCTAAATCTACAATATAAATCTACAGTATATATGTCATACAAGCACATGCTCCAAATTCCCAAAATTGATCCACAATCACACACAATTATCCACAATCACACACACAAATTGAAGAACACAAAAAGGGGAAACAAAATTGATCCACATACCTTCTTGTGCAAAAAGAGGGGGAAGAAGAGGGGCAGCCGGCGGCAACGAGACGGCGGGGGGAGGCGACGACGGACGAGACGGAGGGGGGGAGGCGGCGACAGCGACGGCGACGGGAGCGACAGCAACTAGGGGTGGGCAAACAATTCGGATTCCCGCGCCCGTACCCGTTCCGTTCGGGTATTTCCCGTTCGGGTCGGGAAAAATGGGTACGGGTACCCGTTACGCGGGTACTCGCAAAAAATCAAGCAGGTCGGGAATGGGAACGGGTTTTATTCTTAGAGGTGGGCACGGGACGGCGCGGGTACCCGTTTGCATGTTTTGTGCTAGCACTAGAGTGTGACTAAACAGTTTTCCACGGTAATTTTAATTATAAGAATCTATGGTTTCATAGTTGATAATCATATGGTCGATTTTATAATTATAATTTATGGTGAAACACCATTGGAACATAGTTTATAAAACAGATTATCTACTCATATAGTCCTATTTAGTGGTTTAAATATATTGGTATTTTTTAATTTTAATTTATGTTTTTAAAATTTCATTTATTGGTATTTTTAATTTTTATTTATGAATTTAAATATATTATAAATAGGTGGTAATATTTGCGGGTAAACCCGTACCCGTACCGTATCCGCGCGGGTACCCGCATGCGGGTACCCGCTCTATGCGGGAACGAGAATGGGTATTAAAATCAATTACCTGCAGGCGCGGGTACCCGTCCCGCGCCCACCCCTAACAGCAATGGCGAGTTGTGCGTGGGGGAGAAATGCGCTGGTTCTGCTGTCTGCCCGTTAATGTAATTAGGGCTTACCAACGGATTACCGACGGAAAAATCCGTCGGTAAAATTTATACTTATTGCCGACGGATTTTTCCGTCGGTAATAAAATGTTTTAAAATTAAAATAATTTATAAATTAAAATTCAATTTTGCCGACGGAATATTCCGTCGGCAATAAAAAAGTTTTAAAAAAAAAAATAAGATTTAACGACGGATTATTCCGTCGTTAAGTCACCGACGGAGTAAATCCGTCGGCATTCCGTCGGTAAAATCGACGTCCAACATTCCGTCGGTAAGTCGATCGTGTTTTTATTCTGTCGGCAATTTCGTCGGTAAAATGCTTAAATTTTGTAGTGATTGTCCGCAATATATATAATTCTATATGTATTTAATCTCAATTGATATATAATTTATCTATATGCACTATAAATAAAACATTTCGAGACAAAAATAATGAAGTATGTTAAAGTAGTACCATTTTACAACTTAAAAGCTCATAAGCTCAATAATTTTCAGCCTAAAATCTCATTTTATTGCAACTTGCTCAGACAAGTATAGAAGTGATACTATTGGTAAACTATTGGTAACTGCACTAATGGTACGGTTATCATACTGATAATTGTGGTAATCTCAATATATTTGTCATTTATCATTTAGACCCCATTTGGAAGAGCTTATCAGCAGCTAATTCTAATTTATTTTAAAAAATAAGCACTTATACACGTGTTTGAAAATGCTTATTTGAATTATTTTTATAAGCTATTCATACTAAACTATAAATACAATCCAAAAACAGCTTATGAAAAATAGATCCTTATATCAAATTCTTATGACAATAATATTTTAAACAGTATTTTATTTTTTAATCTAATTAAGTGCTTATATATAAATGTATCAAAACGCAACAGTTTATTCAATTTAAATACTTAATATGAAAATATTTATTTCATAAACACTTATGTTATAAGCATTTATTTACATTGTTTATCCAAAAGGGCCTTATTTACATGCTATCTATGGTAAAAATTACCATTAATAACCGATTAATTAAAGATAATGATAGCTTTTTGCTCATCCTACTCATGTCCTCCTTCCATATCATTATTTATCTCTCTTTGGGACTGGACACGAAAATTAAGATGGTATAAATGTGTAGAGTTGTGTAGTAAAAGTATAAAGGAGTGAGATACATTTATTTAGATTAATTGTGGTCCCATTCATCAGTTTTTTCATTTAATATGTGACAAATAATATGACAATACAAAAAGACAAATGAGACATTAATAATGGGAGATAAGAGGTATATAATAGATGCCTTGCGAGGTACTTAGGCCCAGTTTGGTAAAATAACTTGATTTTTATGTCGTAAGAACTTATGACATAATTATTTAAATATAACAAGTTAATTGTGTTTGGATACATGCAATAATAGTAACTTATATGGGTAAATAAATAAAATTAAAAAAAATATCGTTGTCAGAATTTGATTTGTGAACCTCGTTAAAACTTCCTTATAAGCTCCTTATAAGTTAATATTATTAACTTATGAAAATAAGTTAAAAGTAACTTATTAATTAAAATAAATTAATTCAATAAGTTCTTTCAAATACACGAAAAATAACTTTTTATTTAAACTAAATTAAAATGAATTTTTTATAAGCTCTTCAGAACGAAGCTTACTTTTCCAATAATTTAGATTACTTTCAAATAATGATGCATAATTGGATAATATATTTTCCTTTTCATTAGAAAGGTAAACTCAACTTAAATAGTACTTTCTCCGTCCCACTCATATTGACGCATTTCTTTTCGGCACGGGAATTAAGAAAGTGAGTAATAAAATATGAGAGAGGGATAAAGTAGGATGAAGAAATGAAAAAGTAGGAGAGAGAAATGAAAAAGTAGGAAAAAGAAATGATAAAGTAGGAGGATAAATTATTTCCTTTT
Organism: Lavandula angustifolia; assembly: GCA_028984105.1. Classification (NCBI taxonomy): domain Eukaryota; kingdom Viridiplantae; phylum Streptophyta; class Magnoliopsida; order Lamiales; family Lamiaceae; genus Lavandula; species Lavandula angustifolia. The sequence continues at coordinate 26,951,258 of CM054802.1, read as the reverse complement.
TTTAAAACGCGTCAAGATGGATGGGACGTCCCGAAAAGGAATACGCGTCAAGATGAGTGGGACGGAGGGAGTATTACATTACATATTACTAATGTTGCACGGACACTCCGAAAAAATCCGCCGTACTGTGTCGGACACGTGTCGGACACGGACACGCCCGGAAACGCGCCCGACACGTGTCTGACACGGCAAAAACGTGTCCATAAATTAAAAAAAAACGGATACGTTTTCGGACATGGCGATTTATTTGTCCGACACGGAACGGACACGACGATTTGTGTGTCCGACACGGAACGGACACATTTTTTTTTTTTTTTTTGATACGTGGAACCCGTAGCCGCTACCTTCGGTGCGCACTGGGTAAACCCCACTCCTTGTGCAGTAGCCTGCAAACCACACATGAGAGTTCAACCATCCTACGCTAACTATAGGTGACAGACTCCACAAAGTTACTTCCAGTAGGATTTGAACTTATGACCTATCGGTCCCGGGCCTACCCACCTTCACCAACTTTGTCATCCCAAGGGGACAACGGACACGTTTTTTAATTTAGTCTTGTAGTGGACACGGTTGAATGGGCCATGTAGCTAGAAATTAGTAAAAAGTAAATAAATATAAAATTAAATAAGTAAAGGGACACTGAGACACGTATATATAATTAGTAATAAGTAAATAAATATATAATTAAATATTACTTACCTTACATTAGTAATAAATAAATAAATATATAATTAAATAATTAAATATTACTTACCTTACTAATGTATTTAGATTATCTACTTATTTTAGTAGTATTTTACATTTTTATGCTATGGTTATCTACTTATGAATTATGACTATGTCGTTTGAGTTGATCATTTGAACTATGAGTTTGATATTGAAAAACTTGACTTGATCCTTTTTAAATTTATATATATATATATATATATATATATATATATATATATTAATAATTTAATATTTTTTATATCAGCGCCCGTGTCGTGTCCTAAATTTTTCAAAAAATGCCGCCCGTGTCCCGTGTCCGTGTCGTATCGTGTTCCGTGTCCGTGTCTGTGCAACCTAGCATATTACATATTTTGTTTTTTAAAGAAAAGCAGTGAATTGCGGAGGTAGAAGTTTGGAAAAGCCCCCTTTGATCAAGATTAAGAGTTGGTTGGGGTTTTGCATCTGCTAAAAGCCTAAAACCCAGGTAACTAGACGCTTTTTCTTCTTCTTGGTGTAGCTTCTTCAATAATTCAAATCCCCTCTCGTCTGAGAACATCCTTTAGTTTTGACTCTTCTAGAGAATAGAATTGTTGATTTCTTTGTTCGATCTATCTGAATGTTAATTTAGTTTGGTAAGTGAAGGTGCGCATCCTCGTTTTCCTTACAAGAAAAATTAGGTTTATTGATTTTAGGTTTGGTGAAATATGAAATTAACCCTTTTAGTTTCTGTACATGCTGTATCTTTTCTTTTCTTTTTTTCTTTGAGCAAGAAAAACTATTAAATCTTGGTTCTTTGTTTTTCTCGCGACTAGTCACTAGTCAGGTGATGGAGGAAAAGATTGGTCCGGTTTTTGACGTTGCGCCGCAAGAAACTGCGAGAGATATGTCTCAAGTGGACTGCATAAATCAAAGCGTGGAGGAAATTTTTGTTAAAGTGGACCAGGTGCAACATTTGTGAGCTTTTTCTAATTTGTTTGCCTTGGTGATTTTTTGTGCATATTTTTGTGTTGCGTATGTTGGAATTACTTGTTACTGGTTGTTGTGTCGACAATCTAAATGAACATTGAATTTTGTGAAGATTTAGTAGGAAAGAAAATCTCATGTTAGGTAATCGTGAAAAATGGGCGTGGAAACATTAAATTTTGGGAGAGGGAGATTGTGATGATTATTTTTTAGTAATCCAGAACTTGTTACAGACTGTATTAATATTATTTAGATATTGGCTGGCTGTATAAATTGATCTAGAAGAGATTATCTATTTATCTTACACTATCTGCGTTATCAAAGAAGTGGATGTTTTGGAGACCTCTAACATTGTTCACAGTAATAATTGTTTTTATTATTTTTTATGTAAAATGAGGAAGTGATTGATACCAAATGAAGGTATTTACAGCTTTCTATAGTTCTATGTAATAAAGTTCATATCTTTGCACTTGCAGCTTGAGCAAAAACTGAACGAGGTTGAACAATTTTACTCTAGTTCTAAGACTAAGTACCCGAATACTCCAAAAGGGCGTTGTTTAGTGAAGGACAAAGAAAGGAACAAGTTCCTTGGGAGCAGCTTTAAGAAGCAGCAGCAAGATGCAGCTAGTAGAGAAGCAGCTGCTTCTCACAGAATGCAAGACCTTATGCGCCAGTTTGGAACGATATTGCATCAGGTAATCCTGTTAGTTCTTTTAGTTTTATCCCAAAAGTGACAAATGATTATGTGATGACCTGCCTACAGGCTGATATCTTTTTCTTTTCTTGTCTGGTATGTGACTGAAATAATCAGAATTCCTTTGATATATAGGAAGTTAAGGGATTGTGCTTAGTGCTTACAAATTTGCAAATAATGTCATGAAAGATATCAAGTGTAAAATGAAATAAAATAACATCGTCGGTGAGCAAAAATGTTTTGGTTGTGATTTGCTAGACCATGATAGGGAAATCATATAGGATGCGGTTGTATCATCTATCACTATAGTTAAAGGACAGAAACTGTATCATCTTTTCACAATGTTAGCATTTTGTTATTCTGAGTGTGTTGAGATTGTGTTTCCCATTTGTTATTTTCTTCTTTATTTATCTTGTTGGATTTTGCAATTTCAGCTAATTCAACACGAGTGGTCAGAGCCATTTTTGGAACCTGTGGACGTAGTAGGTCTTGGTTTGCATGACTACTATGAGGTAGAGCTCAATTTCCTTATTATTTCATCGTTGTTATATTTTCCTTATTAAACTGCCTGCATAACAATACCATGTGCCAAGTCAAGTAATGCCTTCATGCATGTTTAAATGCCAAATAGAAGGGAGAATTTGTTCGTTCAGCATATTTTTCAGTTCATCGTCTGTCCTCTTCAGAATTCCTCTTCAACTTATTTTTCTACAAACTTTTTATGATTGAATTCTAGGTTATTGAAAAGCCCATGGATTTCAGTACTATCCAATGCAAAATGGAGGCAAAGGATGGTACTGGATATAGAAATGTTAGAGAAATGTGCACTGATGTGAGGCTGATATTCAAGAATGCAATGAAATATAACGACGAGAAAGATCCCGTCCATGTTAAAGCCAAAACTCTCTTGGATAAATTTGAGACAAAATGGTTGCAGCTTCTGCCAAAAGTCGATCAAGAGGTATACTTTTCTTTCAAAATATAAATGTATTTTTGCTGTCAATATAGAATATATCCAGTAGAGTTTTTCAAAATTAATGTTTATAATGGTTTGTTTATTTAAAGGAAGAAAGGCGGAAAGAAGAAGAAGCTGAAACGCAGTTACATATGCAGCTCGTGCAAGAGGCTGCTTATGCCCGAATGACTACAGATTTAAGCCTTGATGTAAGTGGAAAAAAGTCTCATGTACTTAGATAAGAATCCCATCACCCAAACCAAGACATGGTAATGAAGGAAAAGGAATCTTACTTTTATTAGTTCCTTCATGTTTCCTCGTGTTTTTGTCTTGCCTCTCTTTTCATTGTACCCCATGGATATTCTCTGATATCATTTTAACCATTCCAGCTGGATGATGTTGACACACATCTCGATGAACTAAGGGATTTGGTACTTCAGAAATGCAGGTATGTTCTTTCTTAACATGTTGAAGTTCTCTGTATATGATTTGTTGATTGGCCTACCTTTATTCTGTTTGTGCCTCGCCATCAATTAGTATGAGCAGTTATTATATATACATCCACTAGTATAATCATCTCCGATGCCAAAAACAATAATATTGAATAAAAGATGTAATTCATTCACAAAGTAATACCAAAAAAATTGTTTTTGTGTCGAAATTACTACTTCGGTATTCCATCTTGCACAAGTTTTCTAAGATATGTACTTACATTCTATTGTGATGACAAAAAGGTTCTTGTTTTTGGCTTATTGAGTTATATGGAAATTATATTAAGTGATGATTCTTTTGCTTTTTTACTTGGTACTTTTAAATTTCCATCAAATGGTAATGCTTGGAATTTCAACTAGAGTTCATATTATTTGATCTTCCCTCAAAAGCTGTTATCATATGTATGTCCAAGCTTAAATTGATGTTTTGTTTCAGAAAGATGACAACGGAAGAGAAGAAACGACTTGGGAGTGCCATAACCCGTCTATCACCGGAGGACATCAACAAGGCTTTAGAAATAATTGCCCAGAGTGACCCTATGTTCCAAGCAGCCGGGGAAACTGTGGAAGTTGACATCGACGCTCAGGTTCCCAAGCACATGTTAATCTTTTCTTCTTACACTCTTACATGGTCTAAAATGCTTGCGACTTTGTATCTGTGCAGAGTGAAGCCACCTTATGGAAATTGAAATTTTTCGTCAAAGACACACTACAGTCGCAGATGAAGACTACGATAAGCACTGGAGGGAACAACAATGGCGACAACTGTAATAACAAAAGGAAGCGAGATAATGGTGAAAGCGTTGCCAAAAGTGCACCTCGAAAGAGCAAAAAGCTCCCTACCTGACTCACAACGGTATGCAGTTCCATATATATGTAAATCATGCTTGCCTTCTCAGTGTATAGGTGCTTAGATTCTAATCACGCATATTTCCGTCTTTCTCAACTTTAATTATGTTAACATGCACCTGTAACTGAGGGTTCTTGAGGTGCATAATGGTTTTATAGATTATAATGAGGAAACTAAATTTGTTTAGTATTTATTTCAAACTGTAATTGGTGATTTTCTTCGTAAAGATTATGGGGTTAAAATTATCTCTACTTTCTAATCTTTATTCTTATTGCAACAATGCACTATCTTCTAACTTTTTCATCATCCTAGGATACTGCTGATGACAACAATTAAGGCATTGGCTAACAAGATATTGAGGACATCGGACTTATTTCAACAAACCCAAATATAAGGGGTTGTTGGAAAGGATTTAGGAAAGGGAAAAGTTTTGGAAGGATTATCATTTTGTCATCATGTCAGATCCAAGAAATGAAATCGATTCTTCTTTCCCTTTTTGATTGTATGGTAGCGAATCAATTATTTTTTTATATACATAAATAAATAATTGAAAATAGACTATAATTCAACAAATAAAAAATAAAAATAAAACTGCAAAAACTAGAAATATAATTCATGATATCCAAATATATATAAAAAGAACTAGTATTACAATCCAAACAAGAATTAAAAGGTAACTAGAATTCCAAACATAATTAAAAAAGAACAATCACAAATATCCATCATTATACGTAATTAAACAAACAAATTTCTTCATCGCTTGTCATTATTGCCACCACTGAGGGCTGGCTCTCTCACGAAGTAAATCTTGAATAAAAGTAGTATCATAGAATTGTTTTTTCTAGCTTTGCCTATAACTCATGCATGTAACCATTTCTAAATTTATTATCACATCTCCAATATGGATCAACGAATAATTCAAGCAAATCTACTTCTAGAGCCCTATTTTTGTATAGTCCATTGTCGCTTTCGCTTACTCCTTCCTTGGTTCACCCTAGTAAAATAAAAAATTGAATAAAAAGATATCCATTTCAATGCTGCTAAAGAAACAAGCAAAAGCAGCAACAACAAAAAAGAGTAGCCTATCCATCGAACAGTTAAAGAAACAAGCAAAGATCATAATCTTTACAGAAGACAAGCTTGACACATCAAGATTTAATTAATGACAAATTAGGAAGAGTGCATTGATCATATACTGATACTCACAGCTGAATAAATGTAAACGGTGATGTACGTATTGCAACTTCAAACACTCCAAGTTCAATATGAAAATCTTGATTTTTTCAAACTCATCATTCATCAAAAAGCCATTACTCATCATCTGGCTCTTGATTTCAAATCACATTCACATAATGGATTATAATGAGAGAGAATCCATAACAATAGCAACATTCTCTACATTGTATCAATACCAATGAATCAAATTAACCATACAAATCAAATTCCTCATGCTCCCAGCAACCTACTTCCTAGTTCTCATTGACGTCACAAGACACAAGCCACAAGACTCCTCCCAGCAAAAGATGCGGCAGAAGAGAAATAAAGATATCAAGCATGAACTGAATCAGACACATCAATGACTAGAACAAGCAGAAGAAACTCCAACAGTGAAGAACATGTAAACTGTATCAAAAATAAAATCAAAATAAACTCCAATTGGGTCCTAATCGATTTCACAAATTCGAGGATTTCTTCAAACTACAAGCACGTCTATGACAAAATCCAATTGAAACCTAATTGAACAAAATACTATCGAACCCAACTGAACAAAAATCAGATGAATTTCAGAAGAGAACTGGGTAGGGCGACTGGAGAGATTACACTACATGAGAGAGAAATATACGAGAGAGAAGACCCTGCCTGTCGGCAGCGGTGGCGGCAAAGAGTTTCTTGCCTTCTTGTCTTTGTGAAGAATGTCAGAAGAGAGAAGAGAGGGATGATGATGGCAGAAGGAGTAGAGAGAGATGGCTTTGCTGATGGAGAGAGGGAGAAAAGAGGAGATGTAGTCGGCGGTGAGTTAGAGGTAGATTAGAGGGGATGCGAGTAGAGTAGATTAGATGATTTTGGGTAAAAAATGGAGGGGAAAGAGAGAGGAATTCAAATCCTGACTCGGGGATTGATATTGGGTGGAATGGGGATTTTCAAAACCCCTAAAGTGGCGGAATCAAAATTGCAAAATGAATACTCCTCCGTCTCATAGAAATTGTCTCATTAGATACGGAGTTTTAGGAGAGTTATTTTAGTCTCATACAATTAATAAATTATTTAAAATTATTTTGTGAAGTAGAGAAGTGAGACTCATACAATTAATTAATTATTTTGAATTGATTTTAGTTGGTAAAAGCGTAGGCCCACTTCTTTTTTAGGAAAAGAGACACTTTCTATGGGACACTCCGAAAAGGAAAGGAAGACACTTTCTATAGGACGAAAGGAGTATTACATTATCTAAATCTGAGTTTATTAATTATTTTTCCATTGTTTTAAATATAAGAATTATGGCCTAAATTGATGTGGAAGTGCACTTGGAAAAGTGTGGAGTCAATATAATTAATATCATTAATTCAAATGAAAAAATGTTAACGTTTTAACTTTATTGCTTATTACAATATTTAATAGGGGCTTCAAATTAATTTAATTTCTTTTTTTTAAACCTTTTTTTGAAAAATTCTCAATTAAAATGGCGCATATATTACTCCTCGTTTTGTCTTAATTATTTTGTCCACTTTCTATTTAGATGTTCCAAATATGTTTGCCACATTTCAAATTATTACACAATTTTTTTTTTTAGGTCCTACAACTTTACACTAACAACTCTTTTTAAAAACCAAGATAAATAGTAAATAATTAGGACGGAGCGATTATTATTTATCTATTTTGCAGATCCGTTTAATTTTGAAATATTATTAAAGTTACAAAATACTCCCTCCGTCCCGTTATTTGTGGCTCAATTGGTTTCGGTACGAGAATTAAGAGAGTAGATGATAAAGTATGAGAGAGAGTAGATGATAAAGTATGAGAGAGAGTAGATGATAAAGTATAAGAGAGAAGATGAGTAAGATAATGAGAGAAGATGAGAGAAAGATGATAAAGTAGGAGAGAGAATGTAATAAAGTAGGAGAGAGAAGATGATAAAGTAGGAGTAATTTTTTACTAAATTAGGAAAGTTGGCACAAATAATGGGACACCCCTTTCGAGAAAGTGAGCCACAAATAGCGGGACGGAGGGAGTAATTAACAAATAAAAAAGCCCTAATATAATTAAAGATCAAGATATAAGATTTAATTTTTTACATAATTTTGGAGAGAAAGAAAGTAAATTAGGAATTTCATATGGCTCTATATAGGCTGGCCGCTGGCAGGCAATGAAAATAGCCTGATTTTTCTTTTTCTAATTAATTTTTAGTTGCAAAGTAATGCTTGCAGGTTTTAGTTTGGTAAAAAATGGGCAACCCATTTGTATCTATTTCCTTTTCTATGGCACCATATGGCATTCTCACAGAACATAAAAGGCATTTCGTTGGAACAGCAGCATTCTCACAGAGATGGTGCGGTGACTTTTCCTCGGAAGCTGACACATGTCAAATCAAAGTCTGGCGAGTCTCGTGGAAGCAGTCACTTGTGATGCCTGCCTTTTGCATGTCTGCCACGCACAGTAGTCAGTAGGTAGAAATCTGAAATCTCTTCCTCATCTCGGTATGCACTATATATGTTGTTTCACTATATACACAAACTTGTTTAATTCTGCAATTAAGAAATTAGTAATGGCAAAACCTTCTTCTGTAGCTGCAGGTGGGGCGGAGAGCGATGCTGCTATGTCACCGGAGGCTCTACTTGCTCCAGTGACTATTGAGCGCCCGTGCGGACTGACTTGGAAACTTCCATCCCCAAGCCATGTGAGTATTCGTATTCGTATTCCTTTTTGGGTTTCATAAATTAATTAATTAATTAAATTTGTTAATTAATTAGACTTGGTAAGGGGAATGGTAGCACCTGATATGGAGCATCCTAATGGGACGCCTGGGGTTGTGCATCATAATTTGAGTGTACTGCAGCAGCATTGTGCCTTCTTTGATCAAGATGATAATGGAATCATTTATCCATGGGAGACTTATTCAGGACTTCGCCAATTAGGGTTCAATGTGATCGTCTCCTTCCTCGTGGCTATCGTCATTAACCTAGCCATGAGTTATGCAACACTTCCGAGCTGGATTCCTTCCCCTTTGTTCCCAATATACCTGTACAACATACACAAGGCAAAGAGTGGGAGATCAACGATTAGTAATACTTTTATTCAGAATAATTAATATTTTTTATTCATAATATACCTGTACAACATAACAAGCCAATATCATAATTAGTAATACTTTTATTCAGAATAATTAATATTTTTGTACACAACAAATGATACTTTTATTTCAAACAATTAATACTTGTGCGTCGACATAAGAGAGGATGAGAGGAAAGAGTGGGAGATCAACGATTAAAGGGGGAGAGATCAGATTAGAGTGAGAGGTGGAGAGGGAGAGATGAGATCGGAGGAGAAATTAATATTTTACAGATTGGACCGGTCTCAAGTAGGAACCTCCCACACCAACTTTTGTGAAATATAAATATTAAAAATTGGAAAAAATAACATTAAACCTCCCGCCCCCCAAACTATCCGGCTATGTGCACCATGCCCCCAAACTGTTAAGTTCAATAATCATCCACCTGAACTATTTAACAAGTTGCATTATGCTCCCTGACATTAACTTCTGTTAGCCTCCGTTAAATAATACGTGAGCTGTTCAAATTCTTCATCCATGGTTATTACTGCGGCTGCCATTGCCATTCACCCACCTAACCATAAAGATATGGATCTTGGGATCGCAGTGGTGGTAGTTGTGGTAGACGATCGGATTTTCCATCTCCGGCCGAATCCAAATTTTGGGGGGGTTCGGCGTTGGTGAAAGGGTGTGATTTCTTGTGGGAAGAGTTGAGTTCCTCTTTTTTACCTTGCAATGGCGATGATTCTCGTTCTGAATTCTTCTGAAATGGAGAGTTTATTTCTTGTGCCCTTAGGTTATGATTTCCCTTTCGTTTTTCGATTTGAAGCTGTATTTGATGGAGTTGTTGGGTTTGAAGGCTTTTGTGGACGAGGATGGATTTTTGTTTGATTTTGGGTTCTTTCGAGATAATTTGCGGCAATAGTAGTTGGAGAGGGGAGGGACGGTGGGATGATTGTGATGAAGGCTTGATTTGAGAAAGATTTATGATCTTGGAAAATGAAATTGGTGTGAATGGTTTGAGATTGATAAGTTTTGGGAGTCAAGATGGAATTACGTTTTGATTTGAGGAGACGGTGATTGAGTGTGTGCGGGTGGGAGTTGCTATGCCGGATTTTGTGGCCGGAGAAGACGGCGGTGGCAATATAGTTGCGGCCAGGGCGGATTCAGGATTTATTGTTAGGGGAGCGAATTTTATGAGGATGAGTTGTATTTATCCGAGGATTCGGGCAGAGTCCCCGATAAATTTTTTTGGGGGTATTTTTGGTCTAAATATACTTACTAATTAAAGCTTATTTAACGATATTATATTTTCTTTTTATATATTGTTTGTAATTTATTCAAAAAATATAGTACAAAATCGTATTTTGATGACGCATAGATTTAGTTGGAGGATATTACGAAGAATAACAATTTCTAACTTATAAATTAGTCAAGTATTTGAAAGATAAAGTTTTTTATGCTTCAAATATTGCTAATTTTACTTAAAGGACAATCAAGTATACAAAGAAAAGAAAGCACAAACATAACATATAACTGCATAAAAGATACTCTCTCCTTCCCATTATTTATGTCCCATTGAGATTGGACACGGTAATTAAGATAGCCAACAATCCCCCACATGAGTGGAAATAGCCAAATGTATGCATGCAGACACACAGCTCTGTCCTCAAGAGACAATAAAGCATCAGGGTAGGTGGCTTGTGACCTTGAACCTTCCTTAGTTAGTGCTATCGAGCATACCGACGGATTAGTGGACACGTGGTCTTGAACTATTCCTCCATGGTGTATACTGAGACAATAACACTAACACTATAAAGTCTCAACCTCGTCCGTTCTCACGTTTGTGTCCTTTACTGGCCATGGACAACCTCTTTGGATTCATAAGTGTTACATAGAAGCGGCCCTCACTTCTCACTTACATAGGTGATTCTTACTCGAGTATCCTGTCATACTCTACCTTCTCAAGGCATCCAAGAATCATTAAAAGTCAAAGACTTAACCTCACCACTTGACAGGTCACCAACACTCTCGAGCTCTTTTAGGGAATAGACTAATTGAGTGCGGTATCAACAAACTCATATAGCTTAGTTTTCCCATTGAACCAAGTTCATGGGATCTCCAATCTACAAGGTTGGGTATCCACTATAATCGTCTTTAATTTGTGGATTTAACTCCCATTCCCTCTACGAGCTTATACATTTGATCTCGATTCAAACTTTTAGTAAGCGGATCCGCTAGGTTATCTATAGACTTGACATAGTCTACAGAGATAACCCCACTCGTGATCAAATGTCTTACGGTATTATGTCGACGACGAATATGTCTCGACTTACCATTATACAACCCACTCTTGGCCCTACCAATAGCTACTTGGCTATCACAGTGAATCATCACAGGTGGCACGGGTTTCGTCCAACATGGAATATCTTCAAGAAAATTACGGAGCCATTCGGCCTCCTCACCGGCTTTATCTAAAGCAATAAATTCAGATTCCATGGTGGATCTGGCAATGCACGTCTGTTTCGTGGATCTCCACGACACAGCTCCTCCCCCTATAGTGAACACATAACCACTAGTAGACAACGAGTCTTTAGTGTCGGATATCCATTTGCATCACAGGTACCCTTCAAGTACTTGGGGGATGTCTCGAGTAGTGCGGACCCCAAAGTTAAGAGTGTATTTCAAATACCTCATAACTCTTACAAGAGATTTCCAATGCTCTCTACTAGGATTACTAGTATAGCGACTCAGTTTGTTCACCGGACAAGCTAGATCAGGCCTAGTACAATTCTTGATGTACATAAGACAACCAATGACTCTAGCATAATCCTCTTGAGCAACAGGATCACCCCTATTCTTGCTCAAGTGAACATTAACTTCTAAAGGAGTCTTAGCCGGCACACTATCAAAGGCATTAAACCTCTTAAGCACTTTCTCAATATAATGAGATTGAGACAAAACAATCCCTTTAGAAGTTCTTTGTATCTTTACTCCAAGAATAACATCAGCAACTCCCATATCTTTCATATCGAAATTTCTTTTAAGCATACGCTTGGTGTCATTTATGACTTGAAGGTTTTGTCCCATAATTAACATGTCGTCTACATAAAGACAGACAATTACAAAACCATTCTTTGTATTCTTTATGTAAACACACTTGTCACATTCGTTAATCTTGAAGCCATTCGACAACATAGCCTCGTCGAATTTCAAGTGCCATTGTAATGGTGCTTGTTTAAACCCATATAGGGATTTCACCAACTTACATACCTTTCGCTCTTGGCCAGTACTACAAACCCTTCAAAGTTGTTCCATATATATTTCTTCTTCTAAATCTCCATTTAGAAAGGCGCGGTTTTCACGTCCATTTGGTGAATCTCAAGATTGTGCAGAGCAGCAATCGCGAGAAGCACACGGATAGACGTAATCCTCGTTACAGGCGAATAAGTATCGAAGAAGTCATATCCTTCAATTTGCTTAAAGCCTTTAACCACTAAACGAGCTTTATATTTATCAATTGACTCATCTGCCTTATACTTTCTTTTTAGGATCCATTTACATCCTAAGGGCTTGCAACCTTCGGGTAAGTCTGCTAAGACCCAAGTGTGATTCTGCATAATGGAATCAATTTCACTTTGGACAGCTTCTTGCCAAAGTGGGCCATCGGGTCTAGAAAGAGCTTCTTTTATAGACCGTTGCTCTTCATCCAAAAGAAAGACAACATAATCAGGACCAAAGTCCTTAGCAACTCTTGCTCTAGTGCTACGTCTTGGTTCTAAAGTTTCAAGATCGACAGCTTGCCTTTTACGTGTATCGGGTTCTACCCCCACATTTCTAGAACTACTAGCAAGTTCTCTTGCTTCACCACTAGAGTTTGACTCAATTTTATCATCCTTCTTACAAGGATATACATGTTCAAAGAATATAGCATTCCTTGACTCAATAGTAGTTCCAACATTCATATCGGGCACAGCCGACTTATGAATGACAAATCGATATGCACTACTATTCAGTGCATATCCTATAAAGATACAATCGACGGTCTTAGGTCCGATTGTAACTTGCTTCGGCAAAGGCACTTCTACCTTAGCCAAACACCCCCACACTTTGAGGTATTTATAGGAAGGTTTCCTTCCTTTCCACAACTCGTAAGGAGTTACATCTCTACCTTTTAGAGGTATTTTGTTTAATAAGTAGTTAGCCGTCAAGACGGCTTCCCCCACATGTTCCGGGGCAGTCCGTAACTTATCAACAAAGCATTCATCATCTCCTTTAGAGTTCGATTCTTCCTTTCAGCTACACCCATTCGATTGAGGCGAATAGGGGGCAAGTGGTTTGATGAATAATACCACTTGTCTTACACAACTCTTCAAAAGGAGCTACATATTCTCCACCTCTATCACTTCGTACCATTTTGATTTTACAATCAAGTTGGTTTTCGGCTTCTGCTTTGAAGTTAGTAAAAGCTTCAATCGCCTCATCTTTACTCCTTAAAAGATAAAGAGTACAATACTTAGTGCAGTCATCAATAAAAGTAATAAAATACTTTTTCCCACCTCTAGTTTGTATAAACTTCAAATCACATACGTCAGTGTGAATGAGTTCTAGAGGTTTTGTGTTCCTTTCTACAGAATGAAATGGCTGCTTAGCCAATTTTGCTTCAACACAAACTTCACACTTGGTTTTGTTAAACTCATTTACTTTAAGTATATCGAGATTAACTAATCTTTTTATCGCATTTAGATTAACATGTCCTAATCTAGAATGCCATAAATCGGAACACTCAATCAAGTAAGAGGAAGTAGTTTTGTTTTCATTATCATTTGCCTCAACAGGCTCCTTGCGTAATGCCATTACAGACAGTTTGAAAAGGCCCTCAGAGGTAACCTTTTCCTAAAAACATTCCAAATTTTGATAGAATAAATTTGTCAGACTCAAAAACTAGTCTAAACCCTCTCTTGACTAGTACAGAGCCGGACACAAGATTTTTCCGGATGTCGGGGACATGCAGCACCTCTCCGAGAGTAAGGTTCTTGCCGGAGCTCAACCTTAGCACCACAGTACCATAGCCAACCACCTCAGACGAGGCTTGATTACCCATATTGAGCTTCCTCCCTTGGCAGCTCTTGTACTTGGTGAAGCGGCTTCGGTCACCACAAACATGTGCCGTGGCAGCGGTATCAATATACCACTTCCCCTCATTCTCCACGACGTTTGCTTCTTCAGTGACAACGACCGCAATGTCGGCTTCAGTGAGGTCAATCTCCAACATATTGGCTTGACGAGCCCTTTTCTTCTTCGGCTTTTGGCAGTCCTTGGACATGTGGCCAGATTTGCCACAGTTGTAGCAGTCCCCTTCAAACTTGCGGGATGGAGCCTTGCTCTTCCCTTTGGGGTTGCTGTTTGGACGCCCTCTCTTAGCATTGTTAGAGTTGCCACCTTTCTCAGCAAGGTTGACTCTTGGCTCCACGGGTGCTTTGCCCTTCCCATCTCGAGTCCTCATGTCGGTCTCGATGCGGAGCTTGACCACAAGGTCCTCAAGCGTCATTTCCTTTCGCTTGTGCTTCAAGTAGCTCTTGAAGTCCTTCCAGCTCGGGGGAAGCTTCTCAATCACGGTTGCCACAATGAAAGCATCTGGCAAAAGCATTCCTTCGGCGTGGACGTCATGGACAATGAGTTGGAACTCTTGCACTTGGTCCATGACTGGTCGAGAGTCCACCATTTTGTAGTCCAAGAACTTGGCGACTACAAACTTCTTGGTACCTGCATCGTCAGTACAGTATTTTCTTTCAAGTGCCTCCCAAATTGCCTTGGAGGTCTTTACATTTGCATATACACTATACAGACTATCATCTAGTCCACTAAGCAAGAAGTTTTTACAAAAGTAGTCAGAAGTCAGCCAATTATCATAGGCTATGCTGACTTCCAAGTTCTCTTCGTTGTCACTTGGAGGGGCAGGAGCATTCTCCATCAGCACGGTTGTAAACCCTAATGTTGTCAGGTAGAACAACATCTTCTGTTGCCACCTCTTGAAGTCGGCTCCACCAAACTTGGCCGGCTTCTCGGCACGAGCAAGACTCTGCACGAGTGCAGAGGTGCCGTCAGGGTTGGGTTCGAACCCCCCACCACTCCATGGTGGTTCACACTCCCAAATGGGACATTGCTCTGCAAGGCAGAGGACATGGCATTGAAGTTGTATGCCGAGTTAGCGGCATTAGCACGGTTAAGTGCGATCCTTGTGTCGATGGCGGCGGACATAGGCGGCGAGTGTCGGATTAGCAAAGACCGGAGTAGGTGTAGGGGACAGACACCGGCGGAACTACGTTGCCGGGAGGGGGCAAGGACGTCGCCCAGCGGTGGGGTTGGTGGCAGCAGAAACGGCGGCGGTGGCAGCGTCGGAGAAAGCAACACTTGAGGAAGACATCTTCTTAGTTTACTTGAAGCAGATATAGGTATTTTGTCTTGCGATTGTTGGTATTATAAACTGCTATTACAAGTAAACAATTAAATAACAAAATGAAATAAAACAACAAAACCGTCGAGTCGAGGAGTCCTCTCTCCGCAAGACGAAATACGCCCGGTAGTGCTCTCGGTTGTAGGCGTATCATCCCCAAAGATAAAACGATGAACGTCTCGAAGATTGCAGCACCGCAAAACCTTCGAGCTCCGGCGAACTGGACTTTTCCGGCGAGGACAGGCTGCTGGAGACTTGAGCTAGGAAGAGCTAAGTATGCGGCTAAGATGATTTCGGGTGTTGGTGTGTTGAGAATGAAATGCAACCGGCCTATTTATGAGCGGTTCCACCGAGTGTTGATTGCGAGGAATAACTCCCCGCCAATTAAAGCGGCGCCGATTACGGGAGTGGAGACATGGAAGGTTGGGAGTTCGGCAGCCACACTCCGGATCCTTCCAAAAGTACCTGCTTGGGTGTGGCAGTGCACGGCACCACGGAGAGAAATCCAGGGCACGGCCTGGCCCACCGCACCGCCCGACCCGACCTGGCCAACCCGACGGACCACCCAAAGGACCAATTGCCAAGATCCAAGATCCAAGTCCACGGAACCGGGGCCGGGCCGGGTGGGGCCGGGGCCGGGGCACGGGGCGCGGTGCGGCGCGGGCGCGCGCGCGCCGCGTGTGAGGCGGTCGGTGAAAAAGGCTCGTGCGCATGAGCATGTGTGGTCCAAGCCCACCACATGTCACTTTGTTATCTCTTACAATGTGGTAGAGACTTAAATACCACAATTAAGTTTGTTCATTTATCAATGTGGGACATTGATCAATGTAATACTCTCCAAAACCCGAATAAGGTAAGTTTCTCCACTTTAGGTAACATATTAGTTTTGTCCCCCCAAACTTCGAGCCACTATTTCTCACTCACCGAAAATCGGAATCGAGAAATTAAGCACACTATAATTATCTACTCGAAACGTAGATCGACGTCATATATCTCAAAACATTAATCGGATAAATATCGAGGCTCGAAATTGCGATCGAAAAGGGCTGAATTTTGCCCAAGTCAAATTAGCGTTTAATGCTAATTGAATTTCCATAATATATATAAATAATATATATATAAACGATTTTTTCCAACAGTTTTGTGGTAGTTGCTACAGCCGCTTTTTGCCGGGAGAAGATGACGGAGCAGTGACAGTCTTTGATGGAACGGTGGTTGAATGTTGGTGGAAGTTGCTATGACCCCTTTCGCAATCGGAAAAGATGACGTTGGATGTACAAACAACAATTCATGCAGTTATTTAACGGAAGCTAACAAAAATTGATCTCAAGAGGCATAGTGCACATAGTGCCACTTTTCCATGTTTTAATGTCATAGTCAACCAAAGCCAATCATCCCAATACCGAAGTACCCCAACCCGAGGACTCCAAATCCCTAGTTCCCAAATTCAATTACAACCCGACGGACCCAAATTCATAATTCTCGTGGCATTGACAATGAAATTCATCAATTTCGGACAATTAGTTATTAGAGTGAAATTATGATTATATTGTAAGTCGTTTCTAGTTTACCTTTACAGTGACTTGACTATTATTTTTATAATTAAATTATAGCTTGTGAATTTTTTATAATATTATTTCAATTTTTTAAGAGATTAAATTCGTTTATAATAATATTAATGCTTGTAGAATTAAGAGGAGATTAGTAGAGTAAAAAAAGAACCCACTCAACTCAGAAGCGGGCTTCACCACTAAGTTAATATACACTTCACCAAACTAAAGTGAACTTATGTGTTGTATTATTAAGAATGTTGTGGTGTAAACAAATTAGGTAGTTATTGATTTGTTTCTGTCGAATCTGTTGTCATAATATTCAAAAAAAAAAAAAAAAAAAAAGTTTTGTATAACTTTGTATTCTAACGTCATTTATATCCATACCACCGTAGAAATACACAAAAATCAACTAAAAAAAGTATAAATATTCCCTTTAACTTTATATTCTAGAGTAAAAATATATTCTTAAATTATGTTTACATACAAAAATACTCATATAATAATTATTTTTTTCTTCAATACGACACCTCATTCCTTAAAAAAACACAAAGATCGACCGTCCGGTTTTCTGCCACCTCAAATTAGTATGTGATGAAGCAAGCCCATGGGCTATGTCATGACCGTTAGTGGTGAAAGGGTAAATATGTCTTTGGACTAGCTCTTCGCTGTGGCATTACGATAAATGCTCTGGCATTACCGATCTCGCGGTCCTCCAAACTTATACCACTGATATTTAACGTTTTTGTGTTTTGCTCTCTGACCCTTCGTCCTTGTCTCCGAAAGACCATAAACCCTAGCGCATACTGAGCAGAGCTCGTAGAGATACTTCACTATGAATTGTTCAAGTAAATCCTCACTATACTCTCTCAATTAACATATTTATCTAATTTTGGTTGTATATTGTGAGCGCGCGCGTACTTGCTTGTGTTTATGCCTACACCTATGCATTTTTCGCAGTTTCTGGCGAGGTGCCGGAGGAACCCGTTGTCTCAAGAAGTTCGGGTCTCCTTTTCGAGAAACGCTTAATCGAGCGCCATATCTCGGTAACATTTCTGTATAAAGTCCGTGTATTGGTGATTTTACTTTTCAATTGATTTCCTTTTCTTTTATCTTTTATTTTTTTAAGTAGGGCATGCTTATTTACTGAGAAAACCTAGGGGGAAAAAGTTCAAAATTTAAGAAGGGAATTGTGTCCTGTTTGATTTCTGAACCCTCTTAGTGTTTCCAGTTTAAATACTAATTTGTCATAAGTTGACTGTAAGAAATTTGCCCGGGTAAGATATTTGAGTATTCAATACTTATTGTAGTATTGGTACTCGATGAACATGTTGTACCCAACTTGGGGAAGTACTCTAAGATACATTTGGATCCTCAAAGAATAGTTGAGTCATTTTTTAGTTCTACACGGGTACCTTTCAAGGTTCATAAGCATTTAGTAGACTTTTTACAATCTTTCACAGTGCTGGAGAAAATGTCTATATTGTGAGATTACAACATGGCTTCAGAGTCCAACTTAAGAGTATATATTCCTCAGTGAATCTTAATGAGAATTACCACTAGTGGTATTTGAGCCTTATCTATGTTATAATAATTTTTTGGTACAGGAAGTCCTAGAGACTTGTCTGAGTTTTGGCCAATTGAAGTATTATAACTATTATTATTAAATGTCTTCTTTTTTACTTATTAGTTAATTATGTTGGTAAACTATATAAGTGATGGAAGACATACCTATATATGATATTCTTTTTCTTTTTCTTTTTGTTCTTTTCTAATCTTCCTCCTTTTTAAATTTGATTAGGACTTTGGGAAATGTCCCATTACTGGAGAGCCTATGACAATGGATGATATTGTACCTATCAAGACTGGGAAGGTATGAGCTTTGCTTAACATGTTATAGTTTGGGATGGATATTTACCCCTTTTTTTTTATTAACTTGATTATCTATTTTTTTTTCTTATAATAACATTGTCTATGTATACTGAGCTTCATTATTTGTTCTAGATAGTGAAGCCCCGACCAATGCAGACTGCTAGTATTCCTGGGATGCTAGGAATGTTTCAGATAGTAAGTGGTTCTTTTTATTAACTTATTTAATACTATGTTATAGCCCTCCAAAACTATTTGAAGTTTGATGTGCTACAGTAACAATTAGAGGCTCGGAAGATATAGCTTTCAGATTCTTGCTCAGATAGAAAAAAGCAGTATTAATGAAATTATCTGGTATTAACTGCTTGATGTTCTTGTTTACATATGATGTGTGCATTTCGTTACGTCTTTAGGTATTTTAGATTGTAGTTACATCCTATTTTAGATTGTAGTTACATCCTATTTCTGGTTGCCGGATCTGTTGAAACTAATATGTAGAAAATTTTAGTTTTACCAATCCTTATTCTGTATTGTTACTGCAGAGATGAAAGTGTTTGCGCTGCCCACTTGCCTTTCAAAATTTTCCCTGTTATCATTAAACTTATTATTACTTTATAACAGGCAACTTGCAAAATAAGATTAATTTGTTTATTTATATAGAAAAGGACCAGTCTTAAGCTGCAATGAGACCTCTATGCCCTAATTGCTCATCTGTCATATATATATTTAGACCAGACTAGAGCCACTTTTGTAAACAAATAGGTCTTGAACAGATCCTACATTAGCCCCAAGATTTTGGTTTCTAACTAGAAAAGCTAATGCTTGAGTTTGGGAAGCTTCTGGTCCAGTAGGTTTTTTTGCTTTGTCTTAGTTTCATTGACAAATTATCTCAGAAATGGAAGATGCAAATGTTAAATTTCATGCTTCTGCTTTCCTTCTTAATTTTGTTAAACTAGGAATGGGACGGATTGATGCTATCAAATTTTGCGTTGGAGCAACAGTTACATACAGCCAGGCAAGAGCTGAGCCATGCCCTGTATCAGGTATGATTTTTTCAAATCCTTTATAAATGCTACTCCCTCTGTCCCATAGATTTAGTCAACTTTCTTTTCGGCGCGGTTTTTAAGGAGAGTTGTTGATGCGTGAGTTGTATTATGTTGTGGGTCCCTCAAAAAAAGTATTTGTAGTAATAATTTGCAAGAAAAAGAAACTGGACTATTTTAATGGGACAACCCTAAAAGGCATATGGGACTAAATCTATGAGATGGAGGGTAGTTTTTATTCTTCAACATACTTTATAATGTTTACTGAGATTTACTTCGTCCCTTGTAGCATGATGCAGCATGTCGTGTTATTGCAAGGCTGAAGAAAGAACGAGATGAGGCAAGGGCTTTATTGGCACAGGCTGAAAGACAAATACCCATGTCAGTTGATGCACCAGATACAGTGAATCCTGCTGCTTTAAGTAATGGAAAAAGAGGTTCTTGATTTTTTGACATTCAAATCCATTCTATGTTTGAGTTATTGCGTCGGACTGTTGGTTCATTTTCCCATTGTGCTTGTAGCTATGGAAGATGGTGAAATGGGTCCAGATGGAAAAAGAGTGCGACCGGGAATATCGAATGGTGTTATTTCTGAGCTTACAGATTGTAATGCTGTCCTTTCACAGCAAAGGAAAAAGCGACAGGTAAATCCTGGATTGATAGAGTATTGCACCTAATATCAATTGGGTTGCCATGAATCTTTTTGGCTTAGCAACTTCTTTTTCGATGTTCTTTCATGGATACTTCATACACTTGTGTGCGTGTTTGTGTTCTGCCAGATACCTTCAACACTGGCTCCTATTGAGGCTGTGGAGAGGTACTCTCAACTCACTGTTAATCCTCTTCACAGAACCAATAAACCTGGGATTTTGTCGTTGGACATCTTGCACTCCAAGGTACATAAAACAATGTTCCATCTATATCCTTTCATTTTCGAAATCATGAATATTCAACAATTTGGTTTCCTCCTGTAGTGATGTTTCCTCCATCTGAAAGAATTTTGAAGTGAACTTCTGTTATGGGCTTTGGGGAATATATATATTTATAATGTTTCTCCTGTAAACGAATGTAGTATGTTAAATCCGTGGATGTTGGTGCATCTTATGATTTCATGATATGGCTTTTTCCTTTGGTTTCTGGGTACTTCCTGGAAAAATATAAAGTAGTTGAAAAAATGTTGCAATTTTTTACATGCTTATTGTCTGATTAATAAAGAGCAGAACTATTTTGTTTATCTAGTAGCTTCAAGCAGCATAGTCTCCTTAGTCAAGGCTTGCACTTGTTTTACTGGGATTATCTTCACTTCGTCCATTTTTTAATGAAGTGGTAATGAACTGTAGAGGATCAAGGACTAGGGACATTTGTACCCAGTTTAATCATCTGCACTTGATGGGGCAATTTCTATTTCGATTTTGTTCTCCTACAGGCTACATATACCAGCCTTTTCTCTTCCGTGTGCCCTGTTGGTCATAAAAATTGTACATGTCCTGATGGCCATAAAATGATATTCAAAACTGCTTATAATCTTAAAACTCTTGACTGATACATATTGGTTATAATTTGTATGACATTTCTGCCCAACTGTTGATATCATAGATATGTTGTTATTGTAGGTTAGCTCTCTAGTACTTGTGAGTTTGCCTTTTGATGTTATCATGTCTTAAAATGCCCATCAACTATTTGTTACCTGATGATTCTCCTAGAGAAGACCGAAGAAAGATTAGTTGTTAATTAATTATTTCATTTGTTTTAAGTGAGTTTAATTTACATCTAACGGGCTTTGGGTTATCAGGCTCTTTCATGGGCTTATTAGATATAAAAGGGATTGTTCCCTCACGAACGGCCTGCACGCGCTTTGCGCTTGGGTTGAGATGCTTCCTGTCTGATAATTTTATGTTATTTTCGTATTTGCTATTCTAATAAAATATTTAGTTTAGTTTGTTGGGTTTGTCTCCTTTATTCATAACACTATTCTCTTATTATTTCAAAATTTAATACAAATTCATCGTATTAAGTTCATATTTTCTGGATGTTCCTTTTAGGATCTCATTGCCACCGCTGGGGCCGACTCAAATGCTGTAGTTTTTAATAGATCTTCAGGCCAAGTAGTCTCAACTCTCAGTGGTCACTCAAAGAAGGTTGGTTGAATCAAAATTTATCTTGTTTCATATTCTGATTCCTATTTCCTTTGATAAGTGTTGTTTGAAATGCGTCTGTCGAGATGGATAACATTATTTTGTCCTTGTTTAGGTTACAAGTGTCAAATTTGCCGCAGAGGGTGAAATAGTAGTTACTGGTTCTGCTGACAAGGTAATACTCACAACGAGAATTTACTTTTTGTTCTTATCATGTATAATATTACTTTTTGTCAGAATTTGGTCTCTCTTTGTATTTTATTTGTTTTTATCTAATTTAACTGTAATTGTTCCTGAAAAAATCACTCACTCTGATATTCGGTATTTCTTTACTTTTTTTTTAGCTGCTAGCTCTCTCTCGGTTGTTGACTCCAACTTCTCTTCTTTTATCTGACTTTAGGTCTTGTATTTTAACTCCACAACTCCTTGGATTATTATAATGTTTTTATGATTACAATTATGAATTGATGATGTTGTGATGATGATATGCGCATGCTTAAAATTCTATATGTTTATCTTATGGTGAGTATGTTCTGCTTCTCGGTTAAGGAATTTTGTGTGTTATATTCATTTGTACATTCCATTCATTTAAACTCTATATGATTATCTGTAAAGCACGTATCCTTAAAGTTGTATACTTGGATGCATATTAACTTGTGTGAGTGTAACTACATGATACATGAAGGTTGTTAGGTTGAGTTATTTGTGAATTTAAGTTCTGAATACCCTCTTATTCAGAGAGAGAGGTCAATGACTCAATGTAGGTTTAATATGTGTATTTTGTAATTGGGCTATCTTTGTTAAGAGAAACAATTAGTGCTTGTTAAGTTCTCTTGATAGAAATGCTATTTTTAGCTGTAAAAGAAAAACATGCGTGGAGCCTCAACAGTTGGTTGGTGATATCAAACTTATCTGCCACTTTTTTTCCCCCGATAAGCTGTTTATTGTGAAATACATATTGCTCTACTCATTGCAGACAGTTCGTGTATGGCGAGGTTCTGAAGGTGAAGATCTTGATTGTAGGCACATTTTGAAGGACCATACTGCTGAGGTAATTAACTTTGCTGGTTGTGAATTTTAATCTTGTACAAGCAGTGTGCTGGCTTCTCTTTCACTAGTTGACATTTGTAATTTCAAAAAATTATTGCATTATACTTCCCTCATATACAGCAGACCATGGTATGTTTCTTTTACCGAATCTATCTGATTCAAATACAGGGTTATTTGAACTCTAGCACACTCAAGAAGTAATTTAGAAAATAAAGTTAAAACTATTAGTAGCTACATGCAAGGTTTTAAAAAGCGTAAATGGGTTTCGAGGCGTTTTTTCATGGTTTCACGAGGCGTAAGCCTCGAAACGGAACGAGGCGTAAAATTGAGGCGTAAATTTAATTTTTTCCCCATAATAAATATATAATAACACATAAGTCAAAAGTACTCTCAAATTCAAAATATATGGGATTCAATATTCTCCACAACTAGGATTTTAACTTTTTAGTGAAATACATGGGAATTTGTGGCCAAAATATCTTTTCTGGAAGAGAAATACAATGAATCTTATTAGCTCATCTAACCTCTTCGTTTTATTAAGTTAAATAAATAATTATACCCAGTTATCTAATAAACTTCAGGCAACTAATCACATAAAGAAATGTCTAATTTAATATAACCTCTTCGTTTCGAAGCGCAGCACTAATATTAATTTCAATTCACGCTGTTTTCTACTCAATATTGATTCTAATCTAAATATTTTGGGTTGAGCTGACTGAAAATCTAATTAATGTAATTAGGTTAAAGCTCAATTATATTAATTTCAAAAGAATTCAAATTTTGGCCCGATAAAAAAAGGGACCGCCTCAATGAAAAAACGTCTCAAAGGCGGGCCTCGAGGCGCGCCTCGCCGGAATGAGGCGCTCAGATGAAGCGTATGGTCTGAGGCGTACGCCTCAAGGCGTTTATTGCCGTTTCGATTCGAGGCGCGCCTCGAGGCGGGCCTCAATTGGGTTTTTTAAAACCTTGGCTACATGTGATTAAGATTTGGGTTTTGGAGATCCTTAAAACTGGTAAACTGGGCGTATGACCATGATAAAGGTCTTTTTTTTATTGTTAATGTTAAAAAATATTGATTGCTTAGGAGGTTATAATGAGTTTAACCATGTATATTCTAAATGCCACGATTAATTGATAATCCTATTGAATTAATTTTTTTCTATGAATCATATTTTGTGTTAAATGCTATGCTTTGTTTTAGATTATATGTTATGTGGTCGAGTGCTTGCTTTTTAGTTCTCTGTCTGCTGCTTGAAGTAGCGTTAGTGTGAGATGAAGTTCTGAATCACGTGGCTGGAAGTGGTTGAATATGTGGAAGCCCTCTTATATGTGCAAAGCTCATTTTGGTTCTTTATCTTTTAAAGTGGCCAAGCTTTCTCATACAGCACAAGACTGTCAGGCAGAGATAGTAACTTAAGATTTTCCTACTGTTTGCGTACCCTAATCAGCATAAAATTTTACACTTATTTTCTCTCCGCAGAAAAATAGAATGTTTTCAATTTGTATGATCTTTCTTATGCAGCGTCATGCTTTTCTATCTTTATATTTTTGATTGCTCGCTACATGATTTGCTTGATTCAATCCATTTGCCTGACAGGTGCAAGCTGTTACAGTCCATGCAACCAATAAATACTTTGTCACGGCTTCTCTTGATAACACATGGTGCTTCTATGATCTTGATTCTGGTTTATGCCTCACTCAGGTATATATCTGATATATCTTGTCACTTGACTTTTAGATATAAAATGAACCAAATATGTTTTTTTGGCTAGTTTCGGTCAGGAGGGAGAAGAGAGAGGTTTAGTTTATTACATAAAGTCAACAAATCTATTTCTTTTTCTTTTTCTATTTTTGGTTTTGTTTTGGGAACTTTATTTCTGACTTGAGTTATGTGGTCTTTTCAGGTAGAAGATACATCAGGATCTGCTGCAGGATACACATCTGCAGCATTTCATCCTGATGGTCTCATCCTTGGAACGGGTACTTCTGAAGCGGTTGTTAAGATTTGGGATGTAAAAAGTCAGGTGCAGATCCTTTTATTTGAATTTCTGCATCTATTTTACTGTTACCTTGTTTGAGTCTTCAATTAATCTTAATGTCATTGGCTGTATCCAGGCAAATGTTGCAAAATTTGATGGGCATATAGGAGCTGTAACTGCTATTTCATTTTCAGAGAATGGTTACTTTCTAGCGGTAGGTTTTCCTTCCATAGAAAGTGCATAAAGTGACATATGTCTTCTTCATGCTACATATGATGTTTGCACTTTCAGACTGCAGCTCAAGATGGAGTGAAACTTTGGGATCTGCGCAGGCTGAAAAATTTTAGGACTTTCTCTCCTTACGATGAAAATACACCTACACAATCAGGTTAAATATTTGTATCCTGACTTTAGTTTATATGTTAAAGAATTTTAGCACTGTGTACTGTCGGATGATGAAAATGTACATTGGTCCGACTCAGCTGCATAAGATAGGGGAGAAATGAAACCTGCAAGTTTTTTATGTTTTCTCTTTCCTGCATGATATTTTCCTGATTTTGGCAGTGGAATTCGACCATAGTGGAAGTTACCTTGCTCTAGGAGGATCAGATATCAGGTATTAGATACAATGATGTGGCTTAACTGAGTATATGAGGGATAGTTTTCTTTTCGTTATTATTCTTGAAGTTCTTCAGTCTGGTTGCAGTTGTCATTGGTGAAAGTACGCAGATACTTGAAGACAAAGTGATAACTATCAACATTTTTTTGTTGTTGTGAATGCATTAATTTTCATCTATGTTATATTACAGAGTTTATCAAGTTGCGAACGTCAAATCTGAATGGAATTGCATCAAAACATTCCCCGACTTGTCTGGCACAGGTAGATTCTCCATCCTCCCAGCACCGTATCATTGGTTTTCTTTGTCAATTGGAGTGCAAATGTATTTACTTGCTGAAACTATCTGTCTTATGAGTCACTTGATGGATACAGGCAAAATAACTTCTGTGAAGTTTGGTCCCGATGCAAAGTACGTGGCTGTTGGGTCGATGGATAGGAACCTTAGAATATTTGGTCTGCCTGAGGAGAATAATGATCCATCAGAGACCTGAAGCATGGGCTTTCTTGATTATGATTGCAATGTGTTGAAAAAGTGAGTAGGGGAAAGTCGTCGTCTATGTTTGTATGCAATGCTACAAAATCCTGGCTGTTTTGGAGTAAGAGGTAAAATAGGACCAACTTTGCGAGGCTTTTTATTTGGGATACAACCAAGAGGGACAATCAATTTGGTATTATCCGAAGGTTGAATGCTTGGGTGGTTGTGTAAGAATGAATCCAGGCAGACTATTTCAAGTGCTTTCAAATGCTTTTAGCACTTAGTTATTGACTATTTTTACATTTTGTTTCAACACAAGTGAGCTGCCTTATTATATGTTATTTCTTTCTTTTGTCTTCTACTTTCTTGATAACCACTGGTGCAGCTTTGGATTCTTACTTAAAAACAAATTTATTTTATGGACCAATTACATATGTATATTTCAAGTCTTCAATCTATTTTCTTACATGTATGCGTAGAATGTGCGGGACCGAAATTAAGAAAATCATTATGACTAGGATTATATATAGGAAAAAATAAAACATAAAAATGATGCTCTAAGGAATGGGAAATATTACAAATAAAATGAAAGGCTGGCATTTCTATGGTTTTGAGGGTATTGTTAGTCATGGTATAAACGGAGAGGGGGATATACCTTATTTCAAATTTCAGACTTCAGATCATAGAGTTAGTCAACAAACTGAGTTTGGATTATAAACCCACAGAAAACTCTTTGATTCTTCAAATTAAGAGTGAGTCTGACTAAGATTTAGTCAGTCAATGGGTGTGAAATAGTGTGGGTCATCAAACTCAGTGAGAACTTTTTTAAGAAGGACGCTTCACTTTCTACAACATGCTTTCTTCATATTACTGAGGTATTATTATGTCTTCTGAAATTAGGGTTTACATGGCGCTCTACTGTTGGTCAATGTTGATTTGTTAGTTGAGTGTCTTCGTTGACTATCGACTTTGAATTTCGTGCCTCGTATCTCATACATACTCGTATCTCATACATCAGTCAATTAGTCAGGAATCGAGCAGACAAAAGGAGTCCGATCCGATTGGCCACCCGAGGTACCTAGAATATGAGTCGGGTTGGGATAGAAAATTAGAGGCCCGATAGCTATCCAAGCCAAAAAATTCCACCGGAATAACCATCTAGGCTTTCCGGCCTTTGGGGCTAAAAAGCCCACCCATATATATGGAGGGGAGATCATATGAGAACACCCCTTAGAGTGAGAAATATGAACAATTTATAACCGTTTGATCAAGTAATTCAACGCTCCAGATCATGCCATCACTTAAAATCCCGAAATGCACATTTAATGCAAAAAGTTTGCATTGAGGTTATTTTTGTAATCTTGCACAATCTATTTTTTTTTTTATCTTCTTTCCTTTGCTATGAACGTTATTTTCATTAATTCTCTTCCATGTTTTAATATCATCAAGTTTCGCCCCAGATTTTACGAGAACAATCGTTAATTGTGCATATTTTCACTAATTATCGTCATAGATCTAAGTCTCGTCCCAGATTTTCCTTAATAATTTCATCTTTTTGTTATTTATCATTAATTGTGCATATTTTCCCTATTAATTGTGCATATTTTTCTTAATAATTGTGCATATTTTTCCCATTAAATGTGTGCATATTTTTCCCAGTAATTGTACATTTTTTTATCATTAATTGTGCATATTTTTCCTCATAATTGTGCATTTTTTTTTTGCAAAATTGTGCATATATTTATAAATTAAAATAATCAACAAATCACTATGACAAAGGGACGAATAACTGTTAAAACTCGACAGAAAATAAAATTCGACTATTAATAAAAAAACTTTTGTTGTACAAAGGGACGAATAATACTGTGACAAAGGGACGAATAACTGTTAAAAATTCAACATAAAATAAAAAAAAACTTTTGTTGTACAAAGGGACGAATAATTGTACAAAGGGACGAATAATGTTGTTTAAAAATCGCTGCTTTTTACCCACTGATCTTCAATTGATTTTCGTTGTCGAAATCTTTTGTAAACCCTGTTTAGAAATCGCTGCTTTTTACCCACTGATCTTCAATTGATCTTCGTTGTCGAAATCTTTTTGGAAACCCTATTTAGAAATCGCTGATTTTCACAAATATATGCAAAATACAAACTTTATTCAATAAATAGTGTCATATGTTATACTGAATTGTTCAATTTAAATAAAAAAATAATAATCCAAAATGAAGTTTAACTTATGTAATTAAAAAAAATCCTACAAATTGTATATGCATAAGGTTTTGACTAAACCGTGCATTTGAATATACATAATTGCTCATAAATTATTATTTATATAAAAAAGGCAATCTAGACAATAAATCAAATAAATGTTCATAATTTTATACATAAGCGTGCATTTCATATACATAATTGTGCAGAAAATTTAATTGAGTTCTAACAAATAAAAAACCTAATTAATTCCATAAAAGATTCATTCTCAACAAAGGAAAAACACTAATTGTATATTCAATTTCAATATATGTAAAAAAAAACAAAATCTAAAACCAAACTCTGAGAAAAACCAGAAACCAATTCGATAAGAAAAATCCGTCACAAACTGGTTGAGAAACCAATTCGATAAGAAAAACTGGTTGAGAACTGGTTGAGAAACCAATTCGACAAACTGGTTGAGAACTGGTTGAGAAACCAATTCGATAAGAAAAACCAGAAACCAATTCGATAAGAAAAATCCGTCACAAACTGATTGAGAAAAACCAGAAACAAAATCTGAGAATAGAATGACAGCAAGGGGAAAAATCAGAAAGGAACTTACCGCACAGTTATGGCGAAAGGGGGTTAGCGAAACATAAAGAAACTCAGAGCGGTACTTTTTTCTATATAAACAGATCTAGGTCTTTCTTAAAAAACAAATGACAAAAATACCCTTTGTGCAAAATATTACAAGTATATGGTGCATTTCGGGTAAAAATATTTTAAAATGAATCTGATCCATCAATTAACATAATCTAAAGCTTAGGATTGTTCTTATTTCTCACTCTAAGGGGTGTTTCTATTTGAACAACCCCTTATATATATATATATATATATATATATATATATATATATATATATATATATATATATATATATATATATATAAATACAATTGAGCATTTTGAAAGCAAAATAAATCTAGTCACATAATAAATTCTAAACAATGCAAAATTCTAAAAAAAAAAAACGTCTCCATCCGCCCATTTGCCACCTCTACTTCTTGATCATTTAATTTATTTAATTTTGTTAGTTGGCCTTTTTCCACTTAGTTGAGTAATTGAGTTACATACATTTGCACATCTACGTGCAATTATGCAAGTATTACGACCAAAATTTTATCAAATATTTTTTTATACTCCATCCGTCTCATAGAAAGTGTCTATGAAACTTACATTGTGTGGTAGAGATTGTAACTTTTAACTTGTTAAATTTGGTTCATATATTATTTATTTTTTTAAAAACAAGACACTTTATATGAGACAACTTAAAAAGGAAAACAAAACACGTTTTATGGGACGAAGGGAGTATGTATAATATAGTCTGTCAAAACTAACATATGAAATGCATTATTTTTTAAATTTTATTTTGGTAAGAAAAACTAAATTCGAATATAAAATAAATTGAGAAAGTCGGGCCGATTAAGGTTGTCCCCCGACAGCCCGCAAAGGGCTGGGCTTCAGAATAAACAGCCCGATAGAAAGTCGAGCGGGCTAGTCCGGCTTGGAAAAATCAATTTGGCCCTGCAACTCGGGGTGGGGTCGGCTCGACTCGCCCATCTGCCACCTCTAGTTAGGACAGAGTCATATTCTCACTAAAGAACGTCTCCAAACTTGAGTTTAGTCAATATGACTGAAATTCAGCTAACCTAACTTGAGCTTTAGTCTGAAAGATATTAGTCTCCTTATTCAGACTCATACTAATTTCTAACATGATCACATACATTGACTGATTCATCAATTAATGAGGGTTTCAGATTATTTAAAACTTTATTATTCTCAACATTGTATTATTTTATTGAAGAAATATGTAGTATTTGATATAAATGCTACCTTTTTTAATTAGTAAATGACAGCAATACTTCCTTTTAGTTTACATGATACATGTGTATATAATGATGCTCTTATTTACAACAAATGATGCCTATATGCATACAAGTATTACTACTACCTCCGTCCCATAGAAAATATCTTTGTTCTTTTCAAATACGGTAATATAGGAGAATGAATTTTAGTTTGTGAAGATGTGTGACTCATATCATTAATTTGTTATTTAAAATTAGTTTGTGAGGGAGAAATATGGGACTCATACAATTAATTATTTTTCTTAAATTGGTTTGAGTTGGTAAATATATGAGATCCACTTCTTCTTTTAGAAAAATGACACTTTTTATAGAACACTTCGAAGAGGAAAACATGATAATTTCTATGTGATGGAAATAGTATTAACATTTTAAATAGAAAATAACATCTCCTCCTAATGTATTTGATACTCTTATAGGGCAGAGGTCTTATAGAGAGAGAGGTATTTATGAAATAGAAAAATATGCATAATGTTTATATATTTTTTATGCACAATTCTTATTTTTTTTATGTATAGATCATGTATTTTTATACGTTTGCTCTTATATATAAAATATATAAGAATTATGCGTAATGAATATTCCATCGCATATTCAATTCGAATAATCCAATAATAAGATAAAAGAGTGCAATTGCTTCTTATTTCCTATCTTAAGGAGTCTTCCTATAACATCCATTCCCTACTCTTATACATATCAAACAAATAATTAAGTATATAGGTCCTCCTTGGGAGAGCTTATAAATTATTTATTTGAGCTTATGCTAAAAAATACATTATCCGTCCTGCTAATATTGACATCCTTTTCGAATTGTGATGACACATTACTCTTTTCACATTTCAAAATTCTGAACATCTTTGAACAACTCTTTTAATATACGTGTCCCAATTTTAATAATTAGTGGGACGGAGGGAGCACATTTATATACGCACATTTGATTAAACTTATTAAAATAACTTATAAGCCTCAATATGTTCATTTTAACTTATTTTCATAAGATCATATGCACGAAATGTGATCCATGCAATGGATGCGTATATAGTATAAGAAGCCCTAAAGCACTATTACCATCTTTAAGTTTTATTTTAAATTTGATATTGTATTAAGGTTTTATTGAAATACTATATTATTAAAATAGTGAGAAAACCGTAAAGTTGCAGCCTTGCAGGCGGTGCACTCGGTTTTCCAATTGTCAACTTGTTCCCTTCCTACAAAATACAGATTGCAGAGGCAATTAGCCAAAACATGATTGCCCCAAATTTGTGAATCACACCTTAAAATTGGACTCACTATTACGGAAAATGTCATCGTTGACAACCCATTTCACGGCCTCCCTCCTCCTCTGCCCCCTCGGCGTTCGCCGCCTTCTGTGCTCTTTCTCTCTCTATCTCAATAACCCATCTCTTTACCGATCAAGGGCATGGTATTTCTCGGAATCCAAGTGGAGAAATCTCGATATGTACACACTTCTTATATTTCTTCCGATTGCCGCAATCTTCCACATCTTCTTCTTTCTTGCATTTTCAGAAAACCCATCGTACAAATTCTCATTCTTGCAGCAGTCTGTGGTTATTTCCTTCTTCTGGGCAATCTTGGTTTTGATCGTTATCAAAGAAAGTAGGGATCTTTGTTATGTGCCTGAGAATTTGGTGTTCATATTTGCTGCAACCGCATTTTTAATTGAGTTTTACATGACTGGGAGGGGAGTTGTTGGCCTCGGCGGTTGGCTTTATCGAATTTTAGGCTTTTTTGGGCGTTGTTTGCGCGGCTTGTTGCGTGTGTTTATCGGTTAGGCCAACAACGTTTGTGGCGGAGTTTGTGTTGTCCTGTGGGCTTGTTTTGAAGGGCAGTTGGGTGCTGCAAGTAGGGCTGTCGTTGTATACTGATGCATTTGGTTTGAAAGGATGTAATAAGTTTTCTGCAGCTGATATCAAGTGTGAGCTTGATGATGATATGTGGAGGGGCATAGCGTTGATGAATTTGGTATTTGTTGGACATGTTGTCATCGTTATTGTTTTCAGCTTCCTTTCTTTCGGATTGTTGCACCGACAGATTAACAGAGGCCGTAGCGATACAAGTGGATCGGAGCTCATGCTTATGCATCCACTTCCTCAAATTGAAATAGAATGACTGCTTTTCCTACTTTTCACCATTGTAAGTCTGTGTGTGGAATATTGAAGAATATAGTGGTTTTCTTTTTCATGTCTACATCATCATTTAACCTCTTCCATTCTTTCTTGAAAATCTTGCGGTTGGCTTCCCTTTAAATGACTTGTACCAATATTAGTTAGTTTAATAATCTTGCGGTTTAGGAGTTGGGGCCTTTCTAATCACAAGATAGAGATGGATTCCGTTCTCAATGTCGCCTCTTTTATCTTTGGCTACGTTCTACTACTGACAGATACATATTCTGATTGAATCTCAATCTAAAACAAAGTTCAGGCAAACTACATTCAATTGTGGTGTACCTATTGCATCTTGACACCAAAATGTATTCCAATCAGCTGACAGAAAAGGGCTATCCCGTAGTTAGTATCTCAAATAACTCAGTAATGTTTGTGTTTGTGGACAATGTGAGAAGAGAGCTCTCTTTCTTGTAACTGTTGCATCATTTACATGTGTGATATCTGATAAGTACAGTTATCCTTGTTCCATGTTGTACGGTAGAAACCTTTCCTTGGTTTCTAATAATGTGCAAATTGCTCAGGTTCTTCTTCTCTCATGGATGTAGTGATTATTTCTCCAGTTATACCATATTTTTTTGCATTGACTAAACATGAACATAAAGGGAGCTTGTGAAACTTGGGGCATGCTTTACATCACAAACAGACTCTAACTTTGATCCTTTCGAATTTTGATGTTTTCTCCTTATCACTACATTGTGCTGCAGCTACAGCAGTCAATTATTAACTCAAGCATGCTGGTCAGATGTATAAATTAACTGGGACCAGGGATCTATTTTATGTTAATTTTGACTGACTGTGTCTTCCTTCTTACTGATCACCCCCTTAAACAGCTCTACTTAGTGATATTGATTTTTGAATGTGTTCAAAAAGTACTATTGTCAAGTTGTATTTTCTTTATTTGAAGAGTATGGGATTCTGAGAAACTTACCTATTTCCTCACATGTTTCATCATCAGATATTATGCTGACAGATGAAACCAGCCATTTATTGGTTTCATTTTCTTTTTGGATAAGGGAAAAATGAATTTGTTGATCGTATGAATGCTGCAGGGCACAGAATATCCGTAAAAAATGATTCTCTATATGTATCTTAACTTTTGGGTGCTCTCATGTATTCTTAGTTTGGTTTCAGGACGGCGGGCGGTATGGATGAGCAGAAAAAGAGAGAAAAACATAAGCATGTAGTTAATGTGCAATGCTCTCTACTTATTTGTTATCAAGTGATCATTCAACTAGTTTTTCTCCACAACTTTGTATTCTTTTCAGATGATCTGGTGAAAGAGATTCTAAGCAATCATGAAGGCCTTAGCAGGTGCGCCTATCACCTTTTTGTAACAAGTTTTGCTTTAATATTTGAAATTAAATCCTTAATTAGTAATTAGTTGTGTTTCTTTTTATTAAGAAGTTTACCTTCATTTATTTTCTATTAGAGAGTTTAGATGGTTTTTTATTTATTTCGTAATTACTGAATAAAATGTGAAGAGTTTGTAGTATGAGTTGCATACATTGGTACACATATGATCATTGTGCTGTTTAGATGACGAAGGTTTTGCAATGGATCCTGCCTGCTATACAAGTCTTTCTTTAGGAGAATTGAAGAGAAGGTGAATATATTTCCTCTCGATTAACACGTATATGTGTATCTTTTCATAGGTGCAATTTTTGTGTTGCATCATTATAGTAATGCAAAAACTTTTGTTAATAATGGAAAATATATTCTTACAGCAAAATCCAATTTCATGATTTCTAGATTAACTTAATAACTGATCAAATCTCTACTCTAAAACTGCCTTCTGTGATTTTAATCTTATTATGCCTTCCATATGTAATAAGTAGGAAGTTTGTTTTCAAAATAGAAATCTTAAAAAAATACTTTCAAAAATATTATCTACTCTCCTTAATTTTTCCCGTAAGGAAAATGTTTTTTAATTTTTTACAATCATTCCAAAATTGAAATTACTAATATTGGGATTACATTCATTGTAACCGGTGATCGACCTGGAAAGAAAATTGGATGTAGTGGTTCAATTGGTTGAACCGATGAGTCAACCCGGACATTTGTACTTAATTTTTTTTTATAAATGTATTTATTTTTGTAGAAAATGTCGTAATATTCTCTTGATGACACTTTGTGGGAATATGTTTGTGGTAAGGGGTTCAATTCCTTCCTACACCAAACTTTCAATTGAAAACATTATTCCTATAGTAAAAACAATATTAACTCGATTATAGCACGTAACCGGTTACGGAGTCTTGTTCTAATTTCTTTTAATTGATTAAAATATGTCCAATGGTATTCGTTGTGTTCGTTCTTTCAAGAATTGACGTGGACATTTGGAGTAATTATTAAAAAGATATTTCTGGAAGAATCTAGACAAGGAAGGGACGTGGCAGTTGTGAAGACTTAATGGGATGCTAGAGTGCGGGAGGAATTAACCGTCCACTACCACACTTGGCATAACCGTCCACTACATTATTTGAAAACCGTCGGCATCTCCCATGTTTGAAGACGAATGTAACCGCCCATGTAATACGACCAGGGGCGGATGCAAAATTTATTTTTTGGGGGGTGCGAAGCTAACTTTAGGGGTGCCAATATACAATTTCGAGGGGCAAAACACTATTTTTTTGAAAAATCCTACCTAAATTCTCAAAAAAAGAAATAATTTTTTAGGGTGCCCCCGTATGCCCCCCCCCGTGTTCGCCCACGAACATGACCTCCCAAACTCTATTAAAAATGGAGAAATGTTCAAACGAACTTGCGCACTTTGAGATAGTTTTTCTGAGTTACAAGAGTCTACCATTTGTATTCAGTGTTTACGCATCTATACTTACGTTACAACATACACGAAAGCTTGTTAGTAGTATATTGTAGTTGTGATAAGGTGTTTAAAGTGTTGTTTTATGTACTCATTATTTTTGTAATCCATGATTGTGCTTAATAGATTCGTTTTGTTGCACTCATAAAAACGCTTTGTGGTTATAATTCATATAATCCATAAAAAAGTAAGTCGCCGTGTCTCATTGTCTATTTAGTATTTTGATTTTACTTTTGTACTACCTCCGTCCCGTTATTTCTAGCACACTTTCCCGAAATGGACGTCCCGCTATTTCTGGCACACTTCCTAATTTAGAAATAACTATCATATCTCTCCTATTTTTTCTTATTTTATTATTTTCTCTCTCTTACTTTACCATCTTTATCATCTACTCTTATTCATCTTCTCTTTCCTACTTTATCATCTATCCATATCTCATTCTTAATCATATATTTTCATAATTTCTGTGCCGAAATGAAATGTGCCGTAAAATAGCGGGACGGAGGTAGTATATCTTAACATCTTAAACGACATTTAAATCACTGACAGAAGTTACAGAGTGTCTTAGGCTGCAGATCCACTGTCCCATATTTGCAGTCCCAATTTTGTCCCACTTTAATATTACGTCGTTTCATATTAGATTTAGGTTGATGTGCATTTTATTTTTTATTTATTTTCTCTGAAATTCACAAGATTTGCTATTCTATCGGCTAGGCTAGTGATATCTGTTCTCCTTCAATCTTCTCTCTCAACGTTCTTAAATAAGGATCATCATTGTCCGTCCCTAAATTCACAAGTTGAAAGAGAAAGCTTCATCACTCAATTTCTCTTTCTCTACTTTTACTCATGTTAGATTCCTCTTCAAGTACAGAGATATAGAGAGGATGTTGCCGCTATGAAGTCACAAAAAACTTAATTCTGATTAGTTTAAGTCTGAGCCTGTAGTTTTTGGTACGGAGAGGTTGAGGTTCTTAAGAGTGGTTGCCTCTTTCTTTCTGTGCTATTCATCATCCGATGATTCGATTTCAACAATTTGTGCATCAACCTTTTGATGCAAGCTGATGACGATGCTGGTTAGCTTATTTCCATTTTCATTTTTCCTTAATTTGAAGAGGCCGTGATGATTCTCAAATCTAAAGATCAAGCTTTGATGATTTTCGAATGTAAAGATCAACTATCATGGGGCTACGGTCGATAGTGATGATGTCGTAGAGATAGAATTTCTCTTCATTCAGACCCATTTCTCCTTTCAATTTGAGAGTTTTCTTGAGAATTATTAGCATTTTATTGATTTGGATGAGAGGAAGAGAATGGTGAGAGCACGATCGATGGAATTATGGTAGTTTCGGCAATAGTAGAGTGAGGGATGAGAGAAGAAAATATTCATTTTTTTTCTTGAAACGATCCTCTTTAAAACGGGGACAACTAATTTTGGAACAGGTGATCTTAGTATTTAATTGCATGCCATAAACAAAAGCATAGGCTTCAAAATTATGTCTATTCTCAAAATAATATACATCATTTTTTGATAATATTGTATTATTTATTACTACTGCATAAATCCCACTAACCCACTTATATTAATTGAGCCAGTCGTGAATAGTTAACCTACTATATTTCACTTACTATGGATTGCTTGCAATTTGTTATAGATAAGAGTTAACTCATTTTGTATCTCGAGCGACAAAATTGTATCTCAATAATCTATAGACCTATGTTGCATGGTCACTCTGAAAAAGTTTAACGTATTGTGTCAGATACATGTTGGACACGTTAAAATTGTGTCAATAAAAATAAATATTCGAACACATGTAAGACATGTTATTGATCGCGTTTGACACGGCAATTTCAAAAAGGGACACAAGTTGAGGATAATTGGGTTTATTGGGCTGAGTTTAGTTAATAGATTGTGTTGAATAGTTAATAAATTGAGTTAAATTTAACTAATTTGTTGTTTTAGTATTTTTAATAATAAATTTTAAAATGCTTTTAATAGGATAATTATTTTATACGTTTATAACAATATTGTTGTTTTATTATATATCTGTCTTTAATATTTTTTAAATTAATATAATAATAATTTAATATTACTTATGTATTAGCGGCAGTGTCGTGTTCTAAATTTTAGAGAGAATATTGTATCATGTGTCCTGTGTCCTTGTCGTATCGTGTTCTATGTTCGTGTCCGTATCCATGCAAGCTAGGTCCTTATGGACATTTGGCATTGCTTGAGAGCCCTCTGGTTTATAAGCAAGTTGTAGATGGCTTCATTTATTAATCAACACTTTCTCATTGAGTCAAGCTTCAGTTTGCTGCAGGCATGCACGACAGAAGGGAGGGATATGACCAGTCAAGGAAAAGAATTCTACCTTGTATAGTTTTGTATTAATTTATTTCTTCTTTTTTTCTTTTGAAAAAAAAAATATCCAGCAGTTAAATAAACGTACCAGATAAATCCATAACAGTACCATACCGAATAATCATTCGCTACAAGCTTAATTTAGAAATATTAGTGAAATTTGAACTTGTAACTTTCGTAATATAACAATCCAAATTTTCATATTAGATCATCTATAGGGAACTATTGATCTATTATGCTTTTGCTAGCATTTAATCCCACATAGCATGTCATTCATCATCGCACTAATACGTAAGATGAAATATTTATGAATCATTAACTTATTGAAAGTCATAAAAAATTTATACTGTCTAAAATCCAAAATACAAATCCATCACTTAAAATTTTTTCTATGTAAAATACTTCCATTTTTGACGTAGATATTTCACAGGCTTCATGAAATTTAATTTCATGCTTATATTTGAAGATATCATGACACGACATTACAAGGAAAATTATACGAAGAATTTTTTTTTTCATGACAATTGTGTAAAAAATATCAACATTGTGCTAATAATTATATTAATAATATCACCATGGATTTCTTCCTAATTCATTTCCAGAAAACTCCACAACCTCTGCCTTATCGTATTCTTCGCACTATGCCTATCGTATTCTTCGCACTATGCCTTATTGCCATGGCTCCTAACCAACCATCAAAACTCCCTCTCTCTCCTCTGACTCTGTCATCTTTGCAATTAATAAGAAAACACAGATGACAAAAATTTAAACCGCTTGTTTCCGCCCATTGTATATACGTCTGAAGACGTCATTCTCGCCGATGGCCCAACCTTCTCCGCAATCCGACAAGCGCCCCAATCCCTCGAGCGGGCTTGTCTCGCCGTTCGGCAGAATCGATGGCCTCGGCCGTAACGACTACCGGGAGGCGGCCTACGAGGTGTTCTTCACGGCGTGTCGCTCCTCCCCGGGATTCGGGAGCCGGTCCTCCATCACGAGCTTCGACGAGGGAGGAGATGGGATGGGGTTGGGGTCAGGCCCCATTTCGCCGAGAGCAGGCGGCGTGGGTATGGCGGTGAACAGCCGGGTGAAGAGGGCGCTGGGGCTGAAGATGCTGCGACGGTCACTGTCGAGGCGTAGCAACTCGTGCGGGTCGAACCCGTCCTCGCCGAGTGGAGCTGGCAGCCCCAGGGTATCTTCGTGGGCGGTGAGGAGGCGGCCAATGACGTCGGCAGAGATCATGAGGCAACAGATGTGGGTCACGGAACAGAGCGACAATAGGCTGCGTAAAACTCTCATGAGAACTCTTATTGGCCAAGTACGTACACGTGCAACTGTCTTTATTAATTCATTATTCCCTCCTTCACGTATCACTGTTCTATTTTTCTAATCGAATTGTCCTGCTATTATTGTATTATTTCTTAAAATAATAAAAAGTTGTTCTTAAATATAAAATGAAATGGCCCCATTTACTCCGAAGCGGCTTGTATGTATTATATTCGTACTATAAGAATATTGACATGTAACATTTTTTTAATTAAAATAGGTGGCCACATTTTTTTACTATAAGGATATTGACATGTGATATTTTTTTATTAAAATATATGTACACATAAGGGTATATAAATGTGGTACAAACAAACCTTTATGTACCTATTCACTACTTACACGAACATTATTTTAATATTTCTCTAAAAATTTATCTCTTATACAATTTCTTTTCACTTCTAGTTCAAAAAATTATAATTTTTAACTTTTTAGAAACTTCAGATTATTTCTTCAACTACAAAATGAAAAAAATTTCAGAAAAAAATTGATTGCCTTAATTACATCTTGCAAGGATTTGGATGAATTATCATTTTTTTATACCAACCACTCATCGAAAACTTATCTATCTCTTAATACAATTAAAGTTCATAAAATGCACACTTAAACAATATTTTTTAATTTTCGTGTCGAAGCCATAGGAGACTATAATAGCAGAATCTATTTCGACTTACCCAGCTAAGAATGTATATATGTTTATGATGATCAGATGGGAAGGCGCGTGGAGACAATCATTCTACCGCTGGAGCTGCTGCGGCATTTGAAGCCGTCGGAATTCGAGGATGCAGAAGAGTACCATCAATGGCAGAAGCGGCAGCTCAAAGTCCTCGAAGTCGGACTTCTTCTTTTCCCTTCCGTTCCACTCGATGATAAATCATCAGACGCCGCCGCTGCCGCTGCCAGCCTTAGAGAAATCATCAACTCCGCCGATCCCAAACCATTAGACTCCGACACCATGAAAGGCCTATGTAGCTCCGTTGTATCCTTGGCGTGGCGCGGTGGTGATGACGTGTGCCATTGGGCCGACGGCTACCCCCTCAACGTCGAGATATACAGGGCACTACTCCAGAGTATCTTCGACCTCAAGGACCAGACATTAGTGTTGGATGAAGTTGATGAATTGCTTGAACTGATGAAGAAAACTTGGTCAGCTTTGGCCCTTAATAAATCCATGCATAACTTGTGCTTCACTTGGGTGCTTTTCGAGCAGTATGTGATGACGGGGCAGGTCGAGCCCGATCTCCTTGCGGCTTCTCTCACTATGTTAACTGAAGTAGCAAATGATGCTAAGAAGCCAGACAGAGAACCTACTTACATAAGGATGCTGGCATCTGTTCTAACTGCCATCAATATGTGGTGCGAGAAGAGATTGATCGACTACCATGCCAATTTCGACGCAACAACACTTGGACTAATGAAGGCCATTCTTCCTTTAGTTTTTTCTGCTACCAAGATTTTAGAAGAGGATGTCCCCAGCTATATTAATCCGCACCAAGAGAAGAACAAGGGTGAAATCGACTACGATTCCACCGGTAGTAAGGTCGATTACTACATCCGGTCGTCTTCAAGAAACGCCTTCGCCAAGGTTAGTCTTGCGTGTAGCTTTGTGTATACTACTAGCTAATCACAAAAGATTAATTAC
Source organism: Lavandula angustifolia (assembly GCA_028984105.1). Lineage (NCBI taxonomy): Eukaryota > Viridiplantae > Streptophyta > Magnoliopsida > Lamiales > Lamiaceae > Lavandula > Lavandula angustifolia. The sequence goes on along the minus strand of CM054802.1, from coordinate 26,910,717 downwards.
TGAATTTGCAGATGGTCGAGGAAGAAAATTTGAATGGAGGTGATCATAAACTAAGTGAGACAATCATTAGACTAGCTAGAGAAACGGAAGTGCTAGCCTCCAAAGAGAAGGACATTTTCAGTCCAATTTTGAAGAAATGGCATCCCATTTCGGCCGGAGTTTCAGCCGTGACGCTGCATAATTGCTATGGGACATTGCTGAGCCAGTACATGACGGGGCCATCGGTCCACATGAACGAAAGCGTGTTGGTGTTGCAGAGAGCTGGGAATCTTGAGAATATGTTGGTGCAGATGGCCGTGGAGGATTCCGTGGACTGCAAAGATGGAGGGAAGGCGATTGTTAGAGAAATGGTTCCTTACGAAGTCGACACCGTTATGCAAAAACTGTTGAAGCAGTGGATGCAGGAGAGGCTCAAGGTTGGAAGGGACAATCTCCACAGAGCAATGGAAACTGAAGTAACTAATTACACTTAAAATAATGCATATATTATTACAACTCAATTACAAGATTTAACTATAATTTGTTTGTCTTGCAGACATGGAACCCAAAATCAAAATCAGAACCATATGCTCATTCAGCTGAAGAAGTAATACGATTCTCCAAAGAGACTATTGACAGTTTCTTCGAGATTCCAATTAACGCATCGGAGAGCATGGTATGCGATCTAGCTGAGGCTTTGGAGCATCTCTTGGGAGATTACATCACATTTGTTGCATCATGTGGTGAGTATTAAATATTACTCATCCATTTTCCTTTTGTTTATGTTTATCAATTTTCTTAGGGTTAGTTAATCATGTGCAGGGTCGAAGCAGAGTTATCTCCCCACGCTTCCTCCTTTAACGCGGTGCAGCAAGGACTCAAAATTCTTCAAACTATGGAAGAAAGCTGCATGCAGCGTGGGAGTGGAGCAAGATCCAAACCACAACGTGTCAGATGAAAAAGAACATTCCCGTCCTACGACGAGTCGCGGAACACAACGCCTTTACATTCGTCTCAACACTCTGCATTACCTTGTGAAACAGCTTGAGTCTCTGGACAAAGCATTGTCGCGAGAGAGAAGGTCCTACTTCCAGAGCATCAAATCAGCCGTAGAAGCCGCCTCTCACCACGTGTCGGAAGTGGCAGCCTATCGCCTAATATTCCTCGACACCAACTCTGTTCTCTACGCGAGTTTATACAATCCGGATGTCACGAGCTCACGCATTCAGCCAGCTCTCAAAATACTGAAGCAGAATCTCAAGCTTCTATGTGCAATAGTCACAGATCAGGCTCAAACACTTGCTTTGAACCAAGTAATAAAGGCGTGTTTCGAGGCGTGCTTGATGGTCTTGCTAGCCGGGGGGAGCTCGAGGATCTTTTATAGGATGGATCATGCCATGATCGAGGAGGACTTGGATAACTTGAAGGGAATATTCTGCCAAGGTCTGATAGAGGAGGAGGATGTAGCCAAGGAGGCAGAGACGGTCGAGGGGGTGGTGGCGTTGATGGGGCAAACAACGGACCAATTGATTGAAGATTTCAACATTGTGGCGGGTACTGTCGGGTCAGGGCAGAAGCTACCGATGCCACCAACAACCGGAAAATGGAGTAGGTCGGATCCGAATACCATATTAAGGGTTATTTGTCACAGGAACGATCGAGCTGCCATTAGCTTCCTCAAGAGAACATTCCAACTTGCCAAGAGGAGCGCCAATCTCTAAACAAACTCTCATACATTTATTACATGTGGTAAAAATAGCAACTTGTACGGAAATGCATATATGCATTCTTGTGCGTGGCGAGTTCATTGATATTTTCTGATATAAGTAGAACTATATACAAAGAAACGTACATATATAAAAATAACTCTTCAACACTCTCCTCGAGTTGCAATGTGAATAGCCAATACATAGGCATTTGTTCATGAAGTGTAGACTCTAATTCCTCAAGCAAATTCGTTATAAAATTCATCTCAGACAAAGTTATCACAATATGTTAGCAGTGTGAAACATGACTCTCTCTATAAACAGCTTTGGAATAAGGTCTAGCATGGTCCTTCTGTTTCTTAATATGCCATACTACAAAATCTCGTTCTCGGTCTTTAACCAACACAATGAATATATACATATTAGAATAATTTTCGATCTTTAGATGATCAGATTTCTTAAACCACAACTCTCTTTAAGGTTTCTTGATATAGCTAAGAATTCTAATAGCCACATTTAAGTCAACAATTGCTTAGATTTTTCCATAAAACAATTGAACGCGCCAATACAATGGAGATATCAAGACTCATTTCAAATAAGTAGATGAGTTCTTTCAAAAAACACTTCTTACTAATCATAACATTTAACAAAAATAAAGCACTAGAATATATCTCATTAATTTATATGGAGGTCATAAAAGTAAGAGAGGTGTAAGGACACGAGAAAGTTTAATTCGATAACTTAGGTCAGAGCAAGAATAGTGAAAGATAATTAAAGAAAGGCATAGATTGAAGAATACCATATTGTCCAAATAAAAAGAATAGAATATGGCAAAATAAAAAGAGAAGAATTATATCTTAGCTGAATCATAATTATAAAAGTAATAGACTCATATATCTATGTGAGGCTGAGTGTAAAGGCTACTACAATACAAAGTCTATTTAAATATGTAGCATAAATATACATATGAACTCTTCAACAAGACAACTACTAGTAGGTTATATGGAATATGAGAAGAGAAGTGGTGCCAGAAAAGAAAGGCATGAATTCACGTACTGAAAACAACAAATTCAAGTGCTGCCACTGATCTCAAACTCGATTCAGAAGGTTGTTTCCAACAATTATTCGTCGCATTTAGTAATTCTTGTGCCCCATGTGTATTTAACCTTCAAGAGGTGATTGTGGTCGACGCAACTCACTTGAATGAGATGAATAAAATAGTGTGGCTAATATGATGGATGACAACGAACAAATATTTTCACTAGCTTTTGGTGTTGGTCTGATTGAGAACGACTACTCTTGGAAGTGGTTAATGTTTCAACTGAGAGAAGCATTTACGATGACAAGCCATTTAATAATCATTTCAGACCAACACCGGAGCATAGGCAACATGGAAGAGGTTGTTTACCAAAAGCAGCTCATGATGTAAACTGTCGACCAACGAGAGTCATACATACCATTCAGATCAAAATTTCAGGGTCCGAACATAAAATCCGTCACAAAGGCATAGTCAAAATAGGAAAATAGGAAAGTAACCAAATAACCGAATCGTCATCTCCGACGGGTTGAATCTCATGACACATCAACATGTGAAGAGACCTAGCTGCATTTCTACCTGCCCTCCAATTAAGAAACTCACCAAAACACGCAATCTTAAACTGTTCAATTAATTCAACACCTCCGACAACTTCTAAAACTTTTTTAACCGTCTCAAAAATCTTAGGCCTATATTCAATGTCGATCCTCCGAGTCGTATCGAGGACATCAATTCTTTTAGAATGAATGGTCATTTTGGTGTCTAAATTTTCGACTTTTTTGAATTTTGATTTCTTTACTTTAAAAATTATAAATTTGGTTCATAATGCTTGCTACTTTTGTATCTTCTATTAATTTAATAATTAAAAAATATTAATGATGATTTGGAGGAGTAAAATGGTAAAGTCGCGCCTAATATTTCTTTAAATAATTTTTTAAGTAATAATTTTATTATGATAATTCTTAATTAAATAGAATTAGTAATTAAATATTCTTAAGAGTTAAAAATTAAACATTGCTTGCAATATAATAATTTTAATATTCAATATAGTCTAGCTGGAAGAAGAACAAAAAATTCATGTATATATATGGTTCAATTTTATATAAAAACATAATTTTTAGACCACACAAATTGTAATATTTGTATAACATAAAAAAATATTGTTTAAAAAAATTAAATATAAATTGAAATGAATTATTTTATTATGTTAAATGTTCAAAATAAAAATTCAATTATTTAACTATTAAATAAAATTACAATAAGCTATTATTTTAATAGTTTAAAATCATTATAAATAATAAAACAAAACTTTAATATAAGAAAAATTATTTTCTTAAAAAAACTTCACATGATTTTAATTTTTTAACCTTTTTTAAAATCACTATTAATATTATTTAATCATTGAAATAAAAAAAGACAATATAAGTATTTTTAAAGTTAAGTAACCAAGTTTACAATTTATGAAGTAAATACACCAAACTAAAAAAAGTTGAAAGTTTAAACATCAAAATTGTTGGGTTATGAGTCAGTAGATGGTATTCAGCTGATTAGTGGTTAAAATAGTATTGAGGGAAATCATAGTAGTACTATGGAATTGAAGATCCCAAAACCCAGCTGATATCAGTAGTGTAGTGTCGATAGGATTAGCTGATGTATAGGCTAGACTTTTCGTAGTTGTTTATCTTTTGTCTAAGTCCTGTACGTGGTAAACTGTTGGACTGATCTTCTGACGAAGCTACTTTCCAGAACCCCACGTCATCAGTGTAATCGCTTGCATTCTTCTGACTTCAGCTGTATCTGACCTCAGTAGGAGATACCCCATCAGCTGATAGTTACCAGTAGAAGAACATAATGCAAAGCTTCGGTACCTTTGCCATCATCGGTGACCCACCAAAGTCTTATCGGCTCGTCGGACGACTCACCGAAGAAGACAGAGACGCGTCTTGAGTCTATCGTATCCGGCGTAAAAACGACCCCATCATATAAGTCATTTCGAAGTTCAGCAGAAGATCATACGAGGATGTGGACTAGTCAACTCTAATCTCTAACACATTCTCACCTACCACAAATCTCGACCAATGAGAAGCAGACAACGCTTTACCTGCTCTGACCAACTAAAGCTGCTCTCATGTACAGTGTCAACTGCCCTGCTGCAACAATTCGAACATTATGGCCGTTTTCTTTGGAAGCTTGTGACACGTGGCATCGTCTTCTCCAACGGACATATCCCTGCTCACAACTATAAATAGAGAAGAAATCCGAGCTCCACGCACGGGATTCACAAGGGAAAACGCTCAAGCTCACAAACTCTCTAGCAAATTAAAGATCATCCAGCGAAGAACTTGCCTTCATAGAAAATCATTAGTTCTTCTCTCTAGAGTTATCTTTAGATCCCTTTCTTCTCTAGCTAAGCTCATTGCCATATCTATAGCTTAGAAATTCGAAGGAGTTCACTTTTTGTGAATTGTTCTTATTGTAAGAACTCCTTCTTAGTTGGAGATTATCCCCCCCTTTCGAACTTAGGTTTGAATTGTAAAGTCGCTAAGGACTATAACTTAGAAGGGTCTGTCCAGTGTACAGAATCCTTGCTGAGGCTTGCTCAGAATAATCAACAAGTTCTCCTGCCTTGTCAGGACCGTGGACGTAGGATCTTGCGTATCCGAACCACGTTAAATTGCTAGTGTTATTTACTGTTTTATTGCATTGCATACAAACTGGTTTAAAATCATATCTTTGCATAAAACGTATTTATAAAAGCGCACTAGCCAAAATACTTTAACTTGCGAAAACACGTTTTCAAACTGAGACGAATCTCCGGGCCCTACACTTATCCGCACAACGTCTCCGACTGAGTTTCAACAACTGACTTAAGTCGGTAGAAGAGCTCGATGGCCGACACACTCGACCCGTGATCAAAGGTTAATATCGCGGCAATCGTTCATCGGTTGCAACCTACGGCTCATTGTCCTTCACGTTCTGAGAAAAAGAAACCGTGATCAGGTGTATTCACCCCCCCTCTACACCTGACTATCGTCTCCAGACCAACAATTGGTATCAGAGCCTCGATGTTCTTCTGATCGCCGGTTCTGTACTATTGGTCTTCTTGAACAGATCCTGAAAACATTTTCTCTGCACAAGCATCTCTTCATTCATCCTTATACTCGTTCACATAATGTCTGACATATTAGGTATTCGGATGGTACCGATGTTCTCGATAGAGAACTTTACGGTATGACGCGTGAGAATGGAGGCACACCTCACATCGCTGCACGACAGTATGACGGACGTCCTTGAGTCTGGACCCATCATTCCCATGATCGACAGCGTAGAATTTGCCGCTGTGGGAGGTGTAGGAGCACAGATCGGGTGCTAAGATCCCTAAAGAAAAATCAGCCTTTACGCTGTAAGAGAAAAAAGCCGCACAACCTCGACCGAGTTGCGCAAAAACGCACATACCGACAACGCTCGGTGACTCTCATCTCGGGAGGGTGCAAGACTGCAAGATGGCAAAAGAACTTTGGGATGCCCTGGCTGTACTGAGCCAAGGAACCCCGCAGATCAAAGAGAACAAGCTCGAGTTAGAGCTTCAGAAGTTTGATGCCTTTGCAATGGAGCCCAGTGAGACCATTGACGAGCTCAGCGTCAGATTCACAAATCAAGTCAATGTTGTCAACGGGCTGGGGAGGTCGTTCACCAATAAGGAGATGAACACCAAGATCTTGAGAGCGCTACCTCGACAGAAGTGGCTTCCTTTTGCTACTTATTTACGTCGCTCTGATCTTAATGCTCTAACTCCTGATGTTATATTTTCAGAACTGAAAACGGAGGAATTTGAGCATAGCCTACCCCAATGATGTTCCAGCGCTCCGGCTGACACTCAGATTGACCATGCCTTCAAAGAACCAGTCAGCAAAACTGGAGCCAAACCTGTTTCCTCAAGCAAAGCAGTGGCCACAACAGTAGCAAAGTCCTCTGAGACGTCAGGCCCTAACCAGCTAGCACTAATGGCTCTCAAATATCAGAGGGAAAAGGAGAGAGTCAGAAAGCTGAGGAAATACAACAGAGATTCTCCCTCAGGTAAGAAAGATTATCAGAAAAGGGAAGAATCTAAACCTTCTACTGAATGCGGGAACACGAGCTCCGCCGCTAGTCCATCCAAAGACTCATTTGGAAAAAGCAAAGCAGAACTTCTACCTGCTACAACTGCAAGAAGGAGGGACATTATCAGTACGACTGTACCGAACTCTCAGCTGCTCAACGAGCAGAACGGCAGACCAGACGAGATAAATTTGCCAAAAGAAGTTAGGCCTACATAGCCGAAGAGATATCCGACAACTCAATTGAGGAGGATACATTCATGTATTCCTCTGAGGACGAAGCTGCATTTGTCGCAGTTGAGATCGGAGAGACGGTTCATGAAGATACGGCTGAATACTGTATGATGGCCGGAGAAGACGCTGAGGTAAACTCCAAACTTAATATAACCTCTTCTTCACACAACACACACGACACGTGCTCGGTCATAGATGATCCTCTAGATGTGGTACAAGCCTATGACGATCTACTAGCGGAACAGATTCAGCTGAGCAGAGAGTTCAACAGAACGATTCAGGAACTGGAACAGGTAAAGGCTGAGAATTAGAGACTTTCTTCTTATTGTCAGGTCTCTACCGAGTCAGAGAATCTGGTAGCGAGACTCAAGGAAGAGATTGAATCTCTTATGACTAAGTCTCAGCTTCAAGAGACTCAGATCTCAGTTCTGACTAAGGACAATTCTGAGAAAGAGACTGAAATAGCCCAACTCAGTCAGAAGCTCACCGACGTGCAAAATGATTATGACTCACTCAGGAGGAGTGACGAGGTCTGGCGAGGGCTGATGACTGAACAATACCTAGGAGCTAAGGAGAAGCTGGAAAATATGCTCAGAGCGCAACGGCCAACTGTCCTGAAAGAAGGTCTTGGCTAAACTCACAAAGCTACCACTTTGAAAAGCTCAGATATGCTGGCTGACAGGTTCGTCAGAGGAAAGGTGCAAGCTACTGACACCACACCTCAGGCGAAGAATAAACAAAAATTAGTTGCACCTCGGCCCGAGCAACGAGAAGCGATGACCAATGGTTCCCGGCCCAGGACACCACGATCAAACTCGGGGGGGAACCAAGAAGGTCGGGTGGGCGAAACGAACACAATGAACCCTTTGTATGAGCACCCGGCTCAGTACGGTTCGTACTACTATGAGCCCAGGGTCAGGAGAAGCGCAAAGACTCAGAAGAAGAAAGCTCCTGAACCTAGAATCATCAGAAAGTCAGTATCTCCAGGTCCTGTGGAGAAGAAAACTGACAAGGTTCAGAAGAACAAGTCTCAGACTTCTAAGGTTCCTAGACATATATGGGTTCCGAAATCACCCACTAACATGTAAGGACCCAACTGAACCAAAGGGTACCTAAAAATGCTTCTGTTTTGCAGGTGCATAAGGACCCTTGGATAGTGGATAGCGGCTGCTCGAGACACATGACATACCAGAAAAGCTTGCTGACCAACTACGTACAAGAAGATGGTCCCAGAATTGAGTTTGGTGACAACTCAAAAGGCTACACAAGGGGATATGGAACGTTGAACATTGGGACTGCTTCGGCTCAAGAGTAACATATGTTGAAGGACTTCAACATAATCTCCTTTCTGTCAGTCAATTCTGTGATAATCATAACAGAGTAATCTTTGACGCTGGTTTCTGTGATATTGTTGATAAATCTACAGGGAAAACAGTATTATCAGGTTTGCGGAAAAAGAATATATATGTTGCTAACTGGAATACCGCAGAACCTGAGGCTTACTTGCTTGCACAGACAAAATCTAGTGACAAGTCAGGATGGCTATGGCACAAGAGACTCAGCCACCTGAACTTCAAGACTATGAACAAGATCGCCAAGAACTCGAAAGTCAGAGGACTGCCCAACGAATCGTTCATCAAAGACAGAAATTGTGAAGCATGTTTGAAGGGAAAGCAGACAAAGAGTAGTAATCCGCCTATTCCTTCACCTTCCACCGATGGAATCCTTCACCGCCGCACATGGATTTATTCGGGCCAGTCTCTCCAGTGACTATAAGAGGCAAGAAGTATGCCCTCGTCGTTATTGACGACTACTCGAGATATACTTGGGCCATCTTCATCGCCAACAAATCTGATGTCCAAATTGAGCTGCCCAATCTGCTGAAGAAACTCGGTGTGGAAAAGGACATCAAGATTCAAAGAATTCGCTCGGTACGGAGGAACATAATTTCTCAACTCGGTAGTTAAGGAGTACTGCGATAAAGAGGGAATTCAGCACGAGACATCGCCAGCTCGCACCCCTCGCCAGAACGGACTTGCCGAACGAAAGAACGAGAACACTCAAAGAGGCAAAGAAGAACGCTCCTAGCGACTACTGGACTACCCTCAAAGTTTTGGGCCGATGCTACCGACACCGCCTCGCTATACTCGGAATCGTTCTTTACTTACACAAAGAACACATGAAGACACCCTACGAATTATGGAAAGGGAGAATTCTCGCTATCTCTCATTTTCATATTTTTGGTTGTCCTTGCTTTATCCATGATAATGGGAAAGATCGATTGAAGGTCTTTGATAGCAAATCTCGATCAAGGAGTATTCTTAGGATACTCGAGTCAATAAAGCCTTCGAGTCTTTAACTATCGGACCCTTTGTGTGGAGGAAAGCCCTCATATTGTTTTTGATGAGTTTGTTACTGAGAACAGGAAAACTACAGAGACAAATACTGAAGATGTCAGCAGCAAGCTACATGATCTCGCACTAACTGACAAAGCTGAAAAGATCCAGCATTGTTGGGATGATGAGTCGGACGATGAAGAGATTCGGACTCGACCAACAAGCAATGTAGCCGACCCGGTTGATTCTACTCGAACGTAATCAACAACAGGTAACAACGGTCGATGAGGAAGCCCCCGTGGTAACTGAGACCTCTACTGAGAATATAAACTCAGGGGGAACGATTAATGTTCCTGAGCTAAATGCCCCTGAACCTAGAAACTCAGTAGATCCTAACCTTCTTACTGAACTGCTACAGTCACAAAACAGTACTACTGAAATGCCTAATACACCTACTGACTATGCAGAAGTAGTATTAGAAGAAGAAGCCAGACTCAGACGTTCATGGCTTGACGCTCATACTTCAGATCTCATCATTGGAGATCCATCAGCAACTATAAGGACAAGATCTAAATTAAGTCAAGGAGAAAGCTCACTCTATTCTTGTTTCTTGTCTACAGAAGAACCTCAGTCAATAGAGGACGCACTCAATGATGCTGACTAGATCATTGCCATGCAAGAAAAGCTAAACCAGTTCGTCAGAAACGAAGTTTGGGAGCTTGTTGACAGACCTAGACATCAGCACGTGATTGGCACTAAGTGGGTCTTCAAAAACAAGCGTGATGAAAACAACATCATCGTCAGAAATAAAGCTCGACTAGTTGCCAAGGGTTATTCTCAAGCAGAGGGAATTGACTTTGATGAAACATTCGCTCCAGTCGCAAGATTGGAAGCCATTCGTCTTTTCCTAGCTTACGCAACACATCAAGGATTCAAAGTATATCAGATGGATGTAAAGTCAGCTTTTCTGAACGGCGTACTGAAGGAAGAAGTCTACGTGGAACAACCGCCCGACTTTCAGCAAGGGACATCGAGTGTACGAGACTTAGGAAAGCTCAGTATGGGTTAAAACAAGCACCCGTGGCTTGGTACGATACCCTATCAGACTTTTTACTTCAGAAAGGTTTTCAAAAGGGGACAGTAGATCGCACCTTGTTCAACATAAAGTCAGGAGATGACATCCTAATGGTGCAAATCTACGTGGACGACATCATTTTCGGGCGCGTAAACGTGACTATATGTCGCAATTCGAGAAAATGATGAAAGAGAAATTCGAGATGTCCATGATGGGAGAGATGAATTATTTCCTTGGATTTCAAGTAAAGCAATCACCCGAAGGAATTTTCATCAATCAAGTCAAATACACTCGAGATATTCTCAAGAGATTCGGCCGCGACTCTAGCAAGCCGGTCAAGATCCCCATGAATACAAATTTCAAAATCGATCTAGACAAAGAGGGAGCTTCGTTAACTCTACCGATTATAGAGCTATTATTGGTTCTTTATTATACTTAATGACTAGCCGAATTCGATATAACTTATGCTGTAGGTGTATGTGCAAGATTTCAAGCGAGATCCTAAGCGAAGTCATCTAGACTCGACGAAGAAGATTCTGCGATATCTAAGAGGAACACCCGATCTTTGGGTTATGGTATCCTCGCCGATGATAATCTAATACCGACACAAGTTATTTCGATGCCGATTATGCGGGATGCGGGATAGATCGAAAGTCAACTTCCGGAACATGTCGGTTCCTAGGCAAACAAGTCGATATCATGGTTTTCAAAGAAACAAGCACTCAATAGCTACGTCCACTCCGAAGCCGAGTACATGGCTGCGAGGAAGTTGTGTGCCCGCATCCTTTGGCTTCGACAACAACCGAGAGATTATGGTATAACTCGGGATGAAGTGCCCATCTACTGTGACTCCACCAGTGCAATAGCTATAACTCAGAACCCAGTTCTACATACCAGATGCAAGCACGTGGATATCTGACACCACTTCATCAGAGACCATGTCGAGAAGAAGGATATTAGAATGGAGAAAATCCATACTGACAAGCAAAGGGCAGATATACTGACCAAACCACTAGCTGAGAACAGATTCAGAGAATTATCAATTGAGCTAGGTCTACTGGATCCTACTGAATCACATCAGTAGAAGACAACTACTGATAACAACAATTGGCAACAATTGATATCAAATGAAAGGAATCAGTATGACAGGTCAGAAAACTCAGTACATTGATTCAGTCGGGAGAATCAAACTGTACACAGTAAGGGGGAACGTGGTCATCAACACGTCAACCATCCTCCTTAGTCTTAACGGTAACCAGCTGATCGTAAAAGTTCAGCTGAAGAGGTTTGCGTAGTATTACATACTTAAAATTTTTCAGAAGCATGCTCGCATTTATTATATCAGTCGATTGCACTCAGTAATGAGCATTTATTTCCCGCCATTAATTTTTTAAGGATAGGTCAGTAGGAAACCGTTCTTATTTAAAATGACCTAGTCTTTAACGCTGCCTGCAGCGCATTTAATGCATGTCTTTTCACTTACTTTAACTGCGCATTATCCTTCGTGGGTCTAGATTATAGGCGGCTTAGGTAATCATTCCTTTTATATCATTAAATCTCAGCTGTCTATTAGATTGAAAGATTAAATCCTAGCCGTTTGATCTAAATGGTTTATTTTGCATGATATTATAAAATCTTTCGTCTTCCGTCTTCGTCTTCCGTCTTCGTCTCACTTCTCGCCATTTCCGAAATATTAGAGCTTTTTCCACTGCAATTCAGTTTTCTTCCAAATCTTAAGACTGCTCTGCATTTTAGTATCTTCAAGCTCTAAATCACTCGATAATGTATTTAATATTGCTTAAAACTCATACTAACTTACTCTATTTTCAAGTGCTAACGAGTTTTTCTGCAGATTCTAATGGCGACAGTACAGACACCCACCAATATCGATGAAATCATCACCGACCATGGCGCTTCGCCAAGTTGATCTTCCTTATCTGGCGCTCGTATTCACTGCTATTGAGAGTTCTGGACTAGAACTGCTCGTCTCCAAGCAACCCAGAGCATTTTTGCCTAGACAAGTGGCGGAAGTGTACTAAAACTGGAGAACCCTAGATTCAGGAGTTGAGGAATCTTCATTTTCCTTCATGAAGGAAGTAGTACCCAACTCGTGGGATGCTAGTGAGCACGTCATCAACATTAGGGATGCTCTGGAACTAGTCTTTGATCTTCCGGCGACTGGAATCTCTCCTCTAGGTTATAAGGAGAAGGAGATGAACTCATATGTTCAGAAGTTCTGTGGAAGGAAGGATATAACCTTCAAGACAGCGCTGCCGAAGAACCTTCTGCTACCGCAATACCGAGGGCTCGCATATATCGTATCTCATATCCTCACGAGCTCAGCGGGTCCCTACGATCGCTGTCTAAGCCGCGCATCCGGTGATGATGGCCATTGATGATGGAGTCCAAGTTAATTGGACGGACTATTATGTAGCCGAGCTGAAGGCTCAGGCTCAGAAGTTCACAGCCTCGCCCACTGGACAGAAAGCCTAAACCGTGTTTGGAAGCTGCTGTATGGGACGAAGATGTCCATACTTATCGAGCAATCAGTCTCGAGGAGTTCAGCTTTTGCTGACTCCAGATACTTTGACAGCAAGCTCACTAAATTCAAGACGAGAGCCGCTGCTGAGAAGTCTATCGGGCGAGGGCCGCCTGAGCCGAAGAGAGTAGTCTTTGATTTGCCCCCTTGCGCCGACCCACCTAAGAATAAGAGGCTTACTAAGACTGGACCGTCTGACGTCCCAGCAGTACAAGCTCAACAAGCCTCTCTTCCACCCACTCAAGAAGAACAACTTCTAGATTCTGACGCCGGCATTGAGGGTGCCACGATAAAGGACAAAGTTCAGTGCATTAGTTCTGAGGAGACTCGGTCGGACATCGTGGTACCGACTGAGGAGACTTCCTCTGAGTGGACAGCCTTACACTCCACTCGTCTCCGAGCTACAGGAGAAGTACATGCTCAGATCCCTGAGATCTCTGAGCATCCTGACTTAGTGGATATAGCCATAAGGGCTAGGACACAAATGCTGCTGAGGTTCCTCAGCTGGGACATTCTCGAGGATATTATCAGGACTCAGTCAGTTTTGTCTTTGCTTACCGAAGAGCGAGAATTGCGATCGGCCATCGGGTTCGGGAACCGGCGACCTTGCTTCCTTTGAAGACTTGAGGGCGCGATGCTTTATCTACCGAGCATGCCCTCCTCGGTTCCCGGTGACAGCCCCTTCGCCTCCATCTCATCATGGCGATGATAAAGATGACAAGGATGATGAAGAGATGGAACATGCACCACCCAAGGATGCAGAATTGGGAGGTTCTGCTGAGGGTTCCACTCCCCGCGAAAAGGGCCAATCACCACTACCCTCCACATCAGGTGAAGCTCAAGTTGCCTCGAAGCCAAGTCGAGCGTAACAACTCGCGATGTCTGAGCAGAGGCTCGGAACCAGTTCATACCAGATAAAACTAATAGGTTTCATGACCTCCAAGTCGGTCAATAAAGCTTTCAGGTGCCAAGGAGACAAGAATCGTCTCCTCGCTAAAGACGTGCATCTCAAATGGGCTCAATACACTAAGGCCCAGACTGAGAGCGTCGACAGACTGACCGAAGGGGTTAAGAAGGCCTCAGAAGCTCCTACTCCTCAACTTAATATTCAGGAGATCGTTGAGGCAGCCCTTTCAGCTCAGAAGGCGAACTTAGCCGCTCAGAGTCAGCAGCTCTTATTAGCTCAGCAGAAATCTTTTTCTGAGCAGCTGACTCAGACTTTCGCGGCAGTCAAGGCCACCATGGAAGAGAGAAACAAATTGGCTACCTCTAGCCTTCAATCAGCCATTACGCAACAGGCTGAGGCACTGAAAGCCATTCAGAAAGAAATGACAGAGTCTCACGATCGGTCTCTGCTGAAACTCCGTCAGAGTCACCGCTCAACCGAAGACATTCGTAGCCGATCGAGAGAAAGATCGGGAGCGATTGCGACTTGGTCAAGGATTTTGCGGCAATCGCTATCCAAATCAAAGACTCTGTATATAACTTGGAAAAATACGTGAAAGCCATCTGCACTCACCTCTCCCAGGCCGATGATGCCAAAAAGGGGGAAGAAGATGTAAAAGAAGAAACTGAGGCGGAACCGGCTGTAGTAGAGATCATTGAGGGAGATAATAAGGGGGAAGGAACCAGCTCTGCACCTCAAGGAGAAGGTTCAGCCGCTCAGGCGGAAACCAGTTCAGATGTACTCCTCCTGGAGTATACCCCTCTTCGACCGACTGTGACTAAGGCAGTTGCTATCTCATCTGCTAAGCACATCGAGGACATAGCTCGCTTCCTCGATCAGGAGGATGAAGAAGAGCCTCAACAACTGCCACCGCAAAGGCCCGGGAAGGAGACTACAACTGAAACCACTCCTCCATCCTCCCCGACGCCCAAATTCAAAACTAAAGCGGAGCAGGAAGCTTATGATGCCATAATTGCTCAACAGCTGCAAGACCAGCTGGATCAGGAGCATCAGCTGGAAGAAGCTAAGAAAGCCAAAGAGCCTAAGAAAGTAACTGCCAAATCTGCAAAAGGCAAAGCTAAGAAAATTTTGGACAAACAGAAGGAGAAAGCTCAGAAGAAGCTAGCTACTGTAGTCCAGTCTTCGGCTCAGAGTGCTTATTTTTCCACTCTTACTCCTGAGTAAGAGGCTGAAGACAGAGCTACCTGGGAGGCAACGCTGAAAGGACTTAGTCTCTGGAGTGGAGATACTAGATCAGCGGCCCTCAGAGAGAAGAAAAGGTTAGCTGACTTGGCTAAAATGATTAGCTTATCCGAGAAGCCAGCAGCTGACTTGAGAAAGCAAGTACCCAGAGCTTCAAAGTACTACAGGAGAGCGCCCAGAGCACCTCATGTTAAGAAAGCGCCTACTCCTCACACAGATAAATGGGTACCAGCCGAGCTAAGTGAGCTATGGGAGGAACTGAAAGAATCTTTTATCAAGGGATACTATGTATGGGGCTTCTATCCGTCGGGGATACCTGATCAACTTTTTGAAGAATATCTTCATCATAACTTTCCCCAGCTGGCGGATCAGCTTGTGCCAATTATGGAGAGAGAGAAGATTCCCATCCGAGCTCCAACATTCAGAAGAATCCCTCCACCTATGAGAGCTCGCGGCGTGCTTTGTACTAAAGAGATAGAAGATGAGATCGAGGCTGCTGCTTATCATCATAATCTCAGTTCTGATCAGCCTGATGATCTCGAGGAAATCCAGACTCTGCGGAAGAGAATATACAAGTTTTATTGTCTGGATCCTCCACCGGTGCCAGTCTGCGACTTCAAGAGCGTAACGCGAAATTCGGAAGTCGACTTGACCTTCTTATCTCATTTCTTTGTAATAGTGATAGAAACCTTGTAATTCTACGATCATATATATCAGTTTCTATTGCTTGCCAGACAATTACTCATTGTCTCACGGCATTTGTTTATGTTTTTCCTTCACGACCGATCATCGAAGTGATCGACACACACTCACACATAATCTGTTTCTCGATTTTGCCTACCTCTCTCTTGAACTTATTGAAGTCAACTAATCACTTCATCTTAACTGAATCCTCAGATCAATTAGGGGGAAATTATAGTCAGTAGTCTAGTATTCCTATTTATTATTTTATAGGGGTTTTGGCATCATAAATTAGGGGGAAATTGTTGGGTTATGAGTCAATAGATGGTATTCAACTGATTAGTGGTTAAAATAATATTGGGGGAAATCATAGTAGTACTATGGAATTGAAGATCCCAAAACCCAGCTGATATCAGTAGTGTAGTGTCGATAGGATTAGCTGATGTATAGGCTAGACTTTTCGTAGTTGTTTATCTTTTGTCTAAGTCTTGTACGGGGTAAACTGTTGGACTGATCTTCTGACGAAGTTACTTTCCAGAACCCCACGTCATCAGTGTAATCGCTTGCATTCTTCTGACTTCAGCTGTATCTTACCTCAGTAGGAGATACCCCATCAGCTGATAGTTATCAACAGAAGAACATAATGCAAAGCTCAGTACCTTCGCAATCATCAGCTGACCCACCAAAGTCTTATCAGCTCGTCAGATGACTCAGCCGAAGAAGACAGAGACTGTCTTGAGTTTACTGTATCCAACAGAAAACAACCCAGTCGTATAAGTTATTTCGAAGTTCAGCAGAAGATCATACGAGGATGTGGACTAGTCAACTCTAATCTCTGACACATTCTCACCTACCACAAACCTCGACCAATGAGAAGCGGACAACGCTTTACCTCGCTCGACCAACTAAAGTTGCTCTCATGTACGGTATCAACTGCCCTGCTGCAACAATTCGAACATTATGGCCGTTTTCTTTGGAAGCTTGTGACACGTGGCATCGTCTTCTCCAACGGACATATGCCTGCTCACAACTATAAATAGAGAAGAAATCCGAGCTCCACACACGGGATTCACAAGGGAAAACGCTCAAGCTCACAAACACTCTAGCAAATTAAAGATCATCCAGCGAAGAACTTGCCTTCATAGAAAATCATTAGTTCTTCTCTCTAGAGTTATCTTTAGATCCCTTTCTTCTCTAGCTAAGCTCATTGTCATATCTATAGCTTAGAAATTCGAAGGAGTTCACTTTTTGTGAATTGTTCTTATTGTAAGAACTCCTTCTTAGTTGGAGATTATCCCCCCCTTTCGAACTTAGGTTTGAATTTTAAAGTCGCTAAGGACTATAACTTAGAAGGGTGCATCCGGTGTACGAGAATCCTTGCCGAGGCTTGCTCAGAATAATCAACAAGTTCTCCTGCCTTGTCAGGACCGTGGACGTAGGATCTTGCGTATCCGAACCACGTTAAATTGCTAGTGTTATTTACTGTTTTATTGCATTGCATACAAACTGGTTTAAAATCATATCTTTGCATAAAACGTATTTATAAAAGCGCACTAGCCAAAATACTTTAACTTGCGAAAACACGTTTTCAAACTGAGACAAATCTCCGGGCCTTACACTTATCCGCACAACGTCTCCGACTGAGTTTCAACAACTGACTTAAGTCAGTAGAAGAGCTCAGTAGCTGACACACTCTGACCCGTGATCGAAGGTTAATATCTGACACTGTTCATCAGTTGCAACCTACAGCTCAACTGTCCTTCACGTTCTGAGAAAAGAAACTGTGATCAGGTGTATTCACCCCCCCCCCTCTACACCTGACTATCGTCTCCGGACCAACAAAAATGACTATTAACTAAATCTTTTATAATCAGGCTATAGAGTCCTCTTTCTTTACAGGAAAGTGGTTGACTTGCAGCTTTTGTCGGAAACTTTGTCAATTGTCTGCTTGTCATTGATCGAGGTACAGATAATGTTTGAGACTTTTTCAGACTTCAAGGTTGATACTGAAGCTAACTTATTCTATGATGTACGACCTCGGTCAACTCTACTGAAATTGACTTGAAGTCCACTGTCAGTTAAAGCAACTGACAGACCGTTGCTGAGTATGACTGAAAGGTTCAGTAGGCTGCTCCTACTGAGTCCAACACTACTGAGGGCCAAACTTTGAGTTCAGTAAACTGGTCCTGTTGAGTCCAGTTCTACTGACTCCTGAACACCTTTCAGTATACTGCTCCTGCTGAGTCCAGCCATACTGAATCTTCACTCCATGACACTCTACTGAGCCGGAACCATGCTGAAGACAAGTCTACTCAGTCTGAAACACTCAAGAGACAAAGGTATTAACTTTTACAACTGAATGGTTCATCAATCATAATAGGATTTTGGGATCAGCTAAATCAAATACTGAATCATCTCCCAACACGTAGATGGTCGGGCACGATTTCGTCGTTAAAATCGCGAACCAAATATAATTTATAAACACCTGCGACAGACAACTAAATAAATACTAGCACAGTTAGCAAGCAGGGATCGAATCCACAGGGAATGGATAGATTTAAGCAATTTATCTCTAAAGACCGAAAAAGGGTTTGGTTAGTAACCACCATTAACTTTGGGTTTAATTAATCATAAGGCAATAAATCATAAACTGCGCAATAAAAAATAAGGGATGAAAACAAATGTTAAAAGCGACTCGGCTTTGGGCAGATCCACACTGATCGGCCTCCAATCCTCGATTCTAAGATTAATCGGTTTTCCTAAGGTTGCTCGGCTAAGGTGTCGTGTTGAGCACGGATGCACCTAAATCCTATTCTTGAAATGGAGAAGGAATGTTGAGCATTAACCTACTCCCTACCCTAGTGTCGATCTACCATGTTGAGCATTGCATAGATCTACAACTAAGGAACATTAATATCCAAGAAACCGAACTAGCAAAGCTACCCATGTTGAGCATGAAAGTAACTCTACCATCTCCCCTTCCTGTTCAACACCAACTCAGTTAACCTAGGTTGATCAGTCCTATGTTATCTTAAACAGGCATCTACACAGATCTGGACAGAAACACTTAGTTAACCAATTTTAAGCACATTAAGATCTCATGAAGGCAAGGATCGGGTGTTTCACTGCCCTAGCCGAATCTAGGGTTTAGCTACACATATTTAGAACAAGAAAGCAAGCTAACATGCAAGGGAATAACATCATAAATGCAGAAAACACTAACTTGAAGAGCATTAACTACTGAAACCTTAAATAAACAGAAATAACAGTGCAGAATTAAATGAACGAAACATGGCAGAAAATAGAGAATATTACTGAGGCAGATCTTCGCGAATTAAATGCTTTAGTTGGGCGAGAATATAAGTGCTTTAACTACTTGAACTTTGAAGATGAAGAACATGAACTAATTAGAGAGAGTTTCGAAATTCTAGAGAGAAAACTAAAGTAAAGAGAAAATCTAAAAGAGTTATGAAAGTTGTGATAAGTTGTGTGAGAGGTTCTCCTACATACTATTACATACCCAATATATCAAAACAAGTTCAAAAGCTGAAATCTAAATCATTACATTCCCATGCCTTGAGCCTCTCCATGCATTAAATACAGAATGGACGGATTTGACCAAACTGGATGAAAGCTGATGGGAGCAGTTGGTTGTGTAAGGAAATCTTGCCCTGCTAGGCGGCTGTGGTAGGAACAAGTATCCTGCCACTGTACTTTTCTACACCAGTCTCCTTCATAGCTAGTAGCTCTACCAAACAACTTTCCCTCCAATTTCTTCCAATTGTATTAGGCTGGGCTTCTTCATATCATCACTTAACACATTTCTTTGGTCCACTAAGCTGAACCAATTGGGGGGGGGTCCAAATCCCCACTTGATTCGGCCTAATATTCTGGCCCAAGCTTCTTTTATTATATATTTCATGCATGCAGCTTCAAATACGTGCATAAGCAACATTCACCATCTTTGCCTTTTATCCACCTCCTACACGCATAAACCCGAGACAAACACGCATAATATCGGTAATATAAAAGCAACAATTACGTGCTTATCAGTAGAGATAATGAGGAAGCATCTTGAACGAATTTGATTGTCCAGCAAAAAATCATCGCCACAGCACAATTGCATGCTCGTATAGCTACACTCTAGCTTGCTTGATAGCCGAATTCCTCCTGGATAGCTGCCATAATTTCTTTCGATTTTAGGACGGATTTTTTTACGGCGCATTTGTCGAGCAACATAAGCAGCGAGCACCTTTGCACGCACCCTCTTTGGACAAATCTACGAAAAATCTCGATTACATGTGTGTTCGGCATGCAAGCAGTTTACAATCCACAACACATCCCTGTGAAATGATGCCCGTAGAAAAAATGGGCAATCGCGACTCCGTCTGCATTTATACTCAACCCGAATAGGGTCAGAACGAGCCACCCTAAAATCGAGACCTTGTTCCATGTGCCTAAGTGCAACAACACCGAACTAATCCTCCTTCTCCTAAAATGTCGCCCCTTTACGGAGTGGATAGTCCACAACGTGATCCAAATCTCAAACCATAAGTGAGTCTGATGCATCGAGAGGAACAAGTGGAAGTAAACCATCACTTACTTCTTCGCCACCACCATATATTATTTCATCGCTTGGAGGGTCACAGTTGTCCGACATGAGCATAGATATCAGTTGATTCACACCACCTTCTTGTCGGATCCATGCCGCGAAGTCGCCAAACGTACATGAATTTAATGCACCAGACACCACATCGTATTCTTCGTCGGATGAACTATCCAAATTATTTTATTCGTCACTGTCGGACACAACATGGGTATCCTCTTCGCGAACATTCTCAGCCCGATTGCTACCACCCGCTTGTTCTTGAAAATTGAACATTGAACCGAATTGTTCAACAACATCGGGTGTACGATAAGATTGAACATTGGAGTGCACAAGAAATAAAGTAGGCTCGATTTGTGTACTACAAAGATTAACTATGTCCACATCGGTCGCGAGAATGGACCTAAACGTAATACCATGATGAGAAACGTAGGTGCAATAAATTTCATAATTTGACGAAAGTGAAAATGAATTAAGATTGTATTGAATGAACTGTCGTAAAATCAGGATATAACACTGTTCCCAGGAATGCAGACAACTCTAACTTCACCTCCAACATACTCGGACAAATTGTTAAATTGTCCGTTAAAATGAACAATAATATTATACCAACTTTCCATTTTTCTTTTCTGGAGTGTGGAAGCAAAATTTAACATAATGATTGAAATGAAAGAGGATAGACTGTTCGATTTTGGACTTCAATCAAGGGTATTAATAGAGAAAATTTCATGATAGGTTGATTTCCACCGTATAATTTGCTGATAAAGTGGATCGGGACTAGGAATGGACCGATCGGGGACTAGGAATGGAATGAGCGGGACTTGACTGGGCCGAGCGGGACTCTGTGAGCGGGATTCTGCTCCCCTGCCAAGTCAAAAAATTGGAGCGGGAATTGGCAGACCGAGCGGGATTCTGCTCCCTGCCAAGTCAAAAAGTCGAGCGGGACTTGGTAGGCTGAGCGGGATTTCCCGATCGGGACATGAGCGGAATTTGGTGTTATACTTCCGATACCCGATTCCAATCTTTTACGCTCGGAACGAAGCAAAATAACGAACTTGCAGTGTCTGAAAAGTTGGGACTTTTAAGTAAAAGTGATTATTTTGTGTAGCAAATATAATGATTGAGTAAATTTGACTTTTGTGATACGGATTTGGGCAAAATTGCCCCAAAAAATAATTACTATAACACAAGTTTTCACTTTCAAATATTACTTAGTTATCTGTTGTATTCATAAATCATAATCAGCACATCTTAGACATTATACAAAATACAAAGAAACAGTACAGATTTTGAGGAAAAATAAAATTATAGACCACAGTTACATTCTAATAATTAATTAATATCATTAAACGACAAGCATATCCATGCATTTTATTCTTTATATGTCGATTTTCGTTTGAAGGCTAATTAGTTGTTTGGGTCGGCTTCCGGCTTCTGAGAAGCAGCATAACCGCAGCACCTGCAACGCCGTCCGTAGTAGCTAGGTTCACAGCACCAGGTGCGGCAGTAGCCCCCACCACCACCGCCATATCCACCACCACCACCGCCGCCGAATCCACCACCACCACCGCCGCCGTATCCACCACCACCACCGCTGCCGTATCCCCCACCACCACCGCCGCCGTATCCACCACCACTGCCGCCGCCGTATCCACCACCATAGCCCCCATATTTGGCATCATTCACTGCAGCTCCGTCTGCTTCCTTTGCTGTGTCAGACCAAACAGCCCTACTTAGTTAATCTAATATGCCTCAAACTTAATCTTTCTATTTTGACATTATCATAACTGGAGGCAGGGACGTATGCAGGATTTTAACTAAGGGGGGCAAGATTATAAAATGCTAAAATATATTATGATCAAACTACAAAAATTGTTAGTCGAAGAAATTTTGCATAATTAAATTATATATACACGAATTTTTTGGTTTCTAACATAAATTTTCAATAATACTCAAGCATAATTTCAACTTTTTCATCAATTTCTATTATAAGATGTGATTAATTTTATTTAATTAGTATACATAAAGGCAATATAATAGTTTAATGTAAAAAAGAAAGGGTGACATTTGCCACCCCATGCCTCAATGTGCATCCGTCCTGACTGGAGGGATGGATATAGGATTTGGATTTAGTAGGTTAAACATAAGTTTGAAAATTTAGGGGGACAAATCTGTAATTTAAGGGTGGGCGATTGCAAAAGTTTCTAAAAATATGGTGAAAATCTTGGAATAAAAGTAATTTTTCTTGATCTCAAATGCTTCCGGATCCATCAATGCATATATACATGCACGATGCGTGTCATCTAAATGAAAGTTGTATGCCCAATCACATAAATTAATTACAAAATGAATTAATCTGTTTAATTATTTTTTGTATACACATCACATATACATATATATGTAAAAAAATGAAGAAACTTTGCTTACATGGATGAACGACATCCTCTGCCAGTTCTCTAACTGCAGCTACTTCTGAGGAAATAAGAAGCAGGCCTAAGAAAAGGCCAAGAAAAACAATAAATTTTGAACTCATCTTGCACCAGTTATGATTTAAGTTTGGATGATAATGTTGATGGAGTGGCTTCTGTATTTATGGAAAATTTTGAGCCGTAAATGTGTTCACCAATTAATCAGTACTGCTTTTGTTTAGTTGGCTATTGAATGCATGTTTTTAATAAGTCAAGAGGTGTGCATAAATGTTATCTCTCTCTCCCCATCCCTACTCTCTACCACAGCTTGATACTCGATATTACTAGGTGTTAATTAATTTATATCTTCAATGTCTTCTATTAGAATATAAATTTATTAATAAATAAATGTATAAGAAACATATAGTAAGCTTAACAATAAAGAATATGATGATATCGATCCATGGCGGAAATATCTTCTAGAAGTAACGGTGTTAAGGTGGTGTTTGGAACATCTTTCAGCTGTAGCATATAGCTTTCAGCTGCAGTTGGAGTATTTGGAACACCCAACTTTCATCTGAAATTCCCTACCAAATATAGTCAAGATAAAGAAGTTGTTTAAGCTGCTATGATCCAGCTTTCAGCTGCAGCTTAAAGCTTATCTAATTTATTGAACTATTTTATCATTTAAATATTTTTATAATTATCAAAAAATAAATAATTTTAAAATTAATATTTTTAGTTACAAATTTAAACATGATTATATTTTAATATATTAGTTAGTAATTTGATAAAAAATATTTTATATTTATTATTTATAAATTCAATGAAATAATTATTATTAAAATTAAATATAGATTAATTAAAATAGTGGATTTTGAAAATTTTGAATTCTAAATTAATATTTTTTCTATTTTCATTTAATGATAATTATTTCTTCTCTACGTAATTACTAAAATTATGTACAAATATTATTATTATGAATTTAAATGGTATTTTTTCTATTTTTATTTAATGATATGTTTATGCTAATATGATATATTATAAATTTATATAATATAAAAATTAATTTAATTTAATATTTATTTATTTATTATAAATTTTAATTATTTAATAACATTGATGGTAAAACGAGTATTTTATTTAGATATTTAAAATAAGCTACTGAATCAGTTTCCAAACACTATTTTCTCCACTTTCAGCACTTATTTTCAAACACCTACAAATTCTCAAATCTACAGCTTTCAACAACTTTCAGCATTTATTAATAAGCTTCAGCTACTCCAAAATACCCACTAGCTGCTTTCAGCTTTAAGCTGGTGCGGAGGTGTTTGGAACATCCAGCTTAAAGCTGAGATTCTCTAAAATTTGGTCAAAAATAAAGAAGCAGTTGAAGCTGCTCCACCCCAGCTTTTAGCTTCAGCTTATTGCTTATGATTTTTTCGAACCAAATTACCTTTAAAAACTTTATTTAATTTCAACAGAATTATTTTTCTTCAACATACTAGTCGTGTATCTTCTTCTCTCTATCAATTATAGTATTATATAATATTTATATTAATTTAATATTTTATAATATTAGATTAAAATTATAAAGCAAAAAAATAAATATAGAATAAGATATTTTTTAATTTTATTTATTTATTATAAATTATAATTATTAAATAACATTAAGGGCAAAATAGATATTTCTTCTGAAAAGTAACAATAAGCTACTTCTATCAGCAGTATTCCAAACACTATTTTTCCCACTTTCAGCTGCTTTCAGCACTTATTTTCAAACATTAACTGATTTTCAAATAAGCTGTTTTCAGCCGCTTTAAGCAGCTTTCATCATTTATCAATAAGCTTCAGCTACTCCAAACACCCCATAAGTCAAATGTAGGTACACAAACCTCGAAAAAATTAGTGGTTTATTGGGTACTTAGTTTACGTTACCTATTTAATCATTTAAAAGTTGTACATTACAAAAGAACGTTGAGGGGATGTCGGCCATATTTTTAAGCACAGATGTCCGATGCACGACAATTTTAACTGCTACAAAAGTATGCAAAGGGTAAAACATCAATAAGTTAAACAAATATAATAAAAAGTTAGTACATATTCCCGCGAGACATAAGTTAAATAATTAACTAAAATTATTAGTATTTAGAAGCTTATAAATATCAAGTAAATATAAGTTCACAAACGCTTGTGTAAACCACTTTCGTATACCCTTATGTGTACCACACCACAAGGGTATTGACATGTGTTAAATATGACCCACTTGATTTAATGAGAAATGTCACATGTCAATACCCTTGTAGTGTGGTACACACAAGAGTATACGAAAGTGATACATATAAGCCGCTCAGATACAAGTTGAACAAATTGAATAAATAAAAAAGACTATGAAATTGAAAATTACCTCAAATTTATGATAGTTTATAGCTTTAAAAAATTGTTTGTAATTGGTTATGGTTTCGTTCGAACAATATGATTTTTCAGCTAAGTTTGTGTGTATATGTTTCTTGATTCTTTTTGTTCTCATAAATATCTAAACATATCTTTGTATCACATACATTTATGAAGAAATAAACAAAATTAGTTACCCAACCAAATATAGCAAGTCATAAGAACAAATTTTGGAACTAGTTATGAAAGAAGAGACTGAAGCCACAAAAGAAAATGTATGGGATTGCAAATTTGTATTTCTCAACTGTTAATGTTTTTTTTTTTTTTTTGGAATGAAGGTAGCCATACGCTCTTGATGTTTGCATTGAATAATTTATGCTCCTGTGTAATAACCTACAAATCATGTAAAGATATAAATTTTGTTCTAATATAACTGCGTGCGAGACAAGATATATAAAAATGTTAGCAGTACATAAACTATATTCATAGTTAAACCTTGATAAAGTAATAACCTTATGATCGAAGAAAGATATTCATTTAACGAGATTATTAATTTATCAAATATTGTTTTAGTGCATTGACCCATATTGGGACTGAAAGAAATTATTATCTTAGTCAGATTATTACTCTATTGAATATTACTTTATCGATGTTTAATTGTGTATTTTCTTTTGCTTGCTATCTTTTTTAACAATTGACTCATAGGCTAAACTCACTCATAGCGATTTCGGTGGATTTTGAGTCTCTGATCTTTGGCAATATACTAAGCGCGTTAACCATTATGTCAGCTCAAGAGAACATGATTGACTTCTTTCATCATACATGTATGTGAGAATTGTCGGTATAATTTCTCCCCTCGGTTATACATTTTTTGCGGGAACGATTTCTCTATCTCACAATATACACTCTTGGATCTTAAGAAAGTGGCACGTGACATATTCTTAAGGTTGTTTCAAAATAATGGTTTTTGAAGTGCCGCATATCATCTTTTCAAGATGAGCGATATTCAGATGCATATTGTTAGATAGAGAAACGGTTGAGGAAGTTGGAGAATCAAATTCTTCCAACTATTATTTCTAGCTATTTGCAAACTAAATAGAAAAATAAACTAAAATAGAAGATTATGTAACTTTTACACTTAGGGCCATAAATTGTTTAAAAACCATGCAACTTGCGAGTACTTATTAGCAAGTGGTTGACTGGAAGAATTCAAAGCTTTAGGTTGGGACATACAAAGTAGCATATATTCAAGATTTTGTATTTCAACTTTTTTGCCTAAGAGAACACTAACAATACATAATCTTAAAGATAATTTTAGAAAATATAATTTAGAAGATTTCATCTCAGTACAAGTAAATTCAAGTATAGTTAATGTTCTTAAGCAATATATGTAGAGGAAATATTTTGAGTAATTAAAATATCAAATGGAGTATATATATACTTTAAGAGCACAAGAGTTTGCCATTAAAACACTTTTGGTTCTCAAAATAATAAAGTCACTAAATAACTAAACGATGTTCAAATATAATGTTAAATAAGTCTATAGAAGAATAGATGCTTTTAGTAGCTCATCTCTTCTGTATTTCTTAACAAGTTCGCATCAAATAAAAATCTAAAACATAATAAACATGATTTTCAACAAATAACACTATCAATATATAATAGCTAAATATATACCGGGTGATTATAACATCAAACTATACTCAAAATTATATATACATATTAAAAATTTTAATTAATAAAACCAAAAATTAAGATAAATATAACTCAATGAAATTGTTACATTGTGTAGACATCTTTCAATTACAATTTCAAACCCTCGATTTTAGAAAGTCGAAAGCTGAAACCAAACTGTCTACAAATGATTTCTTCTATTTTTTATATTTATTTATTTACTGAATTAATTTCAATTGATTATAAAAATTTAAAAATATTGGGTTTATTTACTGAATTAATTTCAATTGATTATAAAAATTTAAAAAGATTGGGATTATATAATCCATAACATAAAATTTTAACTATAAAACATATTTTCTGGTTGTTGATTCTTATTATAATCATATTTGAAAAAAAAATTATATTATTGTTGTTGATTTTCCGTAATTTTACTAATTATTAAAAAATATTCGATGTTTTAACTTTTCAATGGTACAATTTGAACATCACTAACTATAGTAAAAGTGTTAAATATGGCTTAAAATTAGAAGATTAGATCCTCAAGAGGTGATGGTTAACCGATTAAATGGATGAAACCAGCGGTTTCACCCAGTTTGGAACCAACGGATTCACGATTTTTAAGAGAAAAAATCAAAACCAAACCGCAAATTGACGATTGACGATTTTAGATGGTTCTAATTTAAAATCCAGTTTGAGCCGATTTAGATTAGAAAATGAGCACCTCTAACATCATCTGACACAAGGCATATAGATTAAAGATAAAATAACATCCCTTCATCAATGACCTATTGATAGAGTAATTTATATTGTAACCTAATATCACAAGTTTAACCGATCGAGCTCATGTAGTTTGCACACTATTAAGCATGAATTGAGTGTAACCGATGCTATATATTACCCTCGTAAAGAAATATAGATTGAAATGGTTCTTTTGTGAAACCCCTTGATGTGAATTATGAACAATTACACATCATTATATCTCAAATAATAAAAAAAAAGATTGATAGTTATTTAATTATAAAATAAATTTTCTTCTTTATTTTTAATGCCTAAATGCTAAATGGGTAATTTCTTTGATTAAATCTTTTGTTCTCACGCCCTCAACTAATCGTCTCGCTCTCTTTCTCTCCCATCGGATCTCGAAGTCGCTGGACGTGAGCTCTACTTGTGGTGCACTTATTAAATTTATTTGATGCACTTCTTGAATTGTTTTGATGCAGTTGCTTAATTATTCAATACATCCGCATGATCAGTGTTCCAAATCAAAAATCATATCCATAGTTATGCAAAAAGACGTAATGAATTGATTCAATTTGATATTGAAATTGCTAAAATAAATAAAACAATTGGTGATGGTGGGACTAAAATATTAAAAAAAAAGGTAAGAAAAGCATTACTATACTACCCAAATGAATTATTCATAATTAATATCCTTTAATCAAAATCCTATATTTTAGAAATACAAGGTCAACATTTAGTCATTTATCCTTTTTCATACTTTAAAATAGTGTTCACAAATAATGTTATCCCTATATATGTTTACACATCCATAAGGAAGTAGTCTGATATGCCTGCTTGTGTGTGTAAAAAGTATAATATCTGTCAAGCTCCTATCTAATTAGCTTTAGCAAATAGATAAGGGTGTATTAATTAGCTTTTAACAAATAGAATAGGACGTAGTTTAGCCATTCCTTGTTAGATAAGGAAAAATAGACACAGTCGATGCTTATATGTATTTATTTAATTAGAATTAGGCTGAAAATACAAATTAAAATAATAATAATAATAATAAATGGATTATGTTATCAACTTCCAATCCTTAGGCTTCTAAGTTTAGTTTGCAAAAATCAACGCAAAATTAAAGTGATAGGTAATTCACAGTTCACACATATTTAACGTTGAACAGTTTACGGTTTTAATATGAACGAGATTTATTTAATCTGCACCTAGAGTAACACTTGCATTTTCTTTTTCTATATGAGTACATACGCAAGAAGGATTTGCTCGTTCATCCTTGGAATCTAGTCATATCCAATTATCGAAATATGGTTGATGAGGTTTGAGCTTGACTACCCATAACTGGTGGAGGGTATTTTGTCATCATTGGATAACTCTTTGTGCTGACGAGGCCTTAATTAGGCTTAACGGGCTTAAAACAAAGAAAATTGCTTAAATCATTTGAGTATTCAAATCAATTAAATGTTTCCGGGAACCAGTATACCCGAGTTGGCAAATGGACGGACAGACCGGTCAAGCTCCAAGCCAAGTTAATTTTTATTTTCGACATCTTGTTGGGTTGGGAAAATATGAAGCCCAGCCTGGCTACCCATCAATTTTTATTTCTATGGATCCTCCAAACCGGTGTAGATCCTGTCTTCGAGAATCCCGTGTTCCATTGGTGTTACACATCAATTTCAATTATAAAATAGGAGGACTATGTCAAAATCTTAAATTTAAATCATATACCCATCTGGTTTTAAAATTGAAAATAATCATGGCACTCAAATGGAACATGAGATTTTGAAACAGAGGATCATGTGGGCATCTAAACGTTATTTTAAGAAAATAAATACCAACTAATTGAACCTAAAACGATTATAAGTGATTTGGGTAAAAATATTGGTCCATGAAATAAAAATATTGATCGATAATTAAATTTAGGGTATAAATATTGGTCGAATCGGTCTTACGCAAATTTTGTTTTGAAACTATCCTTTTTTTAATATTTTTTTTAAAAAAATATTGAATAATTGTTGATTGATGGAAAAATAGATGGAATGATCAATTTAGCCAAAATATAATATTTTGGATCAATTTTGCCAAAACTCGAATTATGATCAATTTGGCCGAAGATTAAATACGGGGAAAACCATATATATGACAATTCGATTTTAATTGGAGAAAAATATTGTTGGTCCGGAGACGATAAGTCAGGTGTAGAGGGGGGGGGGGGATGAATACACCTGAGCTCAGTTTCTTTTTCTCAATGAAGGTCGATCAACCGATGATTGCAACCGATGAACAAGTGCCAAATAAGCCTTCGATCGCGGGACAGAGTGAGTCGGCCATCGAGCTCTCTCCTACCGATTGTTTTCGGCACTTTGAGAATCGATCGGAGAGCATTGTGCGGAAAGTGTGGGGCCCGGAATTCGTCTCTTTTGAAAACACGTTTTAGCAAATTAAATCTTTTAGCTGTGCGCTTTATAAAATACGTTTTATGCAAGCTTATGATTTTCAAGTCAGTTGAATGCTATGCAATAAAATAGTAAAGGAACACAAGCGATTTAACGTGGTTCGGATACGCAAGATCCTACGTCCATGGTCCTGAACAAAGCAGGAGAACTTGTTGATTATTCTGAGCAAGCCTCAAGCGGGGATACTATCTGACCGGACAGTTCCCTCTAAGTTATAGTCCTTAGCGACTTTACAATCCAAACCTAAGTCTGAAAGGGGAGGGAATATTCTCCAACTGAGAAGGAGTTCTTACAATAAGAACAATTCACTAAATGTGAACTCCTTCGAATCTAAGCTATAAATATGACAATGAGCTTAGTCTAGAGAAGAAAGGGATCTAAGAACTCTAGAGAGAAAAACTGAGAAATCTTCTAAGTATGCAAGTTTTCCTCTGGATGATCTTTGAGTGTTCTAGAGTGTTTATGAACTTGAGCTTGTCCCTTCGAAATTCCGTCACTCGGAACTTCAAAAACTTCTCTATTTATAGTTGTGAGTTATGGCATATGTCCGTTGGAGACGACGATGCCACGTGTCACAAGCTTCCAAGGAAAACGGCCATAATTCGAACTTGTTGCGGCGAGGCGCTTAATGCGACCGTTCATGAGAGCAGCTTTACCGTGTAGAGTAGGTAAGCGTTGTCGCCTTCTCATTGGTCGAGGTTTGTAGTTGGTGAGAATGTCGAGTTGACCGTTCAACAACCTCGTATGTCTTCTCGCCGAACTTTTCGAAAAGACTTGAATAGGCTGGGTCGCTTTCCGTAGGATACGATAGGACCGAAAAGTCTCTGTCTTCTTCAATGAGTTGGGCTGACGGGCATCTACCGAGTAGGTCACTGGCGATCGCGAAGGTACCGTGCTTGTTTCTCGTTCTTCGCCGATGACTATCAGCCGGGAGTAGTCTTCTCCTCGATGATTTGTCGCTGATGTGTTGTCTTCGACCGAGTGGAAGATCGGTGGCGGATGAAGAACACAAGCGATTACACGATGACGTGGGGTTCCGAAAAGTATCTTCGACGGAAGATCGGTTCAACAACTACCCCGTACGGGACTTAGACAAAAATAATAAACAATACATCAAGTCTAACCTATACATCAGCTAATCCTAACGACACACTAATCTACTGATATCAGCTAGGTTTTGGGATCTTCAATTCCATAGTACTACTATGATTTCCCCCAATTTTCTTTTAACCGAACAACAACTCGAGTATCATCTCTCGACTCATATCCAACAATTTCTCCCTAATTGATGATGCCAAAACCTCTACCTCTACCTCTTAAACTTCTTAAGTCTATAAAAGATGCTATCCTACTGACAATAATTTCCCCCTTACAACATTCTGAGGGAAAGAAAAAAATAAAGGAATTTCAATACTTCAGTAGGTGGGAGATAGGCAAAATCAGAGAAACTGACTGTGAGTGTGTGTCAGATCACTTAGTGATCAGTCGTGAAAACACAATGCAAAGAGCTGAAAGACAATGAGTAATTGTCTGACAAGCAATAGGAACTGATATATATAATCAATGAAGTACATATTCCTATCACTATTACAAAAGGATAGAAAAGAGAAAGACTACAGACGCGTGAAGGCTTGAGTGCGTTCCCTGAATCCTGCAGATCTGTCCATGGGAGGTTCCAGACGATAGTATGAATAGATTCTCTTCCTCAGAGTCTGGATATCCTCGTCGTCTTCAGAAAGGTGGACACTCAGGTTGAAGCGGAATGCAGTAGCACTAACTTCATCTTCTATGTCCTTCGTACATAGAACTCCGCGCGTAGTTCTAGGAGGTGGGATGCGCCTGAAAGCTGGAGCTCTAAACGGAATATTCTCTCTCTTCATGATCTCCTTGAGCTGTTCCCTCAGCTCTGAATTGTACACAAACATGAACTCATCAAAGGCTTGATCGATAGGTTGTTCTCGAGGATAGAATCCCCAAACATAGTAGCCTTTGATAAATTGCTCTTTAAGTTCTTCCCATTGATCATTAACCTCAGCCGGAACCCATCGATCGACATGAACAACTGAGTCCTTCTTGGCGAGAGATGTTCTCTTCCTTGATCCTCTTGGGATTTGTCTTCTGGAATCAGCTGCTGGCTTTTGAGATAATCTAATCATCTTAGCCATATCAGCCATTCTCTTCTTTTCTCGGAGAGCCGCTGCCCTACAGTCTCATCGACTGAGATTTAGGCCTTGCGCGTCGCCTCCCGTGTCGCTTGATCTTCCGCTATCTCGCTCGGGTGTTAGAGTAGGAGTGGGAATGCTCGAGTAGTAGCCGGGATCTCGGTCGGAAGAGCCTTAGCAAAATCTCGCTTGGGCTTTCTTACGCTCTTCGACCGATTCGACCTTTTTCTTGCCTTTGCCCCTAACAACTTTACCCTTGGGCTTCTTTTCGCTTTCGCTTGCTTCTTCAAGCTGACGCTCTCGGTCCAGCTTATCTTGCAGCTGTTGGGCAATATTGAGGTCATAAGCCTCTTGCTTCACTTTAGATTTGAATTTATGGAGCGGGGAGGAAGGAGGAGTAGATATAGTTGCAATCTCCTTCCCCGGCCTCTGCGGTGGCAATTGTTCAGGCTCAGGCTCTTCTTCTTCTGTCTCCTGCTCAATAAATCTGGTTACTTCTTCAATGTGAGCAGCAGAAGAGGAGATGTGGGTCGGCTGTAGTGGAAATTCTAGGAGAAGGACCTCAGAAGAGTTCTTATCCTGAGTAGTAGAGGGTCCTTCCTCCTGAGCCCTTTCCCCCTGAGTCTGTGCGGGTTCTTCAGCTGTAGAGGGTCTCTTCTCCTGAACCCTTTCCCTGATTATCTGTACATCAGCTGTATCCGTTTTAGATTCATCTTTTATTATACCTTCCCCCTTCTTGGCATCAGCAGCTTTATCGAGGTTGGTACGGATAGCTGTGACTTCTTTTTCCAGCCTTGTGGACTGAATCCTTAATCGATTTCTTTGTGGATTCGAAGTCTTTGACGAGATCGCAATATAAATCCCGGTCTTTTTCTTGATCGGCTCTAGATGTTTTGAGTGCGGTGACCGACCTGCACGGAGTTTCAGCAGAGCCTGATCATGCGATTCGGTCATTTCCTTCTGAATAGTTTTCAGAGCCTCTGCCTGTTGAGTAATAGCTTTCTGAAGGCTAGAGGTTGCAATCGTATTTCTTTCGTTGATCTTTGTCTTGACAGATTCAAGAACTTGAGTCAGCTGCTCGGAAAATATCTTATGCTGATTCTGGAGCAACTGCTGACTTTGAGATTCTAGATCGACTCTCTGAGCTGATAACGCGGCCTCAATAAGCTCTTGAAAATTTGGTTGCGGAGGAGCTTCTTGAGTCTTTGAGATGCCGGTTGCTAATTTGTCTAGGCTCTCTATCTGAGCCTTAGTATACTTTGCCCATTTGATATGAACGTCTTTGGCGAGAAGTCTGTTTTTCTCTCCTTGGCGTCGGATGGCTTTGTTGACAGATTTTGAGGTCACGGAACCGATGGGTTGAGTCTGGTAAGAACTGGTTTCGAGCCTCTGCTTAGAAAATGTGAGAAGCTGCTCCCTACTGTACTTCGGAGCACCTTGAGCATCACCTGATGTATCAGGGTTTGGTGATTTGCTCTTCTCACGGGGAGTTGAACCCTCAGCAGAGCCTCCCAACTCTGTATCCTTGGGTGTGTCATCCTTCCTCTGATTGTTGTCATCATCATCGTGCTTATCATCAGCAGGAGGAGATGGGGGTGGAGGAGTGTTACCAGGGACTGACTCTCGCAAGCTTAGAAGGTAAAGCATTGCGGCTCTGAGATCTTCAAGAGTAGCTAAGTCACTGGTTCTCCGTACCCTATTACTTCTTGTAGCTTTCGCTCCTCATCGTGCGGGTAGAGAACTCGAGTGGGTTTTGATTATGTCTTCTAGAATATCCCAACTCAAAAATCTAAGAAGCATTTGAACCCCTAGCCCACGATGGCTATGTCGACTAAGTCTGAGTGCCCAAGAATTTCAGGAATATGATTGTGTACGTCAGCTGCGGCACGGAGACGAGTGGTGTGAATAGGCTGTCCACTCGGCCGCATTCTCATCAGTCGGTTCCCTATCGTCCAACTGTGTGTCATCGGAGCTGATGACTTGAGCTTTCTCCTTGAGGGTTGCTCCTTCAATCCCTGTGTCGGAGTCTAAGATATGCTCATCTTGTTGTGGAGGAGGAGTGGGTTCAATAATAGAGAGGGGCTGAGCAGCTGAGACCTCGATGGTCCGGGTCTTAGTCGCCCGCCTCTTCTTAGGCACTTCGGTATGAGGGGGCAGAGCGGATCTGTTGCTCTCTTCGGCTCGAGCGGCCCCTTACCGATAGACTTCTCCGTCGCTTCTTTAGTCACGAAACTTTATCGCCTTAGTGTTGTACAGCCTTTGAGTCTTCAAAAGCCGAGTTCATCTGTACAACACTCTCTATTAGGACCGACATCTTGGTCCCGAATAGAAGCTTACCCACACTGGCCAACCTCCTTTCGCCAGTGGGTAGCGTAGTGAACTTCTCGGGCTTGGGCTTTCATCTCGAGTTGTATAATAGTCGGCCCAGTTCACTTCTACTCCATCATCTATAGCCATCATCACCGAATCCTTGGCTTGGACAAAGTTGATCGTACGATCCAACTGAGCTTGTCGATATGTGCGAGACCACATACGCTAAACTTCATCTCGAGGTAGCAAGAGATTCCTCGGGAGAGCCGTCTTGAACGTCGGATCACTGCGTCCACGTAACTTTTGCACATAAGCGTTGATCTCCCTCTCCTTATATCCGATAGGGGAGATTCCGAGAAATAGGAAGTCGAAACGCGAGGACCGTGAGCCTCTCGGATGTTGAAGGTCTTCTCGAGATGCCTTCCACCGGTTCGGATTAGTCTCCTTCATATAAGAAAACGAGGCTTCTTCTCCTCCAGCAGCCCACCGAATTCCGGTTGAAATATGCCTCCGCCACTTGCCTCAGACGGGCACGGGGATGCTTGGTTACGAGGGTCTCCAACCTGCACCTCTCCGAGCATCGAACATAGGTTCCGGATATGGGATATCCACTTGGCGGAAAGCCATTGTGGGTTCGAACTGAATCCGGATGGTCATGATCTCCACTATAGGTTCAGGAGTCTGGTACGATCGCCATAGAAATCTGCAAAACAACTTTTTGGACTTGAAAATTAGAGTAAGTTAGTAGTTATCGCAGATTTTAATACATTACCGAGTATTAGAGCTTGAAAGATGCACAGGCAAGGCAGTTAAGAAGTAGAAACTGATTGCGAGTAAAGCTCGTAAAGTATGAAAATGGCGAAAAGTGAGGAAGAAGATAGAAGATGAAAGATTTTATATATATCATCAGATTATAAGTTGTGATCCAACGATCCTATTTTAATCTTTCAAATCTATAGACGGCTGAGATTAAAAGTCATAAAAGGAATGATTACCAAAGCCGCCTCAAACATAGATTTACGTAATAAAGGTAAGTGAGAAGACATGCATTAAATAAAGTAAATAGCCTATAATAGCTCTATAATCAGTAGAGTTAACAGAAGCTTCCTCTTTGTCTAGATCGATTTTAAAATTCGTGTTCATGGGGATTTTGACTGGCTTGCTGGAGTCGCAGTCGAATCTCTTGAGAAGATCTCGAGTGTATTTGGCTTGATTGATGAAAATTCCTTCAGGTGATTGCTTCACTTGAAATCCAAGGAAATAATTCACCTCTCCCATCATGGACATCTCGAATTTCTCCTTCATCATCTTCTCGAACTGCTGACATATAGCTTCGTTTTCGCAGCCGAAAATGATGTCGTCCACGTAGATTTGCACCCGTAGGATGTCATCTCCTCGACTTTATGTTGAATAGGGTGCGATCTATCGTCCCCTTCGAAAACCTTTCGA
The DNA here is from genome assembly GCA_028984105.1 of Lavandula angustifolia. Taxonomy (NCBI): domain Eukaryota; kingdom Viridiplantae; phylum Streptophyta; class Magnoliopsida; order Lamiales; family Lamiaceae; genus Lavandula; species Lavandula angustifolia. Next base: position 26,874,685 of record CM054802.1, on the reverse strand, counting down.
AGTAGAAAGTCCGATAGGGTGTCATACCAAGCCTTGGGTGCTTGTTTTAACCCATACGAGCTTTCCTAAGTTCGTACACACCGATGTCCCCGCCGAAAGCTGGGCGGTTGTTCCACGTAGACTTCTTCCTTCAAGACGCCGTTCGTAAAAGCCGACTTCACATCCATCTCGATATACCTTAAATCCCCGATGTGTCGCATAAGCTAGGAAAAGACGAATGACTTCCAATCCGCAACCGGAGCAAATGTTTCATCAAAGTCAATTCCTCTCGCCCGACTATATCCTTTAGCAACTAGTCGAGCTTTATTTCGACGATGACGTTGTTTTCATCTTGCTTGTTCTTGAAGACCCACTTAGTTCCAATCACATGCCGATGTCTAGTGTCCGTCGACAAGCTCCCAAACTTCGTTTCGACGAACTGGTTCAGCTCTTCTTGCATGGCTATGATCCGGCCAAGATCATTAAGTGCGTCCTCTATCGAATGAGGTTCTTACGTAGACGATAAAACAAGAGTAAAGTGAGCTTTCTCCTTGACTTAATCTTGATCTCGTCCTTATAGTTGCCGATGGATCTCCAATGATAAGATCTCGAAGAATGAGCATCGAGCCATGAACGCCGAGTCGGGCTTCTTCTTCGATACTACTTACGCACGGCCGTAGGTGTATTAGGCATTTCAATGAGTATCGTTTCGTGGATGAAGCAATTCAAGAAGAAGGTTAGGGTCTACCGAGTTTCCGTGTTCAGGGGCATTTAGCTCGAGAACATTAATCGTTCTCCATGAGTTTATATTCTCGGTAGAGGTCTCAAGTTCCCACGGGGGCTTCCTCACCGACCGATGTTACCCGTTGTTGATTCGTTCGATAGAATCAACTAGGTCAACTACATCGATTGTCGGTTGAGTCCGAGTTTGTTCATCGTCCGACTCATCATCCCAACAATGCCGGATCTTTTCGGCCTTTATCGCAAGTCCGAGATCATGTAGCTTGTCGCCGACATCTTCGCATTTAACTCGTCTCTTTCCTCGTTCTCGTAACAAACTCATCAAAAACAACATGAGGGCTTTCCTCCACGCAAAGAGTCCGATAGTTAAAGACTCCGAATGCTTTCTTGACTCGAGAGTATCCTAAGAATACTCCTTGATCAGATTTGCTATCAAAGACCTTCAACCGATCTTTCCCATTATTGTGGATAAAGCAAGGACAAACTAGAAAATATGAAAATGAGAAATGGAAGGAATTCTCCCTTTCCACGGTTCGTAAGGCGTCTTCATGTGTTGCCGTGTCAGTAGTGAGCGATTCGAGTATAGCAAGGCGGTGTTAGTAGCATCGCCCCAAAACTTTGAGGGTAGTCCCGAGTCCGCTAGGAGCGTTCTTCTTGCCGCTTCTTTGAGTGTTTCGTTCTTACGTTCAGCAAGTCCGTTCTGGCGAGGGGTGCGCGCAGCTGATGTCTCGTGCTAAATTCCCTCTTTATCGCAAGCACTCTTTAACTACCGAGTTCATAAACTCGTTCCTGCATCGAGCGTATCTTCTTAATCTTGATGTTCTTTCCACACCGAGTTTCTTCGTAGAGATTAGGTAACTCGGTCCGAACATCGATTTGTTGGCGATGAAGATGACCCAAGTATATCTCGAGTAGTCGTCTATGACGACGAGGGCATACTTCTTGCCTCTTATAGTCATTGGAGAGACGGCCCGAATAAGTCCATGTGAAGCGGTGAAGGATTCCATCGGTGGAAGGTGACGGAATAGGTGGATGACTTTCCTTTGTCTCGCTTTCCCTTCGTGCACGCTTCCCAATTCTCGTCTTTGATAAACGATTCTTTGGGCGTCCTTTGACTTTGGAGTTCTTGACAAGCTTGTTCATGGTCTTGAAGTTCGAGTGGGCCGAGTCTCTTGTGCCATAGCCATCCCGACTTGTCACCGGATTTTGTCTGCGTGCTAGTAAGCAAGCCTCGTGTTCTGCGGTTTTCCAGCTTTGCAACATAGATGTTCTTTCTCCGCAAGCCCGATAACACCGTTTTCCCTGTAGATTTGTCAACAATATCACGTAAAACCGGCACAAAGATTACTCTATTAAGATTATCACGGAATTGATCGATCGAAAGGAGATTATGTTGAAGTCCTTCAACATATGTTACTCTTGGGAACCGTGGCAGCCCCAATGTTCGGCGTTCCATATCCCCTTGTGTAGCCTTTGGAGTTGTCACCGAATTCACCTGGGACCATCTTCTTGTACGTAGTTGGTCGGCAGCTCTTACGGTAAGTCATGTGTCTCGAGCGGCCGCTGTTCACTATCCAAGGGTCCTTATGCACCGCAAAACAGAGGCATTTTTAGGTACCCTTTGGTTCGATTGGGTCCTTACGGTTAGTGGGTGATTTCGGGACCCGGATCTGTCTCGGGACCTTAGAAGTCCTAGACTTCTTCTTCCGAACCTTGTCGCTTTCTTCTCCACAGACTATGAGATATTAACTTTCGCTGATGATTTTGGGTTCATGCGCTTTCTTCTTCGAGTCTTAGCGCTTCTCCCGACCCCCGGGCTCATAGTAGTACGAGCCGCACCGAGCCGGGTGCTCATACAGTGGCTCCTTATCGTTTCGCCCATCCGACCTTCTTGGTTCCCCCCCGAATTTGATCGCGGTGTCCCGGGGCTGGAACCTTTGGTCACCGCTTGTTGCTACTCGGGCCGAGGTGCAATCATTTTTTCGTTTGTTCTTCGCCCGAGGTGTGGTGTCGCAGCTTGCACCTTTCCTCTCGACGAACATATCGGCCCATAGTTGCTTTGAGCTTTTGGAGGTGGAAGCTTCGTGGGTATAGCCAAGGCCTTCTTTTACGGTAGTTGGCCATTGTGCTCGAGCATGCTTTCTAGCTTCTCCTTAGCTCCCAAAATCTTGTTCGGTCATCGGTCCTCTCCGGACCTCATCACTTCTCCCGAGTGAGTCATAATCTTTCGCACGTCCGTGAGCTTCGATCGAGTTTGGCTATTTCGGTCTCTTTCTCGTAGTTGTCCTTGGTCGAACCGAGATCCGAGTTTCTTGAAGCCGAGACTTAGTCATAAGAGATTCAATCTCTTCCTTGAGTCTCACAACTAGATCCACCGAATCGGTAGAGACCCGACAATCGGTAGAAAGTCTCGATTCTCGGCCTTTACTGTTCAAGTTCCTGGATAGTTCTTTTGCCAATTCTCTCTTCGCCGAATCTGTTCCTCTAGTAGATCGTCGTAGGCTTGTACCACATCTAGAGGATCATCTCGAGACCGAGCATGTGTCGTGTGTCTTTGTGTGAAGAGGAGGTTATATTAAGTTTAGAATTTACCTCGGCCTCTTCTCCGGCCATCGACAGCATTCGGCCGACTCATCGAGAACCGTCTCGCAACCTCAATCGGCGACGAACGCGACTTCGTCTTCAAAAGAATACATGAATGTATCCTCTTCAATTGAGTTGTCGGATATCTCTCCGGCTATGTAGGCCTGCCTTCGCTTGGCAAATTTTTCTCTTCTGGCTTGCCGTTCCGCTCTTTGAGCGGTGAGAGTTCGGGACAATCATACCGATAGTGTCCCTCCTTTCTTGCGGTTGTAGCAGTGGATGTTCTCGTTGCTCTTACCACTGAGTCTTTAGACGGACCGGGCAGAGACTCCGATTTCTTGCATTCGTAGAAGGATTAGATTCTTCTTTCTTATGATAGTCTTTCTTACCTGAAGAAGAATCTCGGTTGTATTTCCTCAGCTTTCTGACTTTCTCCTTTTCCTCTCGATATTTGAGAGCCATCAGTGCTAGCCGATCGGGGCCCTGGAGTCTCGGAAGACTTTGCTACTGATGTGGCCACAACTTTGCTTGAGGAAATAGGCTTGGCTCCTGTGTTCTCGATCGTTGCCTTGAAGGCATGGTCGAACTGTGTGTCAGCTGGAGCGCTTAAGCACTTTTGGGGTAGGCTATGCTCGAATTCCTCCGATTTTAATTCTGAAAATATAACATGAGGAGTTAGAGCATTTAGATCAGAGCGACATAAATAAGTAGCAAAAGGAAGCCACTTCTGTCGGGGCAACGCTCTCAAGATCTTGGTGTTCATCTCCTTATTGGTGAACGACCTCCCCAGCCCATTGATGACATTGACTTGATTGGTGAATCCGACACTCACTCGTCAATGGTTTCAAGTAAGCTCCATTGCAAAGGCGTCGAACTTCGAAGCTCTAGTTCGAGCTTGTTTTCTTTGATCCGAGGGGTTCCATGGCTCGCATGCCCAAGGCGTCCCATAGCTCTTTCGCCGTCTTGCAATCCTGTACCCTTCCGAGGTGTGAATCACTGAGCGTAGTCAGTATGGCATTACGTGTAACTCGGTCAAGGTTGTGCAACTTCTTTTCTTCAGGCGTGAAGGCAGATTTATCTTTGGGAACCTTAGCACCAGTTTGTGCTCCCGCGCCTCCTCCAAAGAAGAATACTACGCTGTCGATCATGGGAATGATCGGTCCTGACTCTAGAACATCTGACATGCTGTCGTGGAGTGACGTTAGGTGTGCCTCCATACGTATGCGCCATACCGTGTAGTTCTCTATTGAGAACATCGGTACCATCCTAATACTTGACATATCAGACATTGTAAGAGTAAGAGTATACGGATGCTGAAAAGATGCTTATGCAGTGAAAACGGTTTTCGGGATCGGGTCCGAGAGAACCAAGATTTCGTAACCGGCGATCGGTTGAACACCGTGTGCTCGATACCAATTGTTGGTCGGAGACGATAAGTCGGTGTAGAGGGGGGGGTGAATACACCTGAGCTTAGTTTCTTTTTCTCAATGAAGGTCAGCTGAGCTGATTATTGCAACTGATGAACAGTGCCAAATAAGCCTTCGATCGCGGGACAAAGTGAGTCGGCCATCGAGCTCTCTCCTACCGATCGTTGTCGGCATTTTGAGAATCGGTCGGAGACTCGTTGCAGCGGAAAGTGTGGGGCCCGAAATTCGTCTCTTTTGAAAACACGTTTTAGCAAATTAAATCTTTTGGCTATGCGCTTTATAAAATACGTTTTATGCAAGCTTATGATTTTCAAGTCAGTTGAATGCTATGCAATAAAACAGTAAAGGAACACAAGCGATTAAACATGGTTCGGATACGCAAGATCCTACGTCCACGGCCCCGAACAAAGCGGGAGAACTTGTTGATTATTCTCGAGCAAGCCTCAGCAGGGGATACGTTGCTTAGACCGGATGCCCTCTAAGTTATAGTCCTTAGCAACTTTACAATCCAAACCTAAGTCTGAAAGGGGAGGGAATATTCTCCAACTGAGAAGGAGTTCTTACAATAAGAACAATTCACTAAATGTGAACTCCTTCGAATCTAAGCTATAAACATGACAATGAGCTTAATCTAGAGAAGAAAGGGATCTAAGAACTCTGTGAGAGAAAAACCGAGAAATCTTCTAAGTATGCAAGTTTTCCTCTGGATGATCTTTGAGTGTTCTAGAGTGTTTATGAACTTGAGCTTGTCCCTTCGAAATTCCGTCACTCGGAGCTTCAAAAACTTCTCTATTTATAGTTGTGAGTTATGGCATATGTCCGTTGGAGACGACGATGCCACGTGTCACAAGCTTCCAAGGAAAACGGCCATAATTCGAACTTGTTGCAGCGAGGCGTTAATGCACCGTTCATGAGAGCAAACTTTACCTGTAGAGTAGGTAAGCGTTGTCGGCTTCTCATTGGTCGAGGTTTGTAGTTGGTGAGAATGTCGAGTTGACCGTTCAACAACCTCGTATGTCTTCCGCCGAACTTTTCGAAAAGACTTGAATAGCCGGGTCGCTTTCCGTAGGATACAAGAACCGAAAAGTCTCGTCTTCTTCGCTGAGTTGGCGTACGAGGCATCTACCGAGTAGGTCACCGGCGACCGCGAAGGTACCGTGCTTGTTTCGTTTTTCTCGCGATGACTATCACCGGGAGTAGTCTTCTCCGATGATTTGTCTTCGATCGAGTGGAATATCACCGCCGACCGAAGAACACAAGCGATTACACCGATGACGTGGGGTTCTGAAAAGTATCTTCGACAGAAGATCAGTTCAACAACTACCCCGTACAGGACTTAGACAAAAATAATAAACAATACATCAAGTCTAACCTACATCAGCTAAACAATACAGCGATTACACTGATTATACATCAGCTAATCCTAACGACACACTAATCTACTGATATCAGCTAGGTTTTGGGATCTTCAATTCCATAGTACTACTATGATTTCCCCCAATTTTCTTTTAACCGAACAACAGCTGAGTATCATCTACTGACTCATATCCAACAAATATTCACAGTAATATAAATGGCAAAAACTTGTGTGCACCATGTTGAACATGCAACATGATCCAATTACTCAATTTTGACCCGCTTTGACCCGTATTTGACCCGTTGACTAGCTTTGACCCGTGTTGACCCGCTGATGTCAGCATGACACCATTAATCATTTTTTTATTATTTTATTATTTAATTTTTTAAATTTTTTTATTTTTTTTAAATTTTTTTTTATTTTTTATGTTTTTTTCCTCTTTGTTTTAAGGACGGACGTGTCACTCTTTGCATACGGAAGTGTCAATCGTAACAAACAAAAGTGTCAATCGCAACAAATAATTTTTTTTTAATTTAATTTTTTTCCCCTTTTTTCATTTTTTTTAACGCTTTTTCCCATTTATTTTAAGAACGGGCATGTCACTCTTTGCATACGAAAGTATCAATTGTAACAAACAAAAGTGTCAATCGTAACAAACAATTTTTTTAAATTTTTTTCGATTTTTTTGATAAGTAAGACGTGTCATTTGTAATGAATAAATGTGTCATTTGTTTTTTATCCAAAGTGTCAATCATAACAAACAAAAAAATCATTTGTATTTGAATAAAGTATCATTTATTGACTATCAATTATTTTTGAAACAAATGCGATTTGTTTCGAAAAAAAGTGTCATTTGCTTATGAAAAAAGTATCAATTGTCTATGTTGTTTGTATCAATAATGACAAAATAACGTGTCAATGATGAGCAAAGTGTCTGTTTAAGCCATAATTCACAGTAGAGAGCAGTGTGTCAATTGTCTCTGTTGTGCGTGTCAATTATGACAAAAGAACGTGTCAATGATAAGCAGTGTTCGTTTAAACTATAATTCACAGTAGAGAGCAAAGGGTCAATTGTCTCTACTGTGCGTGTCAATCATGATAAAAAAATGTGTCAATAATGTGCAGAATGTCTGTTTAAGCCGTAATTTACAGTAGAGAGCAGAGTGTCAATTGTATGTGCTATTCGTGTCAATCTTGACAAAAGAACGTGTCAATGATGACCGGAGTGTCTTTTTAAGCCATAATTCACAGTAGAGAGCAGAATGTTAATTGTCTCTGCTGTGAGTGTTAATCACGATAAAAGAACGTGTCAATGATGAGCAGAGTGTCTGTTTAAGCCGTAATTCACAGTAGAGAGCAAAGTGTCAATTATCTCTACTCAAAGTGTCTTGCAATAAATAAATGTGTCATTTATTTACAAAAGAATATCAATTACCCTTCAAACTCTTGAACGGCGTTCTCTCTGGTGCTTTCTTCCACTGGAGCGGCAAAGCAGTTTTCAGTAGAATTAGCAGAAGAATCTGCGGCATCGTCCGCAACGAAATTGACTGAGCCGTTGCAAAATTATAGACTGCTGCCAGGCGTCGGCTCCTCCGAAATATCAGTGAAGCTCCGGTGGACCGAGGCGGCGCGGAGAGATCGGAGGCGGAGTGACGGCGGCAGAGACAGGGAGGACTGTTGAGAGAGGGAGTGACACTATCTTCATAATGTGCACTTACTACAATGGTTTCCTATTGGTGCAGAGGAACATGGGCTTGACCGTGTGAAGGGAAAATGAATAAGAGACACCACATTTTAAGGAGCTAGTCGAGTGCTTAAGACATAATTTGTTCTGCTTACAGCCCTTTGATACCTTTAGCTAAACGCGATAGAAGACACAAATCAAGAACCAGTAATAGACCTAAGCTAAATTAGATCTTACATAACACAATCTGCAAGCATCATTTCTATTGATCCGATTTTAATCCTAAAGATTGAGTTACAGGCTTAAGACAATCATATCAAGCCTCCAGACTAAATTAGTCATCAAATCCCCAATTTTCGACTAATAGAAACTAAACTGATTAGAAGTGTATGTCATAGCTATTGTCCATTCACATTATCCAACTCCTTTGGTTAGAAATAGTAGTTTTCCTCTCGGGTGCATATGCAGCATATCTTTCTACCCAATTGCAAAGCTATGGTGTTCGGGATACCTAGAATCCACTGCCAAACGAAACCAATGTGGAACCGCTTAAGTTTGAGAAGCAGTAATTCCGATTTTGAAGGCAATGCTTCAGCTCCGTGGGGATAAATGTTATTTGAGAATGTGCACTTACTACAATGGTTTCCTATTGGTGCAGAGGAAGAGAGAGAGAGGGGAGTGGAGAAAGAGAAAGAGAGAGGTGAGATGTAGAGAGAAAGAGAAAGAGAGAGGTGAGATGCAAAGAGAAAGAGAAAGAGAGGAGAGAGAGAAAGGGGGTAGTGGGGAGGGGAGGAGACGGGAGAGAGAGGGAAGGGTTTTTTTTTTTTAATAAAGTAGAAAATCGGGTCAAATCCGGTCAAACCGGGTCAAAATTTAAAATTGGTATACCGAAAAATCGGTATACCGAAAATCAGTATACCGAAAAATTGAAACCCGGTCAAACACTAGTCCTTCTCAATATAAATACATGTACTAAGGTTAGGGGTGTTACGGTATACCGAAAAATCGGTATACCACACATACCGTACCCAAAAAATATCGAAGATACCGAATTTTTGGTATACCGTAATTTTCGGTACGGTAACGGTATGAGATTTTTAATACCGAGGTATACTGCATACCGAAGTTCATACCGCATATATCTTGTAGAAAGGAGTGCAAAAATGTTGGTTACAAGTTTTGAACACGGGTTGTTACAAATATGTCACTCATATCAAACAATCTTATTGTTATATCATAAATTCACTTAAATGACATAACTTTATTTGACATAAAGTCACATTATATATCTATTAAATCATGAAATTGATAAAAAAAATATATTTTTCAACCTTATAAACATTAACCCATAATATTAACAAATTCATACAAAATAGATAGATTAATTACTTTTATTGGAAAATAATATTAATAACTTTCTTAGCTTTTATAAAAAGCATAGATTAAATTTACGGTATACCGTTAAATATTCGGTAGACCTTTTTCGGTATATCGAAGTGCGGTACGGTATATCGAAAGAGCGGTATGACAACGGTATGGACATTTGCTATACCGAACTACGGTATACCAAAATGATCGATACGGTAACGGTATGCTTTTTCTCATACCGATCATTATCGGTACGGTATGCGGTATGAGAAAAATAGTACGGTATACCGTACCAAACACCCCTAACTAAGGTTGTTTTTTTATCCAATTTAAAAAGGAAAAGTATTCTTAGACTTTTGGCGAGGAAACATCATTGTTAATGTAATTTGTTAATGTAATTAGTTATTCTATAAAATAAAATTTTGTATATCATGGCATTACTTTTGACGAGGAAATCTATTAATTAGCGAGGATGGAAATATTAAACTTTTCACATAATTGGGCATAATTGAAAAATGGCGTTTTAGTATTTTTCACAACATATATTAGTGATAAAAAGTTTTCCTTGCTATTAATTTTAATTATTACCGGGGAATGATCAATGTCGTCGGAGATTCAGCTAGAAACTCTCATTCCTTGCATAAGTCATATCTTTTGCAACAAAACGGGCCTTGATAAAGTATGCATTTTTTATTAGTTGTGGCACAACTAGAGTTGGAAGTGGTTCCGCCAAAGCAAATCGAAAAACTTTTTTCAATTCGATTTCTTGGTTATGTTTGGTTCACTATAACAAAATAAGTTTTTGCCAACATTTGTAATCATTGTTAAAAGGGTTGTTTGACAACGATTTTTAATTCACAACAGTACGTTTGCTTAGGTGAATGTTGCAAAAACTTGTAGCAACACTTTTAAGTATTTACATAGGTTTTAGTTTGGTGACAATAAGAAGTATTGCAATAAGAGGATTGAAACAACGGTATAAGATGTAACTATATTGAACATAATGTGTATATATATTATTTAAAATACTATTTACTTAAAAACTGGAGTGTTTCCAGAGTAGTCATTTTGCTACACTTTCATTTGTTATTATTTAAGAATTATTTACAATCGGTTCGACTCTTGATTTTAAAGGAGTACAGTAATAGTTTGAATCGAACCCATATCCTACGTAGTATTTTATTTCATATTTTCCTTTTTTTTTTATATGAGGAGATTGGGGCCAAGATTTAGCATACTTTGTAATTTCTTATATGAGAAGTGAAAAGAACATTTTACACATTAAATTCCCTGTACTCTCTCTTACTAGCAGTCAACTGTGGTTGGAAGCTACATCACATGGACATGGAAGTAGAAATCAATTTTTTCCAAGCTAATTTAGGAGAGGAAGTCTATACGTAAAGAGAATACTCAAGGTCTTGTCTTTAGACTCCAAAAGACCATATATGGCTTGAAGCAATCTCCCAAATCTAGCTTGTTATTCTAAGCAAAGGCCTCAAATGGATCAAATCTCTTTGGATTCAGACCTGCTGATCAACTAATTTTGATCAGCAGCGCATTTCACGATCAAGCTTGAGAAGAATAAACAGTATTGATCATGCATAATATTAATGAAGACATGATAAAGATCCAGTGCTGCGATCATTTGCAAATGTTCTATCTTCTGCCTCTGTTTAGCATATATTTCATTTTATTTTCTTGAGCTTAATGTAATATAATTCCGAGTATGAAAAACATGATACTTTCAAGTACTCCGAATTTGTTCTCACTTAAAAAAAATAACAGTCTATAGAAAACTGGATATATATATATATAGGGAAACCGGACATGCCTGCAAGTTGAAGGAGAAGCTACGTTCACCAAACATCTTATTCAGCTAAAATTCAGTCTAAAGTTCTGCTTTAGAAAACCACAGACTTATTAGGGCTCAGCATATGCGGCCTTCTCATCCGCGTAGCTGCAGCACCGACAACAACCATGGCGGCAGGACCGCCCCCCGCCACCTCCGCCTCCGCCTCCATACCCACTTCCTCCACCTCCACCTCCGGAACCTGAACCTGAACCTGAACCTGAGCCTCCTCTGTAGCCACTTCCTCCGCCACCATAGCCATTTCCTCCGCCTCCCCCTCCACCTCCGCCTCCTCCTCCGCCTCCGTAATCACTGCTACCTACGCTTACATACCCACCACTTTCGCCTTCATCAGCACCACCCTTGTACTTGGCTTCATTCACAAACCTGCTTGTCTTCTGAGCTTCCAAATCACCTGAAAATCATGCATGCATGCATAATTTATTCGACCAAGTAACGCCAAACATTAAAAAAATTGCATGGTATTATATTGGGAAATATATATGTATAATTTTCCACATTCAATTACCATATTGATCATCCGCACAATAATTTTAGATACACTTCTTTGAAATAATTAACTTACGTGGATCGACGGACTCAGCGAGTTGTGAGAACACTAGAAGAACAACGGCGATAAGGATATTCGTGGAAGAGATCAGTTTATAACCCATCTCTCTTGAGATGTGTTAAGTTGAAGTTGTGATATTAATTTTGTTGCATTGAGTTCACTATTTATTCATAGATCTAAGCAATAGAGGGAGGTCCAAAATTAGTTGGCAACTTAAATCCTCACTTTATACATGTCAAATTATATCTCATTCATTCTTTGCGTAAAAAATCTAAATCGTTTAATTATATAATATCTGGGATAATATTTTTTTGTTTTTTGTAGAGTTGCACATAATCTCTTTTGATCAAAGTAATTGTATAAAATATGTAAGAAAGTATTCCATTGCCTTGAAAATCCGGTTTTCTTTTCTTTTGTTTTTGTTTTTTTCCTTCTAAATAATAGAAAATAAAAAGAGCCACATAGTAAAATTATAAAATTCGTGAACCTAGTCTTATTGTTAATTCTACGTACATTAGTAGCATGACCTAAGTGTGACATATCATTCTTCTTCAAACACTAATATTACTTTGTTAGGTGGTGTTGTGGTGTGCAAATTAATTTCTAAGATACCACCTACACACTAAATTTTAATTAAATCAAGATGAATTGTCAATATCAGCTGCTGAATAATATTTAATTTTTGCGGCATAAATTGATGAAATACTACACGACATTTATTGATATAGTTAACATATGTCGTTAACCTCCACCCTATCACGACTTACCATATGCATTTGCTATATCTATTTCCACAATGAGTCGGTGAGTTGAGATTTTTTTTAATTTTTTTTTGGTGATGAGTGTTGAGTCTTATAGGCCCAAGCCCGTAAGGAGTTCGGCCCACGAGTCTTGGCAGCCCAACCCACTACATTCATACTTGACCTATGTATTTATATACATTGTTTGTGTGTTGTGAAGGCAGCGAAAAAGAACGGCGCTGCTTCGTATTCACTCAGTTGTCTTCCTTATTCTCTTGGTGAGAAGCAGATCGGAAGTGAGTGAGTGGCTGGTGTTACCAGACTTGTGTGGCCTTTCATCCTTGTGAGCCTTCTGTGGTGTGGATGTGTGCCTGCTCGGAAGCCTGAGCCAATCCCCAACAGTGGTATCAGAGCTTGGTTGTAGCTCCGTCGGTGTTCAGATCGTGAAGTCGCTCGTTGCCGTTCATTGAATTCGCCGGTCAGAAGTGCAGCCCGTCGCCTTCTGATGTGGACACGTAGTTCCGTTGCTGTTAGAACCGCGCGCACCAAATAAATTTATAAGTAAGAACACCTGCACAGAAACTATATTGGACAAGTACAGTGACAAGCAAGAGGTCGATCCTTAGGGAACGATTGATTAAGCAATAATTCTACTGACCTAAAGGGGTTTGGCTAGCAGCCACCATAAATTTTGGGTGTTCTATAACTAGGCAGAAAGATAACATAAAATAATCAACAATCGAGTAACAAATTATAAAAGCAATCCAGCCAAGGTAATTCCACACCACCCCCTGTCCGATCCTAGATTACTATGTGAATCAGTTTTAGTTAAGGTTATCTGGCTAGGACGCTGTGTTGAGCACAGGGGCGTCCATTCCTTCTATTATGCTCGGAACCGCCATGTTGAGCATAGAACTAACCCCCTACCCAGGTGACTACCCTACCTTGTTTAGCAATGACTAGGGAGGCACTAGGGAGCATTAAGAACAAAGGAACCAAATCAAGGTATCTACCGATGTTTAGCATTCAAAGCAGAAAACCCAGTTAGTCTACGTCTGCCCAGAAAGATGCGTACCTACCTAGGTTGATCAGATCTAAGCAGTTCTCAGCTATCCAGAACAGAGTTCAACTAAAACCTATACTTAACCAATTATCAAGCACGTTTTCACATCTCACAGATTCTTAAAGGTGGTGCCTCATTACCTCGGCCAGATCTGAGAAATTAGCTACTCATATTGACTAAAGACATAAAACTAGGCATGTAATAATAAGGCATGAAGCAGATCTGAAACTTAAAGTTAAAACAGTGAACCTTTGTAAAACAGTAAAGAACTAGCATGAATGTTTAACTAAGTAACAAGAAACAACATCGTACGAAAGCGAGAGCATTAATGTAAAGGCGCGATATGGATAGAAAGTATGCAATAAATTCACTTAGATGCGAAAGGTAGAAAAGTTTAACAATGAACATGAAAGAGTAAGAGATAGCATTAAAGACTGAACTGAAATACTATAAATAAGCTAACCGTTAACATTCACAACAGACAGTCTTCTCCTTGGAGAGCTTTAAGCTAGTCTAGACAGAAAAGTAAAGATGTTTTTGAATTACATATATGAGGGTCTTTTTGAGAGAGGAGCGAGCTATTCTATCCATCCATCCATCCATCCATGGAAAATGTAGGCATCCAAAGTTATATATATCAGCTCGATCCCTCCTCTTTTGACTTCACAAAATATCTGGAGTAGGTGAGAAGGACTGTAGCGGTATTGGCTTGCTGACCAGAAGTAAGGCTATGCTGAACACCTAGGTCCCTAGTTCCCGCCAGAATTTGCCAGAATGAAGTGGGTCGGGTTTTGGGCCTGTTTCAACATCTTTTTCTTCTCAATTTTCGGCCCGATGGAAACTGCATAAATTCTGGCCTGTTTCCAGGCCATTTCACTGGCCTTCTGGGTAGTTCCATCAATCTTGGTCAGAAGCCTTCATGATCCAGCAGCACCACATTTTCTCCTTATTCACTCCACATCCAGGCCATTAATCTGTATTTTCATAACAAAAGCGCACAAATCAAATGGATAAAAGGGCTACAAATCTAGGCTCATCAACCTCCTCACACTTAAGCAATACTTGTCCTCAAGTATGAAGAGAATTTCAAAGCTTAGACTGTAGCCCGAGACAGACTCCCCCAGACACAAAAACAGACACTAAAAAGAAAAGACAGAAAAGCATTCAACCATTCAAACTGCCCAAGGTTCGCAATATGTCCAAACTTAAAAACAGATGAAGCACACATAGCGATTCTCGATTTGTATAGCACAAATCATGGATTCAAAACCAAGGAACATTATTATCAAACGGTTAAAAACCAGGCAGGGAATAAGGTCTTCCTCACGATTCGCTCATCACTCCCCTATACTAGTCCAGGACAGCCGCTCAACTATACTATGTTCACTCAGCTGCCATATTGCATCAATCACAAACGCTTCATCAAGGAGGTCTTCCTTTTCAGGTTGTAATGGGGCCAGAGACCATGAACAAATTTTGCAGAGGTGGAGTTGTCCTAGTTGGTCCTAGGCTTCTTCAATTAAGCACAACTGTTGTGTATGCATGCTTTGTAAATAATATGAACTAGAACTGTAATGCGCAGACAGAAGCATGTAAGAGCATAATGGGTGTGCAGTTTTGTATAAGGCAGCAAACTAGGGAGGTAATTATTTATTCAGATTTATTCCTCCTCTTCTCCCTTTCTTCTTTATTTCAGAACCGTCATCATTCATTCATTTTTTTTTAACTGCCACTTTTATCTTTTTCGCACAACACCCAATTTTGAATTTTCTGTCTGAATAATTTTTTTCTAAAGTTCACAAACAAGCATACACAACTGGGTGAAAGGAAGGTCAGAAAAGCTTGGCTAAAATTTTGTGAGTTAACGAAACAACAGGCCAAGGCACAATCTTGGTTCACTAAGGGATCTCTTCTTTGGTAGGATTTGAAAGAATTTAGGCTCAAATGGGATTCCCTAATGCCTCCTATCATATGATGCATGTGATATGACAATATAGCAGCTTTGCAAACCTATTACGCTCATGAAGGAAAGAGTTGAGGCTGCTCAACTTTAAGCTCAAATCTGACTGCCTAGAGGTTATGTTAAGATCTATTCCTGCCCTTATTCATCGTTCCTGTTTTCATCTAATAAGTTCCTAGGAATTGAATCTACATTTTCTCATGCTGAACAAAGAGATTTCGCTAAGTTTTTGAAAAAAAATTCGCAAGAGTAGGGCAGATTAGAAGATTGGCCAGAAAGAATATAGGCAGACATGCTTAGACACAAACACACGCATAAAATAAAAGCATCCCCCCTCCTCACACTGAGCCTTGCTTGCCCTCAAGCAAGACAAGATCAAGGATTCGGGGAGAAGAAAAAAAATAAAAGAAACATACAACATAACGACACCCCCCCTCCTCACACTTTGAGCCTTGCTTGCCCTCAAGCAAGACAAGTTAAAGGAGAACAGAGGGGGACAAACAAACACAGAAACAAAGAAAGAAACAAGCAGACAGACTCACACAAAAAAATAACAAAAACTGGGGGAGGAGCAGATTTACTTACTCGGCGCGCGGCTTCGCCGCACGGTGCATCTTCTTTCTTGGCTTCTGAGTGGCGGAGGACTTCCTCTTCTTGGATTTGGTGGCCGAACTGGAGCTTTCCCCTTTTTTCCTTCCATCAGGCAAGGATTGGAATTTGAGTTTTTTCCTGGCATCGGGATGAGGGGGGGACTCTGCTTCTTGGATGGAGGAGCGCTGGACGGAGGAGCGGCTACCTCATGGCTGCTCTTATCTTCTACAGGAGCCGCTATCGGATCAGTGCCAGACGGCACCTGATCTGCTGCTGCACTGGAGCTTTGGGAAGCTACGACAGTGATTATCTGTTCTGGACGAACAGCGGCTACCTGCGGCGAAGACTCCTTCTGGGTCTCAGCAGCGGATGGAATGTTGGCCTCAGGCTCAGCATGGGTTGGGTTCTGCACTTCGGGCTGAGTCTTACTGGGAGAGTTCTCATCCGGTTCAGCACTGGACACAATGGGGTCCTTAGGCTGAACCTCTTGCTGTGTGTCCTGCTCCACTCCATCATTCGTAGTATGTTCCTCATGTTCGGGCTGGCTTTCCTTCTCAGCCTTGTTATCTTCAGCGGGGCATTGATTTCTGCTTCAACTGTGGTATCGATTTGGGATACTCTAACTTCACCGGGCTCAAGTTCACTCTCGTCTGAGTCTATTGCGGCAGACACTCTGATCTCCCCAGGCTCTAGGTCACTGTCCTCTTGTGACCCTACCTGCTCACTCCTGACCTCTCCTGGTTTGACTCCGGACTGAGCATTGCCTTCAGGAGTGTCTTCCTCGGTTGGAAGATCACTCTCCTGCGGGCTGTCCTCTGAGTCTCCTTCTTCACTGTGCTGATCACTGCTTTCGGTAGGTGGTTCTGTCTGTTCTGCTTCTGCGGAATTGTCATCTGTGGGGAATTGTTCGGATTCTTCTACAATCTCCTTCCCTTTAGTCAAATCGGTAAGCGTTCTTTGTAGTTTATTGAGCTTTGTTTGCAGGCGGCAGACTTGACTTTGCAACTGAATATTTGTCTCCCTTAAAAGTCGCACCTCAGAAGGTCCTACCTTAGAAGGGGAGACACCTGCAGCTATGGTGTGGCTCGGGAGTTTGACTCCCGGCTCAATAAACTTGTAAGAATTGTTAGCCCTATGACAGACTACTTTAGCGCAGATAAGATGATGAATGCCAAACGGCTTTGGGGGAGGAATGGCTTGCAGCCGACGTGTACTATGCAGTAAGAAATGCTTATGGAAAAATTCCCCCAGAAAATGACAAAGAGTGAAATGGCGAGTAGGACGCATTGCAATCTCAGCAAGCCCTTTGGCTATCCAATATCCTAAGTCAATTTTATAACCCTCGCTCATGCACCACATGAAAAATAATTCCTGGTAGGACACTTTAGAGTAAGTAGTGCAACGACCAGACAGGTTATAAGTGAGGAAGAGATGGCAGACTCTAAGGACTTGGTCTTGGATAGGGTATATTTTGGACTGTGAGCACCGAAACTTACCAGCCCCTGGGGCAAACTGTGACCACACTAATTGGGGTTTCTTATAACAGGGTATTTCATTAGGAGCACCACGCAATGCATTCAAATAAGGTGCATGCAGACTGAGAGCAGATGGGATAATACCAAGACAGAAATTCCACTCGGCTAGACTCAACTTATACCAACCATTTAAAATACGGAAGCTTATGCAACGATCATGTACAGACTCGAACCGTTCTATTCTAAATAAAGAACAGAACTCAGGCACCAATTCTTCGTACATTTTAGCATGCAAAAACTCGTTATTAACATTTAGCAACCACGACCAGCCTATGGTCTCAAATTTTCTACAAACTCATCATGAATTCCCAAATTGTGTAAAACGGTCAAAGTATCTACCTGAAGAGAAAGCTTTCTGACGGTTGCCTCCCTGACGCATCTTCTTGTTCGGGAACTGCTTCAATGCCTTCACCTCCGCGCTGGAATGGAACTCAACTAGTCGCCGTCCTTCTGTAAAGAGTTGCGGATTCTGGAAGGAGAAGGTATGGTCTGTTCCGTGCTTATGTAGGTTGAACTCCTCTACTCCCGGGTTGGAGCGTAGAGGTTGCGGGTTGACAGTGGGCACCTTCTCTACTGGAGGAGAGTCAGGGATTTCAACAGGCGATCGAGGCGGCGTGCGCACTGGCGATGGTGGTGGTTCAGTGGTCTCAGCGGCGGTGGGCTCTGTTGGCTCTAGAATGGCTTCGTCCGATTGTGTGAGAATGGCTTCCTCTGGCTGTTCGAGAGTGGCTTCTTCCGGCTATTCGAGAATGGCTTCCTCTGGTGCATCGGCATGTTCTTTATCGGCGGCGGTGGTCGACTCGAGAACGGGTGAATGTTCCGGAGTGCACGAAGTGATAGTGACAGTGGGTTGTCTACGCGCACGGCGACGAGCGAGCTTAGCCAAGCAACGCTTCTTGAAACTGCGTTCCATGACCTTTTCGTCATGAGAGTGGCGTCGCTTCTTCACTTTCCGGCGATGTTCGGTCGGGACAGACGGTGGTTGTGCGCCGACGTCAGCGGTGCTCTGTCGTACTGTTGGTGGATCATCGACCGCAGCGGATGAAGACTCTCCTCTGGACAGCCTTGACTTCTTCCTGCGCTTCATGCTGTGATCTTCGGCCATGGTGGGATCTGTAGCAGAATGTGATTTGCTGGATTTTTGAGAGAAAGGTTGATGGTTGCTAGAGAGTAAATGAAATGAAAGCAAGGGTTTTTTGGTAGGTGTTATGGAGAAA
Source organism: Lavandula angustifolia (assembly GCA_028984105.1). Classification (NCBI taxonomy): domain Eukaryota; kingdom Viridiplantae; phylum Streptophyta; class Magnoliopsida; order Lamiales; family Lamiaceae; genus Lavandula; species Lavandula angustifolia. The sequence goes on along the minus strand of CM054802.1, from coordinate 26,856,020 downwards.
GAGCGGGATTTGAAGGGGTGCGTCTGCGATGATGTGACATGATGAACAGTAGCAGACGCCTCCCTTCGCTTCGATTAGGTCGAAATAAGATTATTTTAATCTTATCCGATATTTGCAACTTGGTCCCTCCGCCTTTCTACAGTAACAATTCTCTGGCAATTGCAATCAAGTCCCTACGCATCTTTGTTTTTGCTCCGCTACCCCTCTGCAATTTCCACCAAAAAGAAAAACGAAAAACAAAAAAAAATAGGAAAATACAGAATTAAAAATAAACAATAAAATAATGATAAAAACTCCCCTACGGGCAGGAAAAATACTTAGAAGTTCAAAAATTAGGGGAATGCCCTCCAGCGCCAGAGTTTATCGTCCTCGACTAGACGTTCTTCTGAGTAATCAGAGGGAAGGTGGACAACGGAGGACCATGCAGTCTGTCTCCTCCAATTGACTATGATCATGGTAAGCTTTCAAGCGGTTCCCATTAACGGTGAATGGTTGGGCTGTTGACGATCCTGCGATCTCCACGGCTCCGCTAGGCCAGACACGAGTGACTTTGAACGGCCCTATCCATCTGGACCTCAACTTCCCAGGCATAAGCCTGAGTTTCGATTGGAATAACAGAACGAGTTGTCCGACTTGAAAACTCTTCCCCCGAATGTTCCTATCATGCCAAATCTTGGCTCTATCTTTGTACCAACTGGCCACATCATAGGCTTCCAGTCTCAGTTCTTCCAATTCCTGCAGTTGATACTTCCTTTCTTGCCCACATTGAGTGTGCTGCATGTTCATCTGCTTGACAGCCCAAAAGGCTTTATACTCTATCTCCACCGGCAGATGGCACATCTTTCCAAAAATTAACCTGTAGGGTGACATCCCAAAAGGTGTCTTATAAGCAGTTCGGTATGCCCAAAAGGCATCATTGAGCCGAAGGCTCCAATCTTTGCGAGTTGGGTTGACTGTTTTCTCCAGAATCTGCTTAACTTCCCTATTAGAAACTTCTGCTTGGCCATTTGAGTGAGGGTGATATGGTGTGGACAAGCGATGCTGGACTCCATATTTCTTCATTAGAGCCTCAATGGTCCGATTGCAGAAGTGTGTCCCTTGATCGCTGATGACTGCTCTGGGTACTCCGAAACGGCTGAAGATGTGAGATTGTAAAAAGCTCGAGACGACCTTGGCGTCATTCATTCTGGTTGCCTTGGCTTCTACCCACTTGGAAACGTAGTCTACAGCCAGCAGAATGTAGAAATTTCCGACTGAGTTGGGGAATGGTCCCATAAAATCCATTCCCCAGACATCAAGAATTTCGCAGAACCGCATGGGCTGCTGAGGCATCTCATCTCTCCTGTAAATATTGCCTGTCATTTGGCATCGGTGGCAACTCTTGCAGAATTCATAGGAGTCTCTCTGTAGAGATGGCCAGAAAAATCCACTATCTAGGACCTTCCTGGCTGTTCTTTTCGCTCCGAAATGTCCTCCACATGCAAGGGTGTGACAGTGCTCCAAGATACTCTTCTGCTCGGACTCAGGGGCACATTTTCGTATAATTTGATCGGCCCCAATTTTTCATAAGTATGGCTCATCCCAAAAATAGTACTTACTATCACTCCTAAGTTTAAGGCGCTGTGCTCGAGTGAAGTGGGATGGAGTTTGCTTTGAGGTAAGAAAATTGACAATGGAAGCATACCAGGGAAGTACGCCCATTCGGTGGCTCACGGTGCGGCGACGTCACTTCTGGGCAGAAGGGCGGACTTGCTATGCTCATGCTGAAGACTTCCTTGATCTCATAGAGGTGTTCCTCAGGAAAGGTCTCTCGAATTGGGTCACCGTCTGCAGGTTGGATCAGTCTGCTTAGGTGGCCAGCAACTCTATTTTCTGTCCCTTTCCTTTTTTTTAAATCTCCCAGTCAAATTCCTGAAGTAATAGTATCCATCGGATTAGCCTAGGCTTGGACTCTGCCTTAGACAATAGATACTTCAAAGCAGAATGGTCCGTGTGGACAATGATTTTGGATCCTAACAAATAGGATCTGAATTTTTGAAAGGCGAAAACAACCGCCAATAGCTCTTTCTCAGTGGTTGTGTAGTTGCATTGGGCAGGATTCAGAGTTTTTGAAGCATAGTATATGACATGATTCTCCTTGCCCAACTTCTGGCCTAAGACTGGACCGACTGCATAATCGCTGGCATCGCACATCAGTTCGAATGGTAGGTCCCAATCAGGAGCTTGCATGATTGGGGCAGAGGTGAGCTTATCCTTGAGAGTGTTGAAGGCTTCCTTGCAACTATCACTGATCTCAAAAGGTACATCTAGTTGAAGAAGTTTGGTCAGGGGCTGAGCTATTTTAGCAAAATCTTTGATGAATCTGCAATAGAACCCTGCATGACCAAGGAACCCACGGACTTCCTTGACATTGGTAGGGTATGGAAATTGAGAAATGATGTCTACCTTCGCTTTATCAACAGCTATCCCCTTTTTTGATACTATATGGCCCAGCACGATGCCTTCTTTCACCATGAAGTGGCACTTCTCGTGGTTGAGCACAAGGTTCTTCTCAATGCATCTGGCCAGAACCTTATCTAGGCTTTCCAGACAGTTATCAAATGAACTCCCATAGACAGTAAAATCATCCATGAAAACTTCTATGCATTTCTCGATCATATCTGAAAAAATGCTCATCATGCATCTTTGAAATGTACCTGGTACATTGCATAGCCCAAAGAGCATTCTTCTGTATGCGTAGGTTCCAAAGGGGCGGGTGAAGGTTGTCTTTTCTGGGTCGTCGTGGCTCACATGTATCTGAAAATATCCGTTGTAGCCATCCAAGAAACATATATATGCTTGCCCTACCAACCTTTCGATCATCTGGTCAATGAATGGCAGGGGGAAATGATCTTTCCTGGTGGCATTGTTGAGTTTGCGATAGTCTATACACATGCACCATCCAACGATTGGGCGCGTAGGGACAAGTTCCTCCTTCTCATTTTCCACTAGTTGAATTCCTCCTTTATTTGGCACCATGTGTACCGGGCTGACCCACTTACTGTCTGAGATTGGGTAGATGATCCCCATTGACAAAAGTTTAAGAATCTCTTTGAGGACCACTTCTCTCATGTTTGGGTTCAATTTGCGTTGCGGATCTCTGCTCGGCTTACTGTTGGGCTCCATCAAAATATGGTGCATGCAGATGTGTGGGCTGATCCCAGTGATATCTGCCAATGTCCACCCAATTGCAGTTTTGTGCTTCTTCAGAATTACAACAAGTTTGGCTTCCTCTTCTCGTGTCAGGTTACTGCTGATGATGATTGGCAATGTTTCTCCCTCTCCCAAGTAGGCATACTTGAGGTGTGCAGGGAGAGGTTTGAGTTCCAGTTCAGGTGCCTTGACAATGGATGGCAGTGGCTTTTCTGGAATTTGATCCTGGGGCAGTCCACTCACGCTGTTGGTAGCTTCCAAGTCTGGTTGAGAATATAAACTCATAACAGCTTCTTTGACTTCCTCATCACTCATCCCTTGAATGTCCAATTCTGTTATACCTTGGGTAACAACTACCTCCATTTTGTCTTTCGCAAATTCTGTCTCCAAATGATTTTGGATCATTGGAACAAAAACATCCACGATATTGACATTCTCTGCATCGGCGCAAGCCGCTTCATGGCTGCATAAATGTTGTGTGTGTATTGCTCCCCATTCCATGATATGCCGATTGTTCCTTCGTGTACATTGATGACTGCCCTTATGGTGTCCAGAAAGGGCCTTCCTAAAAGTACTCCAGCAGTCCCCTTTATCCTTTCATCATTGGTGTTGATGACAAAGAAATCAGCTGGGTAAATAAACTCGTTCACCTTCACCAAGACATTCTCTAGCAGTCCTACTGGGTAGATGCATGACCTATCTGCAAGTTGCATCACTACCCTAGTCTCTTTCAGTTCTACTCCCACCAATGTGTTGTAAACCGATAGTGGCATCACACTTATAGATGCTCCCAAGTCACACATGGCATTGAGTATCAACTTCTCTGCAATTGAGCACGGAAGTGTAAACGCACCTGGGTCTACACATTTCTCTCGGGAGGTTTTTCCGTATCATTACCGAAGCCGCTTTACGCATGATCACCTTATCTCCATCAGGCACCTTACCAGCTATAAATTCCTTCACAAACTTCGCCAATTGGGGAAACTTCAGAGCTTGAAGAAGTGGGATGTTAATTTCCAGTCCTTCAAACAATGCTTTGTAGTCCATAGTTTTTACCTTCGACTTCGTTCTTCGTAACAAGGCAGATGGAAACGGTGGTGGAGAATTTGGCTCAATCGGTCTTTGCGTCTCCTCTTCTGACTGTTTAGGCTCAGGCACACTACTTTCCTTCCTTATTGGTGGGGGTAAGTTTCGTCCACTCATCAGAGTTACTGCACTGGCATTCTCCTGTCTTTGGTTGATCTGAACCTGGGCTGGAATGGCTCCTTTGTCTCCTTTTATGTCCCTCAGAGAGTTGGCCAATTATTCCAATTGTTTGGACAAGGCGCTCATACCAGCCTTCTGCTCATTCTGGGAGTTTTGGAATTCATTCCATAGCTCTTCATTGGTTCTTTATGACCTTTGCGGAGCATTCTGATTCTGGGATGTACCTCCTCTGTGGTGTGGTGGTCTATAGGTTTGATTTTGGTTGGGTGGTAATTGATTTTGAGGTTGGGAAGGAGGTAATTGGACTTGTTGTTGTTGTTGGTAGGGCTATGTTTGGAAAGAAGATTGGGGTTGTGTTTGATGGGATGGTGATTGTGGTTGATTTTGATAAGCTGGAGGTGGTGATTGGTAACGTTGTGGTGGTTGTTGGTAGAATGGTTGAGTCGGAAGAGGTACAATTTGGTGATTCTGTTGATAATTATGTTGCTGATAGTCTGACTGTGGTGGTGGATGATATCTTTCTTTCGTATGTCGTTGTGGTGGATCTCCGAGGTTGTCTCCGGCGGAGGTTAGGGTGATCTCTGTTTTCATGAAATGATATCCCCCCCACTGCATTGGCATCTTCATACTCTACCACTCCCATGGTGCATCTTATGGAAGAGTGGCCCAACTCACCGCAGCACCACAAGTCACCTCCACGAGTTCGGTTGTGGTTGGCTTGTTCACTACTTGGTTCAGCAGTCTCTCTATCTTCTCCATTCTGTCCTCGTTCCTCCTTTCATAGTCTGAGGAGGTTGCTTGGGCGACCTTCCTCACATTCTTTTCATTTTCTCTATCATATTCTTTTGTGGAGTCCACCAGTCTCTGGATATGCTTCCTGGCCTCACTAACCTTAAAGTGACTGAATCCTCCTCCACTTCCAGAGTTCACCAGGTCTTTGTACTTCATGGTTAGGCCTTGGTAGAAGAATTGAAATAGCTCCCCATCTCTATACTTGTGGTTTGGGCAGTCTTCCACTAATCTGCTGAATCGCTCTCAATACTCACTTAGGGATTCATCACCTTCTTGTTGGATGCCTGAGATCTCCTTTCTCAGGGCACTTGTCTTCGTGGCTGGAAAGTAATATTCAAGAAAAGTGGTCTCCATCTGTGGCCAGTTAGCAATGGTGTCTGTGCGCAAACTTGAGTACCAAGTGTTAGCACGATCACACAGGGCATAAGAAAATGCCATTAGTTTTACTTCATCTTCAGATTGCTGGCCAGTTCTATTTTGTAACCTGCATATCTTTTGAAACTCGTTCAAAAATGAGAAAGGGTTCTCATTCGTTTTTCCGTAAAATTTGGGCAGAGCATTCAGTACTACTACCTTGAGCTCCACTGGGTTCTCTCCATACGCAGCAATCTGCACAGGATTCCTCCTCTTCCTCGCAGTGTGCTCATTAACTTCAAGGACTTGCCTATCTTCCTCGTCCATTTCTATTTCTGATTCTATTTTTGATTCAAAATCGGATTCTTCCTTGTCAGTTTGGTCCTTTTCAGCTTGGTCAGTTTCACCTTGGGCAAACTGAGTATCTCAGTCTTCAGGGCGGCTGGCTTCAGTACCAGCCTCACTGGCTGCTCCTGTATGGGCAGTTTCTTCGCCTTGCGACTCCAGTTGAACTTATCGCTTACGCAGTTGTGTCTCCTTCCGGTTTCTCCTGGCTGTCTTCTCTATTTCGGGATCGTACCAGAAATTAGGGTTGACAAAACCGCTCATAAACACCTGGAAGAGATACTATAGACAATAACAAACTGGTCAATAGAAAAAGTAACTTAATTCTTAAAAATGTCGCTCCCCGGCAACGGCGCCAATTTGATGTGGACACATAGTTCCGTCGCTGTTAGAACCGCGGCACCAAATAAATTTATAAGTAAGAACACCTGCACAGAAACTATACTGGACAAGTACAGTGACAAGCACGAGGTCGATCCTCAGGGACCGGTTGATTAAGCAACAATTCTACTGACCTAAAGGGGTTTGGCTAGCAGCCACCATAAATTTTGGGTGTTCTATAACTAGGCAGAAAGATAACATAAAATAATCAACAATCGAGTAACAATTTATAAAAGCAATCCAGCCAAGGTAATTCCACACCACCCCCTGTCCGATCCTAGATTACTACGTGAATCAGTTTTAGTTAAGGTTATCTGGCTAGGACGCTGTGTTGAGCACAGGGGCGTCCATTCCTTCTATTACGCTGGAACTGCCATGTTGAGCATAGAAACAGTCTCCTACCCAGGTGACTACCCTACCTTGTTTAGCAATGACTAGGGAGGCACTAGGGAGCATTAAGAACAAAGGAACCAAATTAAGGCATCTACCGATGTTTAGCATTCAAAGCAGAAAACCCAGTTAGTCTACGTCTGCCCAGAAAGATGCGTACCTACCTAGGTTGATCAGATCTAAGCAGTTCTCAGCTATCCAAAACAGAGTTCAACTAAAACCTATACTTTACCAATTATCAAGCACGTTTTCACATCTCATGGATTCTTAAAGGTGGTGCCTCATTACCTCGGCCAGATCTGGGAAATTAGCTACTCATATTGACTAAAGACATAAAACTAGACATGTAATAATAAGGCATGAAGCAGATCTGAAACTTAAAGTTAAAACAGTGAACCTTTGTAAAACAGTAAAGAACTAGTATGAATGTTTAACTAAGTAACAAGAAACAACATCGTACGAAAGCGAGAGCATTAATGTAAAGGCGCGATATGGACAGAAAGCATGCAATAAATTCACTTAGATGCGAAAGGTAGAAAAGTTTAACAATGAACATGAAAGAGTAAGAGAGAGCATTAAAGACTGAACTGAAATACTATAAATAAGCTAACCGTTAACATTCACAACAGACAGTCTTCTCCTTGGAGAGCTTTAAGCTAGTCTAGACAGAAAAGTAAAGATGTTTTTGAATTACATATATGAGGGTCTTTTTGGGAGAGGAGCGAGCTATTCTATCCATCCATCCATCCATCCATGGAAAATGTAGGCATCCAAAGTTATATATATTAGCTCGATCCCTCCTCTTTTGACTTCATAAAATATCTGGAGTAGGTGAGAAGGACTGTAGCGGTATGGGCTTGCTGACCAGAAGTAAGGCTATGTTGAACACCTAGGTCCCTAGTTCCCGCCAGAATTTGCCAGAATGAAGTGGGCTGGGTTTTGGGCCTGTTTCAGCATCTTTTTCTTCTCAATTTTTGGCCCGTTGGAAACTGCATAAATTCTGGCCTGTTTCCAGGCCATTTCACCGGCCTTCTGGGCAGTTCCATCAATCTTGGTCAGAAGCCTTCGTGATCCAGCAGCACCACATTTTCTCCTTATTCACTCCACATCCAGGCCATTAATCTATATTTTCATAACAAAAGCGCACAAATCAAATAGATAAAAGGGCTACGAATCTAGGCTCATCACCTTCGTTTTCGCCGGTCAGAAGCGTAGATCGAAGCTAGTCGCCTCCGTTGGGTTCGTCGGTCAGAAGCGTTGTTCTGAGCTCGTCGCCGTCGCCGTGCAGAGCCAATCGCCGTCGCCGTTCTGCCATCCTGAATTCGTTACTGTCGTCATTCAGTTCAGAGAGCTTGTCGATCTGTCTGCTCAATTTCAATTCATCGTTGTTAGGTAAGACGGGGTTCAAGTCTCCGAACCCCGCTCAGGTAAATTGGCTAAACCTCTCCGCACTTAATTTCTTAGAAAACTGCCAACTGGTGCAGATCTAGGATTGGGACCTATGTGCTGGTAGATTTAGGGTTTATTTGCTAATTTGCTTGATGTTATTTGTTGTTTCTCATCTTCTTGTTTGATTCTCTGCTTCCGCTTGTTTCTCTCAATTGGTTCTATTACTTGTCCAGTGGACTGAGGTAACTCCCTGCGCCCAGAGGTAAACTCTGCGATTGCGAGCTGGGTAATTCCTTGTCCATTGTATACTAGACTTGTTATTAACCTTTTGTGGTTAATAAAATCTGCACTTGTTTGTGCTACTATGGCCTCCTTCAGTGGCATAGCTCCTTTTGATGGTAAGTCGAATTTCAGTCTCTGGAAATGGAGAATGAAAGCCATCTTGGTGGAAAAACGTGTTTTTTGTGCTATTAATCATTCGTATGATGAAATGGAAACAGAAAAGAAAAATAATGATATGAATGAGCTTGCATTGTCTGCCATCACTCTTAATTTGTCTGATTCAGTGCTTAGGAAAGTTGAGCATCTTACCTCTGCTAAAGAAACTTGGGACAAATTGACTGAATTGTATGTTGAAACTTCTTTGCCTTCTAAGATGTATCTGTTACAATCTTTCTTCAGATTTAAGTCTGACGTGTCTAAAGATATAAATGAGAATCTTGATGAGTTTAATAAGTTATTGCAGCTAATTAAACAAACTGGAGACACTAGTATAGACACATATGCACCCATTGCTCTTTTGAATGCCATTCCTGACTCTTACAGTGATGTCCAGTCCGCCATTAAGTATGGTAGAGATAAAATTGACCTTGACACTGTGATCTCTGCTTTAAAGAGTAAGGAGTTAGATCTGAAGTTTAATGGTGGGGGTAGAAACTGTGAACAAGAAAACATATTTCATGTTAAGGGGAATAAAAAGGGTCAGAAGGGAAAGAATAAGGGTAGAAAATGTTACAACTGTGGTGAAATAGGCCACTTTATCAAGGATTGCCCTGAGAAGGGAGAAAATAATCATGGCAAAGTTAATCTCCTTGATGATATGTTGAATCGTGTTTGATCTGTGTGATCTTGTGTTTTCTGTGTGTCTATGACCTTTGTGTTCTGATCTTTGTGATGGTCTTTGTGTACCTCTGTGGCTTTGTGCCTTTTATCTTTGTGATTCTAGTTCTTTGTGAGCTTAAGCATGCTGTGTGTTCTTGCTTATAGACTTAGTGTCTTGTTACTTCTTTGTGAAGTTTGAGTGTATAGATCTTATGCTTGGGAATTGAGTGTTCTTTTGCTTAAGTTGTTAGTAAGGTTTGTAATATCAATGTGTTTGATGCCCTTACTTATTGCTTTGTGCATGCTTTGTGTTTTTGAATGTGTTTCAGTTTGAGGTGGAGCATCTTTGTGTATGTTCCTTATGTGATGTTTTTAGTACATATGTTGTGCTAACCTGTGCTTGGGAGTTTGTTCTCCTTGTGTTTTCTGTGTGCAGGTGCATCTGCTCAATGGAGTTTAGCCAATCTTACATGATTGGCTAATTGGCAATGATGTTGTTTTTCAGCAGTGCATCCTCTCTTTTTAAGTGTTTAGAGAGGACACACCACACTTGGGCCTAAGGTGGAGATTGTTGAGTCTTATAGGCCCAAGCCCGTAAGGAGTTCGGCCCACGAGTCTTGGCAGCCCAGCCCACTACATTCATACTTGACCTATGTATTTATATACGTTGTTTGTGTGTTGTGAAGGCAGCGAAAAAGAACGGCGTTGCTTCGTATTCACTCAGTTGTCTTCCTTATTCTCTTGGTGAGAAGCAGATCGGAAGTGAGTGAGTGGCTGGTGTTACCAGACTTGTGTGGCCTTTCATCCTTGTGAGCCTTCTGTGGTGTGGATGTGTGCCTGCTCGAAAGCCTGAGCCAATCCCCAACAATGAGAAAATCGGCAAACATTGATATAATACCATGCAAAATATATAGAGGATTATATTGATATTTTAATTGAATCCTACTATACATTTCTTCTTATAATGTAGATGCGTGCAATTATATTTATAATTATATATAAATTTCTCAATTGTAGAAATTAAAATTGCTAATACTTTATACACGTTCATGAAAGAAAGGGGTATATATAGAAAATATGATCTTCACTATTTATGTGGATAATGCTTCCTCCAATGATATGGCTTATTAGGATATTGAAAGAAACATTTACTAAGAGTATAAAAGTGTCTTTGAAAGGGAATTTATTTCATGCCAAGTGTTGTGCTCATATCCTAAATTTAATTGTGCAAGATGGTTTGTCAGAAATTAAGGACATCATTCATAATGAGAGGGAAAATGTAAGATTTATTATTGCTTCAGAAGGCCTACTTAGTAAATTCTCTGGAGTTGTGCATCAAATGAGACTTCATGTAAATAAGTTGATTCTTGATTGTCCAACTCGTTGGAATTCTACTTATGATATGCTCATGGTTGCTCTTAAAGTTAAGGACGTGTTTCCAATATTTGAACATCTTGAACCGACTTATAAAAATCTTTCTAGTTCAGAAGATTGGCATAAGGTGATTTAAATTGTGAAAATACTAGAATTTTTTATGAGGCAACCCAAATGATTTCTGGAAGTGACTACCCAACTTCAAATAAGTTTCTTACAGTTATTTGGAGGATCAAAGAAGTGTTAAATTAATGAGGGTGAACTACATCATGAACAATTGGTTAGAGATATGGTCTTTAAGATGAAAGTTAAGTTTGACAAGTATTTGAGTGAGTGCAACTCGTTAATTGTCATAGTTGTTGTTTTAAATCCAAGATGAAAAATGATGCTTGTTGAATTTACTTTTAAGCAAATCTATCATTTAGAAGAAGTTGAAGCCAATGTATTAAAGTGAAGAGCACCTTGACTAATCTCTGTGTGATGGAGATTGGGCTCATCAACTTCATGGAATGAAGAAGAAGTCCAAAACAGTAAATTGAAAAATAATTCTAAATTCTATAATGTTCTAAATTTCTTTTTCAATCTTTTTTTTTAGGTTGAAGAAGAACCTCTAGAGATTTATTTTGCTTCACAAACTAATGAAGGTATAACTATTTATCATCTATACTAGCTGTTGCTCATTGATTTTTCCTCCCAGCACTACAAACTAGTTATTGTTAATTGATCTTTCCCTCGCAGCACTACTAGTTACTGTTCATTGTTCATTGATCTTTCTATTAGTTATTATTATCAAACTGTGGGTGCCACAAGATTTTGAATTCTATGTGGCTTTTGATCCTCTAGTAGACAAGGTTTGATCAAGCAAACCTTGTATTGTTTTATCAGTTTTCACCTTCTTCTTATACGGATGGCCTATGAGCATGTATATATATATATATATATATATATATATATATATATATATATATATATATATATATATATATATTATTGGTCTAGAGACGAGCTTTCAGGTGTAGAGGAGGGGTGAATACACCTGAGTGTAGATTTAAACTCAAACGCGAAGGTCAGTGCTACTGAGTGTTGCTACTGAACTAGTCAGTTGACCAAATTAGCTTTCTAGATCGCGTGGACAGATTATTTGTCTACTGAGTCTTGTCTACTGACTTATGTCAGTGAACAATGTTCAATATAAGATATGGTGTGCGGAAGCGTAGGCCCAAAATATGTTCGTCTCAGTTTGAAAACCCATTTTATGCTAATTGATTTAAAGTCAGTTTTATGCAGTATAAACATTAATCAATACAACAATAAATCAACACAAGCAATTTTAAAGTGGTTCGGATACGCAAGATCATACGTCCACTGTCCTGAACAAAGCAGAAGTTCTTGTTGCTTATACTGAGCAAGTCTCAGTCGATATGTACACTGGACAGATAGTCCAGTTATAGTCTTAGTGACTTTACAAGATTCAAACACAAGGTTTGATATTCTCTAACTATTAAGGAGTTCTTACAGAAAGAACAGTTCAGAAAGCTGAACTCCTTCGAGTTTTTCTAAGTTTATGATATTACAAAAAGTTCTCTTAGAGTAGAGAAGGAGAACTAATGAGTCTCTAGAGTGAAGAACTAAGATGATCTCTCTGCAAACAAGTTCTTCACTGGGTTCGACTTTGAGTTCGCTAGAGTGTATAAGAGCTTTGAATGCTTTGGTTCCCTTTTTTCTTCTTTGCATGAAGGCCCTTCTCTATTTATAGTCTTCAACTCATGAATAGATCCGTTGGAGGGAGTCTAGACACGTGTCGAATAAGACAAGAAAAACGACTATATTAATTTGAATGACACTGTAGAGATTTTCTTTTTTTCAGTCTATGAAACAGCTTTATGGCAGAGCAAGTAAAGTGTTGGAGGCTTCTCATTGGTCGAGGTTAGAGAGTAGGTGAGGTTTGTTCAAACTCCAAGAGCATGCTAAGTTCACTTCCTCTAATTCCTCGAACCTTTTACTGAATCGTCCTCTACTGACATTCTTCTGAGATGTTCAGAGCGTGGCTCGAATTCCTTAGCAAATTTAGTTGGTTACAACATTCCCAATTGAGTTCATGATGTTGAGTTCTTCTAGCTGAACGATAGATATTCTATTGAACCTATCATCTACTGAACTCTAGCTAGCATACTGAGTTCCTAATAAGCTGAACCCAACTAAGTTATTCCAGTATATAAGGCTCATCATTCAGATAGGAATTTTGTGATCTTCAAATCTTATCATATTGAATCTCACGCCCAACATATATATATATAATAACCCTAACTTTTCCTAAGTATTAAGAATTCGTTAATCATTTAAGATTAAGTATAAGTTTAAATATAACGAATCATGCTATATAATTAATGTTAATATATATATATATATATATTTTGAAGTGGGGTGTGTGCATATGTATATAGAACCATAAATATATATACATAAATATATACACATAAAATAAAGAAAAGAAACTAGCTCCTATACATGCAGATACGTTGATATATATATATATATATTTTATTAATAGTATACATTATAGAATGTATTAATGATAGAATAATTTGTTGCATGGACATGTTCTCAAGATTGGCAGAGGTAATTAATACTTCATTCCTACGTGTCCTTGTATTATGGAAGGAGTAATAATGACCAAGCAAGTCTATGAGAGCTAGGAGATAGAAGTTCTGCACTATTATTTATAATTAGTTTATATGCATAATGTTATATATATTGTGTCTATGTGAAGTTTATCTAGCAAATGACAAACCAGCAAAGAAGGTAAAATCAGGAAATAATTTCATGAGTAAGTCTCCCCTTTCCACGTGTCTTTATATCTTCTTGCATGGAGTGTTACAAGTAACCAAGACTAGCTAGCTAGAGAAGTGAGTCAACTGGCTATCTCCATTTTTTTATTACTACTTTCCTCTATAAATAGTGGAGAGTTATAGTAGACCGACGTTTACCATTTTACTCTCATGTTCAGAAGTTTCGTAGTAGTAAGCAATCCATTGTGAAGGTATACTTTCTTTACATATTATCAATAATATCAAATTTGTAATATTAAGTGTAGCTTCCTCGTCGGCTAAAGTGTGAAGTAGGATTTAGTTAGTAACTTATTTTCTCTTCCTTACTTTTAACGAACAAATCCCACAATTTAGTTATACCTTATTATCTATGGTAATGCCCTCACATTCATTACATGTTTATATTGAACTCATTTTATTGGTTGCCTTTCTAAAACAACCGAGAGCTGAAAGTAATAATTTGATAAAAATATTTACTCCAAACCTTAGATAAAGGTTAACTATTATAGTAAAAGTAGAAGTATATGAGTCTTCCTTGATTCATACAATGTCAAGTGAGGTTGGGATTGTAAACTAATGGGTAGATAACGTTTTTTACATAAAAAAATATACAATTGCTAAGGTAATGACTGGTCGTAGGAGATGGTTGGTTGTATGAACTAAGTAATTATATTTGAGGTCTAATCATAAACAATTTAATTTAGGGAATACTGAAAGTCATTTTGTTCTTTGTTTGCTAAATCTGTATTATTAGATCTGAAAATAAATGTCATAATTACTATAGATAGCATGATTAGTTAATAACTTTACTATTCTAGTTGCCTTCGTGACATACTATGGAATATGTACGAAAAGAATAAGGTATTATCGGATTAACATTGTACTATTTGGCTACATGAAATTTGTAACGCCCCAATTTTTATAATTTTTAAGGGGACGTCATCTCGTGCATAACATTTAATTTTCTCAATTTAATTTTCAAAAATAATAAATTTATAAAAATAATAAGGTTTTAATGCATTTCATAAAAGCGGAAGTCTTAAATCAAAAACATGTGCAACTTCAAGTTCAGTGAATTAAATAGAGACAAAATGTATAGTTCAATATGAAAACTAATTAATGCGTTAAAAAAAATGTTTTAGATCCTTTCATGTATGTGACCATCACCATCTGCCACTTCAAGCACCTGCCGGACCATGATCTGAAAATGTGAATATATTAAGGGGTGAGTACGACTACTCAGTGGGGTCAACATTATCCAAACGATAAACTATAAAGGATTTAACATGAGAAATTAGACATGCAAGTCCTGAGGCTTAACCCGAAGGTTTTACTGCTGTGAATTGCCCGAAGGCTAACCCGAAGGTTTTTCTGCTATGAATTGCCCGAAGGCTCTGCTTGTACTGAATAACGCATGAGAAAAATAATATAGTGTATAATAAGGATAAAAGTAAAACACCACCTTAACCTTTTGAATGAAAGACCAATGTATATCAAGTGTTTAAGCCTTGCGCGTCTGTCCTATAATAAAACTTGACTTAATAATTTATGCGTCATGTATGCATTTCACTTATTGTCTTAAAAGCTAACATATAATTAGAACATAGAACCCATAAATATTATAAACACATAACTCAGCACATATGTGTAAAAAGTATTGAGAAAATGAAGAACAGTAGATATCCATTTGGCCACGACATATAATAAAAGAAACAAGTTTTAGAATCAGCATAATCATTGGATATTCACTTTATTCCATCATTACGAAAATGTATCACTTTTCAAATTCAATCAATTTTTTTTTAATTATGTAAGCACATACGATGGAATTTAATCAGAACTGACACCAATCTTGAAAGCTCTAAACAACAAGAAGAGAAACAAAGTTTAAAATTCCTAATGCCAACTTAATGGCCTGTACGTACGTACTTGCTAAGTTTTCCTTTAATAAGGAAGGATATTTAATTCTAATCACCTTTCAAGAAATCTTACATCAACTAATACGGTAAAAATTCCATGAACTTAGATTTTCTTTAAGTTATCCGTTTGTTATCAAAGATTATTAAGATTGAATCTAAAATTAAAAACTCTCGGTAATAGCAAATTTCAAGGAGAAATAAAATCAGAATTAATCCTAAAAATAAATCCTCATGCTCAAAAGAGAAAATTAATAGCCAATGATTTTGCAGGATAACATAAACTAACTCTAGAGTTTACGTTTTCTATGTTCAAGCCTACATATTCAAATTCTAAGTTTCAATTATTCTTACTAGATAAGAATTCTAGGAAATATATGAAACGTAAGCATTCTTAAAGCCACGCTATTAAAATAAAACAACCTATTTAATACCTAGTCCATAAATATTAACAAATCAGGCAAGGGTATTAAAATAGGATTTAGAATACCTCCAAAAGAACCGAAACGATGATTGATGATTTTTGCAGCAGAGAATTAAACAAAATGAAAGTTTCTCAAGTGAAGAACTGCATTTGCGGCGTGAAAAAAAAATAAAAACTTGGGAGAAAAATATGGGTGGTGTGATCATGGGTAATTAGATACGTATATATATATGTATATTATTTATAAATAACCTAATTAAGATAAGTCTAAGATAATAAAAAAATTTAGAGATTCACTCTAACGGAGGACTGCACATGTATATCTAGATAAACCCATATATATACAATATCTACAATATATATACTCTAATTAAGTGAGACTTAAATTAGCATTTATTATGCATTAATTCATAGCCTATATGTTTCAAGTTGACCGTACACGACTAACAATTAATGATTATAATACATATATATATTGAAGTAAGACTAATCAACCACGTGTTCAACAATTTAAGCTTATAATCATTCATATTATACATGCCATGACGAAATAATATATATTTATGCTTTTCGTTCAGTTAAACTCTAAGGCGCGGCTTATAATTCATATTATACACACATGATATTATGCATGAGATGCAAATGCAAATTTTATTTTATATTAATAATTATTATTATTTTAAAGTAAAATTTTGGGGTGTTACAAAATTTGCAAGAATCATATAATTTGTTCTTCTCAGTTAATTCATAAGGTCTGAATAATAGAGGAACGAAACCATTGTTAGAAAGCCGGTATTTGTAAATTAGGATTTGAAAGTTATCAGGATTACTAAGAAAGAAGAGTTTGAATTACAAGTAAGTTTAAGAGTCTTATTGTAGGTCCTACTGAAGGAACGAAATAGCACTTTGAGGACTAAAACAAGTTAGTACTATATCTCAACAAGGTAGGTTATATTTTATCTAAGAAATAGTATATGTTTGAGTTATTAAGCTCTGATATTTATGCGAATTAAAGTAATGAATGTTTAAGAAAATGTTTTACTCGCTATTGGATAAGTGCATCTACGTGAATGAAATTGGTCTTGCCAATAAGAGATTAAACGATCAGATCATGAGCTAGACGTATCCAATGTTAGTGAACACCAAACGTCACGAAGTTAGTCTTGGATTAATTTATTTTCCCAAGTCTAATGAAGGGTAAGAGGTTATTCTTAGGTGAAAGTGTTTCCCTAAGTATGTATAACGAAGAGGAAAAGTTGTAGAATGCACCAATATTTGAGAAATGAACGAAATGACCAAAGTGAATGTTTTGGTATACATAGAATGCCTTTGGTTTGAAAAACTTTCTATATTATATCGGTTATACATGAACATTTCATTTTCAAAGGGTTATTGAACGTTTATTATCAACTGCTTTATCCACTGAGTACACTAGTCCTCAACCCAAATATTTTTAAAAAGTTTTGCAGACTAAACCGACGGTACAAGGAGGAAATGATGAGTTAGTGCTAGCTTGGCCCTCATGCTCTTTTGTTGTGCAATTATCCTTCTACTTTTGCGAAGCTTCCGCTTTAACCCAAATTATGTATATTATGTTCTACCACTTTGGTGTCCATAGAGGTAGCTCGACGAAAAGATTGTTTTGATTATATATATATATATATATATATATATATATATATATATATATATATATATATATGTGGATATGTTGAAAGAAGGTTCTTGGTTAGTCCTCAAGTTTTTCCCCCTTTCTTTCCCGTTTCTTTTACCCCTTCCCGGTCACGTTCCGGCATATGTGTCTTCCATCGGGAATTGGGGCGTGACAATATATATATATTCTTTTACTTATTTCTATCCAAATTTTCAGGTTTTGAAGATCTTTTGAAGGAGTATTTGCATCTGTGAAGGCAAATCTATAGTTGTTTGGAGGGGTTGTTTTTGTAAACTGTGTTGCTAACCTTGTTTTTTATTTAAGTACTAGTTTTCGGTGTTTAGGAAGAGAATTTGTAGTTGTGAATTTGTTATCGTATTGAGAAGGTTTTAAGTTTTTCCTTTTATTGTTGAAAGTAATTTTTTGCATATAAGTCAAACTTCGAGCTTTGAAATCGAATTCGAGCTTTGAAGTCGATTTCGAGCTTTCGAGCTTGAATAAAAAAGTTAAAAACTTTATCGAGCTTGCAAGCCGAGCTCGAATAGTATAAATATTTGTCGATCACGCTTGAGCCCATATTTAAAGCTCGTATCTAATTGAGTTGAGCCTCTGCAAAGCTCAGTTGGGCTTGATTTGATTACAGGCCTAATTCCGATAATTGGTGTTCGACTCCTCCATTGTAGGGCTTTGGATTATATGACATTGAAGCTACCAAAATAAATAAACATTGAGAATTTTAGAAATACTCATCAATTATGCAATTTAAAATAGGGACAACTCTATATATAACCATTTTCAATAAGTACATATGTTTTTAGCCAGCCGTGGAAAAAATAGATATCTAACCATTTCTGACGAATTGATGTAGGTGGGGTCCACAATTATAGTAATCGCCTAATTTCTTTTTCAATCGCCATGTGTTATCGCCTACCTATTATTTAAATAACTTATATATTTATTTTGTACAAAATTACATTATTTTAGTATATGATTTATAAAGTGTAATGATTCTGTAAAAACTTCGACAATTATAATTATAATTTTTATGATATTTTTTTCAAAACTAGATAAAAGATATTAACAGATTATAAAATTTATTCATAATTTTTTTTCGAAATCGCCTTCGCATCTCTCACAAAATCGAATTCGCCTCTCACAAAATCGTCTCTCTCACCACAAAATCGCCTCTCACAAAATCGTCTGTCTGTCAAAATCGTCGCCTCTCTCTCGCCTTCGCCACTCACAAAATCGCCTCTCATAAAATCATCTGTTGAAATCGCCGCCTCTCTATCGCCTTCGCCACTCACAAAATCGCCTCTCTGTAATCGCCGCCTCTTTGTAATCGCCGCCTCTCTCTCGCCTTCGCCAGCGAAATCGCCTCTCTCTGTCGAAATCGCCCCTCTCTCTATCTTAATCGTCTTTGCGTCTCTATTAAGGTTTTCGCCATCGCCGCCTCTCCATAATCGCAAGCCCTAAGAGATATGGATCCCTCTTATCAAGTAAGCAACGAGTCGTTTTGCCTGCGTGCGTGTGATTAAATTAGAAATGTTGAGAATATTTGATTTCAATTCATTGTTGATTCATACAATATGTTCTTCTATTCTACTCGTTTTTGTGTTAATGTTGATCTAACTCTCGATTGCAGTTTTAATGCTTCTGGGTTTGGCGGAATTACTGGGGCGATCGTCCTCTTTGTTTTAGAAACTTATCGCCTAGGCGATTGTTGTGTTCAAGCCTTACCGCTAGGCGATTGTATGTTGTAGCTAAACTTGTTTTTAAATTTGCAGAATGATTGGTCTTGGAAGAGAAAATCTTTACAAGGATTCAAGGGTAGCTTAAAGTACTACTTTGAAGCTGATACAATAAAGGATATAATTGATGTTTTGGAAAAAGTGAATTCGTTGGATAAGTTTAAATCGGGCTGCTTTGGCGATTTTTTAGCATTTAACGAAGGAATTAGTGCTCGTAAAGCATTAGTTGCCCTACTTACACATGAAGTGTTGGTTCCTGATGTGTCGGACTACGAGTTATGGTTCCATGTTGGTTCAGAAAATATTCGCTTCTCGGCGAAGGAGTATGCATTGATTACCGGGCTACATTTTGGCTTATCAGACTTCAATCCAAATGATCGTAATCATCGTATTCCGGATGGCAGTTTTGTACACCATCAGTATGGGAAATCTTGTCCGACACTGAAGAACGTATATGATGATTTTAAAAGTATGAAATTGAAGAGAGAAGAAGACTATCTCAAAGCTGCCTACATCCTGATGTTTTATTTTATGCTCGCTTGCCTTGATAAGAAGCGTGCCATTGACATTTGGTTGTGTGTCCTCGTTGAGGATAACGATCAGTGTAATCGATTTCCTTGGGGAACACTAACATATCAGATTTTACTTAATTATGTGAAGAAAATCCCCACGACTTTAGATAAATGGGGCGACGGACAATCACATCATATCTACGGCCCGATTTGGACTATACAGGTAATTAACTTATAATTTATACTTATGTTCTTAAATTTTATCAATTATATTTGCATGTTCTAACAGTTGAAATTAATTTGGTAGACATGTTCCTACGAAGCTATTCCACATCTTGGTCGGCAATGCGGTAGGATTAACAATAACGACACAACGGTTATACCTGGCTTCCTGGAAGAGTGAGCGAGTCGGTCTTTACAAAGCTCAAGGGTTTCATGGAAGAGTGCTTAAAAAACCCTCAGAATAAAGAGAGTCGATTTGTGAGTAAGTTCACTTTTGGTACTAAAGATCGTTTTGAACTCATCTCTAATTTATTTATACATATTCTATTATAATCTCAAACCCCAAACCCTCTCAAACCCCAAACCCTCGCAAACCCCTAAACCCTCCCAAATCCTAAACCCTCTTAAATCATTACTTGTTTTCATTATAGTTTTAGAGTTAACAGATAATTTAATTCATATAATATGAATTCAGCTCAAACTATAATTAATCTCAAACTATTATTTACATGATTCTATTATATTTACATGATTCTATTATAATCTCAACCTATAAGACTTATTCTCAAAGAAGTTTACTCGAGGTACTTCATTGTTGAGTGATCTAAAGTTGAGATTGATTAATCTAAAATGTAATGATTCATAATGTTTACATTGACATATAGTGTTCCAAAATGTAGTAATTCTATATAAGGATTGATGTATAAATATTGATAATAATAGAAATTAGTTAAAAAATCGTGTAATGTTTATATGACCAAGTAATCGCTCGGCGATAATCTATTACCGTCAGGCGATAAAATCAAAGTCATAAATTTGCAATCAAAACCCAAAATTCAGAATCGCCCGGCGATAATCTATTACCGTCAGGCGATAAAATCAAAGTCATAAATTTGCAATCAAAATTCGAAATTCAAAATCGCCCAGCGATAATCTATTATCATTAGGCGATAAAATCAAAGTCATAAATTTGCAATCAAAATCAGAAATTCAGAATCGCCCAGCGAAAACTATTAACGTCAGGCGATAACGAGATATCAAAGTTATACATTTCCAATATTACTAAAATTCTATGAACCAAAATTCATCGGACACTTCCTGATTGTATGACCAATTTGATGTCAGTTGCTGCATTTCCTTGGTGCTCGTGGCCTATACATATCTTGTGGAAATGAACTAAGGTCCACGTCTGTTATTAACAAAAAAACTGTTGGGTGATGACTCTGTCCTCAGCATAGTCTCACTTAGTGGGAAATGATTCTATCTTCTATATTGAACCATGCTCAGCAGCCTAGTGCTCTGATTGTTGAGAAGATTTGAAGATCCCAAAACCCTATCTGATTGGTGAACCATTCCGTTGTAATCGTTATTTGTCTCTCGAGGTTTCGGACTCGGTAGACACTCGCTCCGATCAAGGCGCTCGGCAGTTTATCTCGCCTTAACACCGGGAGTAGAAGACTCGGTGACATTGGACTCGGCGAGAGCAAAGATATGCGAAATAGTCGGTGGACCTGGACTCGGCATGAGCAGTTCATCGAACTCGTAGCCGATCTTCGATAGACTTTCCCCGGCTATCTACCTACCGAATACGGGATCGGACTCAAGATCGGCGAGACAATCGAACTGTCAAATACTTTTTGAAAGACAATCGGCATTGTCATATACGAGGAAGAGAGAAGTCGCCTTCGGTTTGCCTTGAAGTCTGGCTTGTCTCAATCACTCTATCCACCTCGACGAATGACAAGGACACACGTGTCTTTTCACCTGCTAAAGCTGCAGTCAACCCTTTACCTAAAAAGGTGGGAAATTACACTGTTACCTATTTCAAAAGAGCCGTTTGCTACCAAAAGAGAGAGAAAGAAGAAGATCATCTCCAACGGATCTCTCCCAATCTCTTCTCTATAAATAGAGGGATCATTCAAGAATTGAAGCTCACCGAAATCATAAGAACAAGCGCGAACTCGAAAAAACCTCTCAAGAACACACAGAGCATTAAAACGAGCCTAACCAAAAAGCCTAAGTCTTCCGCAAGAATCTAAAGATCTATCTCCCGCGAAAGACTACCTTTTAGCTCGTAAGGGAACCAAGCTGAACCGACAACCAAGCATCTAGTATCCAAGCGACGTGGACACGAACTTATAACTACACTCAGTTGTTCGTCGCTCTAGAAGCTACACTCTCGTTCCCTATCCCTCTAACCCTAAGCTCAACCGAAACCATATATAGCTTAGACGAAGGAGTTCATATTTGAACCCAATCCTTATTGTAAAAGGACTCCTTCACCTGTTGGAGAAGTTTGTCAAACACTTTAGTTTGATACATTTGTAAACCGGGACTTGCTCGCATATAATCCCCAAGCCACGCCTTTATCCCCGTGCACAAGCCGACCGAGACTAACTCAAGATAATAAATAGCCTCCCGAACTTTCGGGACAGTGGACGTAGGATCGATTGATATCCGAACCACTTTAAAACTCTATGTGTCGCTTACTTACGTTCTCTTACTGTTGCATTGATTTTACTATTCATACCGAAAATCTTCTTAAAATCATTCAACCGTCTCAAAGATACCGAACCGACCACTTGCCGAACCGAGACTTGCATAAAACGTTTTTTTCATTCAACTGATTAGGGCCTACACATTTCCGCACACTGAATTTCTACTGTTGACGCTGAATTCTGACTCAATCAGTTAGCAGATCTCAGTAGAGTCGGACTTTTAGCCTAACACGATTCGGAAACGCTTATTTGGTCCGCCGAATTATTTCAGTACGGCATTATCCTGAATAGGACTGTTCGTGTTCAAAGTTGAGAAAATTGGATTCAGGTGTATTCACCCCCCCCCTCTACACCTGAACTCACTCTCGGGACCAACAATTGGTATCAGAGCAGGAGTTCTTTAAGACTCTTGTTATCTTGAAACTGGTCTACTTGAACGGATCCGGAGAAAACGTTTCTTCACTACATATCACTCTACATTCATATCATTATTTTTATATGGCTGATATGTCAGGTATAAGAATGGTACCCATGTTCTCGGTAGAGAATTATGGAGTATGGCGAGTCAGAATGGAAGCACATCTGACATCCCTCCATGATAGTATGACTGAAGTGCTTGAAGATGGACCTATTGTTCCCATGATTGATAGTGTCGTGACTCAGGCCCCAGCTGAAGGAGGAGGAATGGTGACTGGGAAGAAGATCCCTAAAGACAGAAGTCTCTTCACTCCTGAAGAGAAGAAGCTTCACAACTTAGACCGAGTCGCCAGAAATGCCATACTGACCACTCTTAGTGATTCTTATCTTGGCAGGGTTCAGGAATGCAAAACGGCAAAGGAACTCGGGACGGTCTACCGCCTACTGAGTCGTGGAACTCAGAAGATAAAAGCTAACAAACTGGCGCTGGAACTCCAAAAGCTGGAAAGTTTGTCTCTCATGCCTGGTGACAAAATAGAAGATCTGGAACGTCGATTTACGAATCTAATGAATTCCATCAATGGGTGGGAAAGACATTGCAAGAACCGAGAAATGAATCTCAAGATACCGAGGGTACCGCCGGATGGACACTTCGGACACCTTTTGCCACTTTATTGCGACATTCTCGATTTAGATGTTGTCTCTCCTAACCATATCTTTTCGTAACTTCAAGGCGTAAGAGTTTGAGTTCGACAGACCTCAACGAAAGCAAAGAGCCGAAGCCGACAATAAAATTAACCATGCCTTCAAAGCATCGGGCCGCCGCAAGCATCTCCAGGCGACGAGCAAGACAACGAGTAAGACCGAACCTTCACTCAATGATCTACAAGAAGGAAGTCTCGCTCGGAAGTACGCGTTGCTCGGCCGTGAAGTA
Source organism: Lavandula angustifolia (assembly GCA_028984105.1). NCBI lineage: Eukaryota > Viridiplantae > Streptophyta > Magnoliopsida > Lamiales > Lamiaceae > Lavandula > Lavandula angustifolia. Next base: position 26,832,340 of record CM054802.1, on the reverse strand, counting down.
TCGAAGGAGAAGGAGAGGCGCAGTAAAACCGACTAAAGCATACCGAGACACAAAAGGTAAGTCGATTATACACCAAAACGCACTCCCGACTTATAATCTTCTGAATGCAGAAAGAAGGATGACTCAGCACCATCAAAGGATAGTGAAAGCAAAGAAGAAAGAGTCATCACTTGCTACAACTACAAAAAGCCAGGACACTATCAATATGATTGTCCTGAGCTCAAGAATCTTTGAACGCGCAAGCACGTAAGGCAAGGAGAGAGAAATTCGCCCGGGGAAAAGACAATCCTACATAGCCGGCAAAATCTCAGACGACTCAGAAGAAGTCGACTCCTTTATGGACTCATCTGACGATGAAGCAGCTTTCATGGCCTTAGAGCTTGAAGCTGAAGAAACAACTGAAAAGTGCCTAATGGCAGGAGAAGAGGATGAGGTAAACTCTCATGAACCACTTAATTCCTCTTCACACCGCACACACGACACATCGTTTCAAAAGTGCAGATGGGAATTTGGACATCACGACCGCCTATGAAGAATTATTAGATGAACAAATTCAAATGAGTCTCGCAGCTCAAGAAGACTCTTCGGGAGTTGGATACCCCGAAAGTGGAGAATCGGAGACTTTCTCGGGAGAGTCGGGTTGCTATCGAAGCCGAAGGACTTGTGTTGAGACTCGGTGGAGGAGATAAACTCTCGATGGCCAAGTCTCAAGCATCAAGAAGATCGGATTTCAGTTCGACCAATGACTTGACTCGTAAAGATACTAAACCGAGTCTACTAAAGCAAGAACTATCGGGACTTCGAGACCGAACATGATACATCGAAGAAAAGTGATGATGTCCGGAAAAGCCTCGATGACCGAGCGTTACATGGGCGCCGAAAAGAAGCCGGAGGCCATGCTAGCAAGCAACAAGCCCAAGCACCGTAAGGAAGGACTTGGCTTCAACCGAGAAGCTTCCTCATCTCGCCCCCGTACACTCGAAGTGCGTCTAACCGATAGGTTTGTTCGAGGAGAAACAATCAATGCAAATGTTCTGGACCCCTCAAAGAAAGAACAAACAAAAGATGAAAGCACCTCATCCTACGCATTAGTATTCCGACCGTAAGATCGCACTCAAACACCCCGGTTCGGCCAAGGGGGGAACTAGCAAAGTTAAGTGGGGCGATCGGTATGGACCACCTCGGTTGACACATCCGGCTCGGTATGGGTCATATTACTATGATCCTATAGTCGAAGAGGCTCCAAGAGTCGAAAAAGAAGAAAAACGCACAAAAGGCAAAGGTCGGCAGTCCACCAACTCGGAAGATCCGGACTCATGAACCCGAATAGCCTAAGAAGTCGGCTCGACTACCCAGTGGTCAAGTATATTGACTCAAGTGGAAAGAAACCTGTCCGAAACCACCAAGGTTGTTAGACATATTTGGGTTACCGAAACTAACATCTAAGGACCCAAAATCAAAAATAAAGGGTACCCGAATATAATTCGTTTTGCGGGTGCGTAAAGACCCATGGTATGTGGACAACGGATGCTCAAGACACATGACATACCAAAGGAGTTCATCGAAGAATTATATCTCTCGAAGAAGGACCTGAATCGAGTTTGGAGACAATGCCAAAGGCTATACTAGAGGATATGGAACACTCAAAGCATTGGGATCGCTAAAGTTCCAAGAGTATCATATGTTGAAGGACTTCAAAGATAATCTTCTCTCTCGTTAGTCAATTTTGTGATAACTCGAATAGAGTGATATTTCGACGCCGGTTTCGTGATGTTATTGATAAATCCACAGGGAAAACAGTGTTATCAGGTTCGCGCAGAAAGAACATATATGTGGCTGACTGGAACTCAGCTGAACCTGAAGCTTGCTTATTGGCGAAAAATGACAACCGGACGGGGTGGCTATGGCATAGAAGACTCGAGCCATCTCAACTTTAAGACGCTCAACAAGCTAGCAATAAACACTCTAGCAAGGGGACTGCCGAATGAAGTATTCAGCAGAGACACTCAGTGTGAAGCATGTCTGAAGGGAAAGCAAACAAAGAAACAAAATCCACCCGTTCCATCTCCTTCCACTGATGGAATCCTTCAGCTGATGGATTTATTCGGTCCGGTCTCCCCAGTGACGATCAGAGGCAAGAAATATGCTTTAGTGGTCATAGATGACTACTCACGCTACACATGGGTCATATTCATTGCCAACAAGTCTGACGTCAAAACAGAGTTACCAACGCTTCTGAAAAGGCTCAGTGTCGAGAAGAACACCGAAATTAGAAAAATACTTGCATGAGGAACCGAGTTCCTTAATTCCATGGTAGAGGAGTTCGCAAGCGAAGGAATAGAGCATGAGACATCGGTCGCCCGCACACCTCAAAGAAAATGGAGTTGCTTCGAACGAAAGAACATGACTCTCAAAGAAGCGGCTAGAACTCTACTCGCAGATTCGGGACTCCCAACCAAATTATGGGCGTAAGCTACCAACACCGCATGTTACACTCGGGAATCGATCTCTACCGACAAAGCAAAGATAAGAGGACACCATATGAACTATGGAACTGCAGGAAGCCTTCTTTATCTTATTTCCATATCTTTGGTTGTTCATGCTTTATCCACAATAATGGGAAAGATCAGCTGAAGACTTTTGATAGCAAGTCAGATCAGGGAGTTTTCTTAGGAAACTCTCCGGTCAAGCAAAGCTTTTGAGTATTCAACTATCGGACCCTTTGCGTGGAGGAAAGCCCTCATGTTGTCTTTAATGAGTTTGCTCCGAAGACGGGAGCAATAACTCTAACTCGAATCTAAGGACATCGAAGCGCCTACGGGATCTAAGCTTAAAAGACAAACCTGAAAAGATCCAGCTATGTTGGGATGATGATTCAGACGAAGAAACTGAAGACAAATCTACTGAATCTCAACCAGCAGAGCAAGTAGCTGAGCAGATTGATTCTCTCGAACAAAATCAATCCCAGGTAACTCAGGTCGATGAAGAAACCCAAGAGGTAACTGAGAGTAACAACTCAGGGGGAACATCTAGTAATGTTCCTGAGCTGAATGCCCCTGAACCTGGTGACTCAGTAGATCACACTCTTATTACTGAAATTCTTCACCTCAGAATAGTACAACTAAAATGCCTAACTCACCTACTATCTGTGTTGATCAAATTTCAGATAAAGAGCTAAAACATCGTAGAACATGGCTAGATGCTCACTCTGCTGATCTAATCATTGGAGATCCTTCAGCACATGTCAAGACAAGATCCAGATTTTGTCAAGGAGAAAGCGCATTATACTCCTGCTTCTTGTCCACTGAAGAGCCTCAGACGATTGAGGATGCACTGAAAGATGCTGACTGGATCATAGCCATGCAGGAGGAGCTAAATCAGTTCAAACGAAACGATGTTTGGGAACTTGTTGATAGACCCCTGCATCAACGTGCAATTGGAACAAAATGGGTCTTTAAGAACAAGCGAGATGAAAACAACGTTGTAGTAAGGAACAAAGCAAGACTCGTGGCTAAAGGCTACTCGTCAAGCCGAGGGAATAGATTTCGACGAAACTTTCGCTCCAGGTTGCAAGATTGGAGGCAATCGGACTATTCCTAGCCTACGCAACACATCAAAAATTCAAAGTATATCAAATGGATGTGAAGTCTGCGTTCTCGAACGGCGCATCGAAAGAAGAAGTCTATGTGGAACAACCGCCCGGCTTTCAGCGGGGACATCAAGTTTATAGACTCAAGAAGGCTCAGTATGGGTTAAAACAAGCACCCGTGGCTTGGTATGATACCCTATCTCGAGTTCCTTCTTCGTAAAGGTTTTCGTAAAGGCACAAGTAGATCGCACTCTATTCAGCATTCGACTGGAAGAAGACCTATTACTGGTGTAAATCTACGTGGATGACATCATCTTTGGATCAAAGAATGTCATTATGTGTCAGCAATTTGAAAAGATGATGAAGGATAAGTTCGAGATGTCAATGATGGGAGAAATGAACTACTTCCTTGGTTTTCAAGTCAAGCAATCTGAAAAGGGGACGTTCATTAATCAAGGCAAATATACTCGAGACCTCATCAAAAGATTCGGTTGCACATCCGGAAAACCTATCAAGATCCCGATGAACACTAATATGAAGATTGATCTTGATAAAGAGGGAGTATCAGTAGACCAAACTGAATATCGTGCTGTAATTGGTTCATTATTATACTTAACAGCAACACGTCCTGATATAACTTGTGTTGTAGGTGTCTGTGCTCGATTTCAGGCGAATCCGAAGCAGAGCCATATGGACTCAGCAAAGAAGATTCTCCGCTATCTCAGAGGAACACCTGACATGGGTTTATGGTATCCAATGATGATAATATTGAACTAACCGGTTACTCCGATGCCGACTATGCGGGATGTAGAATCGACCGAAAATCAACTTCGGGGAACATGTCGGTTCGCCCGGCAAGAGCCGATCTCATGGTTTTCAAAGAAACAACACTCGTAGCTACATCAACTACCGAAGCCGAATACATGGCTTCCGGAAGTTGCTGCGCCCAAATCCTTTGGCTGAGACAGCAGCTACGAGACTATGACGTCACTCAAAATGAAGTACCAATCTTCTGCGACGATGCATCAGTGCCATTGCAATTACTCGTAACCCCGTACTTCACACAAGATGCAAGTACGTGGACATCGGACATCACTTCATTCGTGACCATGTCGAAAAGAAGGATATCGGAATGGAGAAAATCTATACCGACAAACAAAGGGCCGATATACCGATTAAGCCTCTAGCCGAATCCGCATTCGAGAGAACTTTCGGCAGAGCTAGGTCTGTTGGATCCTACCGACCCCGGCCAAGAAGAAGGTTCCGGGGAGAGGATCATTCAATAAGGGGGAATGATCACTCTCAATACCGAGTAAATTCAGTACATAGAGACGAGAAAACCATCTACACGAGGTATCGCCGACTACTATGTTCACCGATGAGTTTGCGTATCTCTACTCGGTAGTAACGAATAAAACAGTAATGCATTTATGATGAAGATTCAGCATGCTATTAAATATCCTAAGTTTGTCATTTATTATTAACGGCTTATATTTATTGCACGACATTCCATACATAAGTTTGCTGAACTCTGCACGCATTAAATGCTTGTCTTTTCACAGTTACTACTTAGGCATATTTACAACTGGCTTTGACTTAGGCGGCATATGTGATCATTACTTAATATATATCTTTTAATCTTGACCGTCCATCTCATAAAGCAAGTTTAAACTCAGCCTTAGATCAGAAACTGTTCATCTTCACGATAGACTTATATTCCATCGTATCTTTAGAAACCGCCATTACCGCACTTAAAATCCTCTGCATCCGAAAATTCTGAGATCATTTCTTGCAATCCCCTCTTGCATATCCTTTCAAAATCTCAATCTCTCTTTCGGTATGCTTATTACAACTGCTACACGAATTAATTTTCTTTTTCAGAATCGCTATACAAACTGTTTTATTTAAATCGATACTGATAAATGCTCGTGTAACAGGTACAATGGCAAGTCAATATGTTTCGGTGTCTACTCCAGTTAACATGCAAGAAATCCTGGACAAGGACCGTGTTTGGTTCGAGCCAACCATGGAGTTCGACGCCTGTGATCTCGATTATATGGACGAGATCTTCTCAGCTCTTAGAGAGTCAGGGCTTGAAAGTTTTCTTTCAAGGAAGCTGGCATACTTCCTCCTGAGGCAGGTGGCCGAAGTTTATCTTAACTCTGACTCAGTAGGCGGGGACATAATCGGAAGATTCGTCGTTCACAAGATCAAGGATGCTTATCCGATACTGAAGCAAATATCAATCAAGGAGGCGCTAAAGAGAAGTTTTGATCTCGCTTCCGAAGGAGCCGATCGTGGGGTACAATGATGATCTTGTAGATGACTACTTGACAATATTCTCGTGGAAAGCCCACGATCTTCGGAGTCGCTTTTCCTAAAAACAACATGCTTGCCTCGCATGCAGCTTTGGCTTATATTGTGACGCAGCCATCGACCGGCCAAGCGTGCTCATTCGATCAAGTATCGAGGCTCAAGATCCAGCTTATGATGGCCATATATGATAGAGCTCAGATCAATTGGACGGAGTTCTTTATCCGTGAATTCATGGCTCAGGCGGCCAAATTCGACAAGGCCTCTTACACGCCGAGTGTAAAGGGCAAGCTTCTTTATGGATCGAAGTGTCCATAATGATAGAGGATGTCATGCGGATCTAAACCAATAACCTACAATGACAAGGAGTATTTTAATGTGAAGAAGGTCGGATTCCACAACAAGCATCGCTGCTCTTCGGCGCAGATCGGGTCAGGTCCCTCAGCCGAGACTCAGCAGACTAAGCCTCAGCAGGCTACACCCTCGAAGAAGAGAACACCTCCAGCAAAAACTCCAAAGGCACCAGCTAAGAAATTGAGGAAAGCCATTCCGGACGTGCCTACTGAACCTGAGGTCTCTCTTGAAGTTCCTGCTGCTCAGGCTACTCAGCAACCTATTCAGCCTCAACGGCTGATAGACGAGTCAGAATCATCTGAGAAGACTCAATCAGTGGAGAAGGTCGTCTCCACTGAGGAACCCGTAGAAGTGGAACAAGGGGATGCTACGAAGCACATAGCGAAGAGATTCGGCGTCTTGACGCCCCCTCTCGGTTCCACCGCTCGGCGAGTGTGCCTCCCGCCGAGACTCGGACGTCTCCCATGGACTTGGAGTCCGAGCCAAAGATCTCGAAGAAGAGACGATTGGGATGGAAGCGTCGGTGATCGTATCCGAGCATCCCGAGAGATTCTTCAACGGATTCCGAGCTTGCCGACTACTCGATTTGTTGCTCATTGCAAAATCAGCAAGGCTCCACATGTTGCCGCGATTTCGGGAGTGGCCCCATCTACAACGTCTAGTACTCCACTACTCCCCGCCGAGAGCTTCATGAAGAAGAATTGAAGTTGAGGGAGAAAATAGGCTACTACGAGCACTGCCGACCTCAAGACACCATGGAGAACCCGAGGGCCGCTATGCCGGCAATGATACATGACAGTGAGCTAGCAATCGGCTCAGCACCCTCAGATAGATCAGACCACGATGGTCAAGATCCACCCATGATTCAGGCCCCGGAAAGCCCGATGAGGGAAATCCCCAGGACAAGGATACACATGCTACTGAACAAGCTCAACCTCCACTTCGTATCCTTGGACCTGCGAAGTCCACGGCTGGTGCTTCGTCCTCAACAGAGCCCGCTAAGCTCTTGCTGGAGTCGACTTACGAAGCAGCGCCCAGCCCAACTACCAAGAGATCTCGATCCGTAGCAAAAGCTCTCACCGCTTAGGGAATCCAGAATCGAGCTCTTGCGAAGGCCATCCACAAGGTGTGGAAACAGACTACGCTAGCCACAACCACTGAGCTACAGGGGCTGAAAACATCAGTATCAAAATCAGCCGCCCCTGATGTCTCTGAAATTGTATCCGAAGCTTTGGCTAAGCAGTAGAAGCAGTTTGATGATCAGCTCAGAATCATTCAGGAAGGACAAGCCGAACTTCTCAAAGCATTCAAAGCTTCAATGTCCACTCATACTGAGTCCTTCACTGAACAAGCCCAGGCCACGGAAATCCAACTTGACAGCATTCAACTAGTCGTGGAGGATAAGATTTCTGAGAAGCTGACAGAATTCAAGGCAGCAGCTGACCTCTCCCATAAGCAATACTCGGAGGAACTGACTAATGAGAGGAATGAGCTGCACTTGGCGCTGACAAAGATCCATGACAGACTGGACGAATTGTCCGCTGTCTACAAACGCCTAGACAAGAAGGTACTCGTCCCTACCCCGGCTGTAATTGATGATGCCAAAAAGGGGGAAGGAAAAGAGAAGAGTACTGAGAAGCCGACCCCTACCAAAACTGCTGCCAAATTACTTAAGGGGACAGCTTCACTGAGATCTGAGAAAAAGACCAAGTCCGCGATCGAGATAAGCGGGACTCGGACTCGCACTCGGACGAAGGTAAGGCCCGGGGGTGTCTTGGGCTGCGAGCACACCGAGACCGGCCCAAGTGGCTCGGGGAACCCCGGGCTACTCATGCAACCCGCACTCGACCGATATTATCAAGGAGGTTGCAGAGTATGCTGAGCAGGAAGAGTCAGAAGAGGAAGAGGCTCCTCTCCCTCCACCTGTTCAGGGAAAAGGCAAGAAAGTGCCGATTCTTCCGACCCCCTCCGACCAAGAAAACGAAGAGATACATTTCACCGAGGAGGAGGCTCAAATTGCACTGATGAGAAGTCGGCAAGGGAGATTCTTTGAAACGTAAGCCGCTAATAAACCAAAGTCTAAGCCTGTCAAAGGAAAGACAAAATCTCCAGCTCGAGGAGGAAGAAAGCCTGCTAGGATACCTCCAAGGAAACTGATTATCGAGGATGAAGAAGATAGGGAGAAAGAGAAGGAGCAAAAGCAAGCGAGAGCACCGAGAAGCAGTGGTACGTCAAGAGAAAAATCAAGTACCCCGCTGAATCGAAGACATTCCTCGAAAGCCACCGAAGCCCAAGATGATGAGATTGAGGCCATATTCGACCGAATGAACAAGTATACTTATACGCAGGCGAAGAGGCTAGACAAGTTCGGAGCCGCGAGAGAGAATCCGGGAGCGGCACCTTGAAGCACCGAGGAAAAGGACCGAGGAAGAGGCCAGCCGAGAGTACCTTCAAAAGCCGATATTCCTTATCGATACGTGAAGGTTCGGGAAGCCGCTGATCGAAATCGCACAGATGGCCAAAGACGGACAATTGGATACCCGCTCAATTTACTCGAGAGATGGGAATCTTCAAAGATAGAATTCATCAAGCGCAATTATTTCTGGAGGTTCTGGCCCAACATGACTAAGACTGATGCCTACACAGAATAGATGATGATAATTGAACCTGATCTATACATATACTTGCATAAAGCCGTATTTGAAGGTATAGAAGTCAGTGTTCCGGAGCCCAGAATCATACCTCCACCTAGAAGAAATGATGACTCAATCCACTTTGGGTCAATAGAAGCTGAAGTGAAGTATGCTGCATCAAAAAGAGAACTGGACGAAGATGAGCCAGCAGACTTTGCTGAATACTTGAAGCTGAGGAAGAACACATACCGGATGTATGGAGTGCCACTTCGCGTAGACGCAATCTCAAGGATTCATGGACGAGGATCAAGCGGTTTAAGGGCTCCTAGGCTTAGTTCTGTTCTTCCTAGCTTAGCAAGATTTGTAATTGTACTGGACTGAATCACTCATATATACAAATCTGATTTTGGCTCTGAAAACCACTTGTTGTCTATCCAGCCGTGTTTGTATTATGCTTTAACACTCAGAATCACTGAAGTGGTTACTAACTCACACACTCACTCTATTTACTTTCTTGTCAGTGTATTACTTTGTTAGATTCTGCTAGTCTAGTTTCTATGTAATGGGGGAAATTGTGTTTTGCCCTGTTTTCTCAGTAGTCTAGAACTGTTGGAACAACTCCACTGATCTTACCTGTAATATTGTAAGGGGCTCTGTTTCTGTTTGCTTAGTGTTAGCATAGATGATAGGTTTTGGCATCATCAAATAGGGGGAAATTGTTGGGTGATGATTCGTCCTCGGCATAGTCTCACTTAGTGGGAAATGATTCTATCTTCTATCTTCGAACCATGCTCAGCCTCTAGTGCTCCGATTGTTGAGAAGATTTGAAGATCCCAAAACCCTATCTCGATTGGTGAACCATTCCGTTGTAATCGTTATTTGTCTCTCGAGGTTTCGCACTCGGTAGACACTCGCTCCGATCAAGGCGCTCGGTAGTTTATCCGCCTTAACACCGGGAGTAGAAGACTCGGTGATCTTGGACTCAGCGAGAGCAAGATATCGAAAGAGTCAGTGGAACTGGACTCAGCAGGAGCAGTTCACTGAACTCAGAGCTGATCTTCAGTAGACTTTCCCCAGCTATCTACCTACTGAATACGGGATCAGACTCAAGATCGGGCAGACGTCAGAACTGTCAAATACTTTTGAAAGACAATCAGCATTGTCATATACGAGGAAGAGAGAAGTCGCCTTCGGTTTGCCTTGAAGTCTCGTGGCTGCCTCAATCACTCTATCCACCTCGACGAATAACAAGGACACACGTGTCTTTTCACCGCTAAAGCCGCAATCAACCCTTTACCTAAAAAGGTGGGAAAGTACATCGTTACCTATTTCAAAAGAGCCGTTTGCTACCAAAAGAGAGAGAAAGAAGAAGATCGTCTCCAACGGATCTCTCCCAATCTCTTCTCTATAAATAGAGGGATCATTCAAGAATTGAAGCTCACCGAAATCATAAGAACAAGCGCGAACTCGAAAAAACCTCTCAAGAACACACAGAGCATTAAAACGAGCCTAACCAAAAAGCCTAAGTCTTCCGCAAGAATCTAAAGATGTATCTTCGGCGAAAGACTACCTTTTAGCTCGTAAGGGAACCAAGCTGAACCGACAACCAAGCATCTAGTATCCAAGCGACGTGACACGAACTTATACCTACACTCAGTTGTTCGTCGCTCTAGAAGCTACACTCTCGTTCCCTATCCCTCTAACCCTAAGCTCAACCGAAACCATATATAGCTTAGACGAAGGAGTTCATATTTGAACCCAATCCTTATTGTAAAAGGACTCCTTCACTGTTGGAGAAGTTTGTCAAACACTTTAGTTTGATACATTTTGTAAACCGGGACTTGCTCGAGTATAATCCCCCAAGCCACGCCTTTGTCCTGTGCACAAGCTGACTGAGACTAACTCAGTATAATAAATAGCCTCCTGAACTTTCGGGACAGTGGACGTAGGATCGATTGATATCCGAACCACTTTAAAACTCTCTGTGTCGCTTACTTACGTTCTCTTACTGTTGCATTGATTTTACTATTCATACTGAAAATCTTCTTAAAATCATTCAACTGTCTCAGCATACTGAACTGACCACTTGCTGAACTGAGACTTGCATAAAACGTTTTTTTCATTCAACTGATTAGGGCCTACACATTTCCGCACACTGAATTTCTACTGTTGACACTGAATTCTGACTCAGTCAGTTAGCAGATCTCAGTAGAGTCAGACTTTTAGCCTAACACGATTCGGAAGCGGTTATTTCGGTCCGAATTATTTCGATGCGGCATTATCCTGAATAGGACTGTTCGTGTTCAAAGTTGAGAAAATTGGATTAAGGTGTATTCACCCCCCCCCCCCCTCTACACCTGAACTCACTCTCGGGACCAACAAAAACATATATTAGCATATTAACAAAATACATATATTAACTTAGGTACTTGACATACCTCCAACCGCAATATTGGCAGTACACGTTACTCTATTATGACCATCGCCAATGTTATGACATCTAGTGCACTTTTGTCGGCGCATGTTAGAGCTTTCAACTGCAGGTCGAGCTCGACTCATCCTTGGTCTACCGGCCTGACGAAGCTTGCATACATACCGTTACCACCTCTAGCACGTACCATGAATGGACATCCATTTCTATGCTTGCATACATAGCTCACTCTATCTGTACTCGATCTCTCAACGGCATACTCAACTCCATTATGCATATTATAGGTACCCACTACAATCTCCAATGCATGCTTGCTCTCGAATAAAGCCCCTTCAAAAAGTTCATTGTTGGGCTCAATCATCAACTCTCTTCGTTTTATTGGGCCAACAATATCGAGATCAGCGAGTGGAACATTCCAGTTCGTATTCAAGCTAGCATGTGGATGTACATCAACATGATTTGAAGGACCTGTTTGATTGAAGTGATGGTCGCGTAGAGCAGTTCGGTTCAAGATGGCTTGGTTGTGGGCTGGATCCCGAACCCATACATTAAACTCATTCAACATTGACTCGAGGAGTTCATGATTATAATCCTCATCATCATCTTCATCATCTGAAGAAGCTGCCTCATCTTCGTCTTCAGGTGGATTAGTATTCTATAAATTGGACCTGCTCGAACTAACGTCAGTATTTTTCCGAATACTATACACAATTGGATCACTTCTAACCTCGAAAAGCATTCGGATTATGTCCATATCACAATTCAAAGGAACCTTAATACTACTGCCATCAGAAGTGTTTGTACAATAAAACAAGTCGTAGTATGTAGTGGCAGGATTGGTCTTCAAGTTCTGGTGAATATCATGTACCAACCGATGCATATCGAAATTAAGCGATGTAAAGAATAACAATTCATCTCCACCTTCATACTTGGATCTGTTCCAATAACCACCATATCTAAGAGCAATACGTTGCCACCTAATCTGTAATAAAACGAACATAAAAGTTAAATTAATTAAACTAATGGTTTATAATGGTCATCGCCTAACTACATCGCCTAGCGATAGCTATTTTTTTACCCATAATCGCCTAGCGACACTGACTGCCTGATAACGATTATAAACCATAAAAAATCGCCTAGCTTCGCGTGACGATAAAACTAAATCGCTTAGCCACGAACAACATAATTATATGTATTTAAACACATTCAAACAATATTTTGTAGAAACGTGAAATATGATAACTTACCGGATCCATCTTCTGTATATGATGTAGCTAAAAAAAATTTCGCCAAGATGAAAGTTCGTACCAATTTCTTGTCAAATGAGAGGCAACTAATGCAGTAGTTGATACAGAAATAAATGACAGTAAATAAACTTTTACTTTTTGTCAGAAAAAAAGTAGTTTTTTTTCAGATGGGTAGTTGTAGTTGCGATTGAAAGAGGTCGGGAGCAACTGAAAAAATCAAAGCTAGGAACGAGTTTTTTTTTTCATTTATATTTCTAATAATTTTATATGAATGTTCTTTTTCAGTATAATACAAATTTGAACTCGTAGAAATAAAGACATTCGAATTGAAATAATTAAATTATAATTAAGTGGCATACAAATAGTATATTTTTTACACGATTTATTGGTATGCGATTAAGTTTAGCGCTAGGCGAGGAGCAATAGCGATTAAAAATGGCCGATTAAGTTTATCGCTAGGCGACAGGCCATGACGATTAAAATGGCCGATTAAGTTTATCGCCAGGCGACAGTCAATGGCGATTAATTCAAATTTTTTCACCAGATATGATTTCAAATAAATATATAAATTATTTAAATAAACTCTTAGGCGATTACAATTATTGTGGACCCCACCACATCACTTTTGTCAGAAATGGTTAGATTTCATCTTTTTTCCACCGGTGGCTAAAATTCATATGTACTTATTCAAAATGGCTCTTTATGCCTATTTCCCTTTAAATATAGATTAGTTATACATCGGCCTCAAAGTGATCCAGAAACGAATCAGTGCATGATATAAGCTCCCAACGCAAAACAGAAAAAAATGTGGAATTGCATCGGCCTCATTACTAATAGCACACTTGTTGCCAAGATTTAGGATGGCCTCGTAAGACCAAGCCTGTCACATACGGAATAAAGAAAGATATATATTAAAATATTAAATTTGTAGATATAACTGCATTTACATACCATTATAACCCAAGTAGGACCAAACATGTGATGTGATTTCCCATTGCCCAACCTTGATACAGTTGTGGACATTTCCGACATGTGATTGTGTAGGATTTGATAAGGCATTGTTCCCCAAGGGAAACTATTCCACCCATCGATATCCTCAACAAGGTCGTACACCCACCTATTTGTTTTACTTCTGTTATAATATGAAGCCAACATCAGGTATTACATTAGAATATGTGCTGCCTTAAAATAATCATCTGGTGTTTGAAATACGGAACTGTTGAAACGTGAATACAAGATTTCAATAGTCTCAGGCTCCCCACCAAGATTGCGTTCCAGAAACCCACCAGATGGCCTTTCAGATCGAAGTTTGACCCACCAAAACGTAGTCCCGTAACCGATGCATATTCCCTAGGCGAGAACCGGATATTCATGGAGCCAATGCAGAACCTGAATTCGTTTTGGGGGTGCATCAGGAACAACCACTTTGTGAGTCATCAAGGCATATATTGTTTTACGACTAGTACGTTGCTCCCTATATTGGAAAAAGCTTCCCAAATGGACCGATTTTAAAGAACTCTAATTTATCATCACCCAATCCCCCTAATGTACTAACTATTTCACCTATTATTTGGTTTCTATAGTAGTAATTCAAGTTGTCTTGGCACCTCTCTCTTTTCCAAGACCAATTAGCCTAAAAAATAGAAATTAATCACCAATAAAAAAGCCTATTACAACTAATAATTAAATGAACAAAATATAATCGATTTGCAATTGAAATAGTTGTCTATCGTATCGCGTAACAAGAATAGACGCATGCATGAGTTTGAAAAATAATGAAATTACCGTGCATCGCCTATCGTATCGTCTAACAACTACATTATTGTGTAACACCTATCGTATGTGTAACGCCTATTGTATCGTGTAATGATTACTTTAATGTGTAAGGACTATATTATCATGTAGTAAATCGATTAACCAAGAATCTAGTTATCACGTGGTTAATAGGTTAAACAAGAATGTAGATATCAAGTTCAATTAAAAACCAAGCAACAATTCAACATTGACATCATAAATTAACACATGCTATAAATTGACAATTTGAACAATCAAAAACATAAAAAATACTTCGAGTAGCTTAAACTTTTTTGAAGCTCTTAATTTAATGAGAAGTTGGTAAAAGTTGTAATTTAGAGAATTAGCAGGGTGTTTGCAAATAATGCTTTAAAGTATAAAAAAAAAGTATAACATTATTTGTAAATTTTATACTATAGTAACTTATTTTAAGATTTAAAATTAAAATATCAAATCAAAGCTTCTTTAAAATTACAAATATGCCATAGATTTAAAATTAAAATATCAAATCATAGTTTCAGCTTTTTCAACCTAATTGTAGAGAATTATGTCAAATTTAAGTTGTTGCAAACACCATAAAACAATTTTCTTTAAATTAAGTTGTAACTTAAATAATTTAAATGGTTGCAAACACCCCTAAATCCCATATGTTAATCGACGAGAAAAAGGAACTACAGAAATCTAATCTGATATGTGGGTTCCATGACAATTCAACGGCGGCAGCGGTGGCGCCTTAGACGAAGAGTGGTTATGCGATGGCAGTTTCTACTCAATTGTGATTCTATTCGTTTAGGGGTTTTCATTTAAGTAGTCTATCGTGAGGTGGGCCATGAAATTATATATAAAAGAAAATGCAGTTCAAAGGTGATAGAGCTGATGGACTCTACAATTTAAAATATTGAATAAAGTAATTAAAGTGGCTAAAACCACGGGTGGCCAGAACTGATACGCATTTTTTAAAGTGGCGGGTTTTGGATTCCTCCCTTTCTAAAATTGGCTGCAACACTAGTACATTTTTCTGCCTCTACTAATCCAACTTGATTTGTACTAGATTGTCCAGAGTTTCAGAATCTTGTCCAACTATTTAGTGGATAATGAATCAAGCATATGGTTACTTACTTCAACGAAATTGTACATTGAATTCACTTAACATCATAAATATGAAGTCTAGAGATACAAACACCACTTAACATCAATTCACCGGATCAACGAGAAAAAAATTATTTTTACTCTTGTAATGTTGTTTTTTTGTCCATTTTTGGTCCCGCAATGTGGTTTCAATTGTTTTTAGCCCTGTAGTTTAAAAAAGATATTCATTTTTGTTCCTTTTGAGGAGTGTGTAATACACACATATGCAAGAATGAAAATTGGCCACATTAACATTACACAACAAAACTTTTTTTCTCCCTGATCAACCCACCCAGGTGTGAAAATCCATCACACCCATGCAGATCATATACAAATTTACTCACATTTTAAATATCATAAATTCAAAACACCTTCACTCCATTTGACACCATCTTTCCGGAATAGATACGTAAGACCACCTTTTGCAAAAGCACTACTTGTTACGACTAAAAATCTCCCCCGAGATTACGTTAAAAATCAATTCCCAAAGTGTTGAGACAAACTAAAATTAGACTCATAGAACTTCACTTTGAACTCGGACAAGACCCGAATTCTGGTGCGGTAATAAGTCGATCTCGGATCAATTTTAGATTTGCGATGAAAAGAACACAAATTGAATCGACACATATATGAGACAAACACGAGAGGACACACACATCGATCTGTTGCATATACAAAGTTCAAACTAATCATTGTTTGACTAGCAAGAAGGATGTCACATGTAAGCATATACTTTCCTTCTTTTTGAATAAGTGAGTGTGAAGAAACAAATTTATATATTACTCTACCTCCCCTCAAAACCAGAAGCCAGAAGAAAAGGGCCTGCTACCACCATGTACAAGCATGTGTTAACTGATGCAATGTCCGCCTCCAGTAGATGGCTAAAATGCTTTTTCTTTGACTTGATGTTGGAATCTGTTACACCAGGTACTGATAGATAAGACATTATGGAACACGTTCCAGAACTCGCTGCAATGCTCTTTTAATTCCATCTTGATCCAGTGATGTTATCAGTTGTATTTCTTGCACCTGAACCACATGCAAAATTATTGCTGTGTGTGAAAGATGAAGTATGAGAGGGGAAAAAAATGCCAAGTTACATGCCTGTCTTCCAGCTCGAGCAAGAAGTGTGTAGTGATCACCAGTTGGGGGTGCCTGTCAGACAAAGATGAGATGATTTGGAATGAGAGAATATATGCTGATCGAGATAAAAAGATTTACAGCAGTCACCTACTCCTCTGGCAATACACACTAATATGTATCAGTAAAATAAAATACAAGACAGTTCTTTCATACATTTGAAAGCCAAAGCTGCAAATCTTGTGAAACCACCCGCTTCTCAAATCCTTGCCGACTGATTTTCACACCATTAATGCTAGACATAGAAACACAGAACACGGTCAAGAACTGCGAATGATATAATATATATATCTTTATATATATATATATATATATATATATATATATATATATATATATATATATATGTATGTGTGTGTGTGTGTGTGTACTTTACAGAATGCGAGAAAGGCTATCAGGTAGAGTTAAAAGTGTAACGAACCGAGTAGGCTATTTTAAATATACCAGTCAAAATTCAATACCAAACAAAAGAAAATATGTTTGTTCATAAGCACCACCTAAGCAACCTCTACCTCTATCTCCCTACAATACTCTATCCTCTCTCACTATAAACATAATCTTCTAGTTCTGCTATGCATGTAACTTTTTGGGCACTTGTCATTGGGTCTCAGATTGATAGATTCTTCCACAAGATCATGAATACTTGGTATACAAACAATCTCGGCACAGAAAGAGCCTCTCTTCCAGCAAATAAAATAAATACGGGTTCTCTGCTCTTGCTAGTGAACACAGAGTAGGAAGCAGGTGTATTCCATCCTTTTCTGTGTTTTCCTCAAGCCAAGGGGAGTGAAAGAAGCATGTTTATAAGCAGATAAAAGGGTATTATTCGTAGATTAGTTGAAACGAGACATTAAATGTATAACATGATCCTAACCGTACCCAGCTTCCTTCGACAGCTCTTCAATAATTATTTCAAGCCCAGGGAGGGGTTCGATAGCAAAATGACCACTTGCATTTAAGTCATCAGGATCAACTGATATGTCCTGTTGAAGCATAAAATCATAGTATTTAAACAAAAATAAAGTTTGTCGATGAGAATAAGTAAGTTGGCCAAACCTGAGGAATAACTTTGTCTAGTGTTTCCAGAAGGGGATCTTCCTCCAATTGTTTTATTGACAATGTGATCCTCGACTTCTCTCTGCAACATATAATCAGTATAAAAATAAATGGTCAACATCTCTTCATGAGCACAATATATTTAATCACAGATTAACGCATTAACTTAAAGAAGAAACAACAAATACAAAACACAATTTACATGTCTTAAGATCAATTGTCAAAATGCTCCACTAAGTGGGTCTTACGACTTACTGAACTGCCAGGTCATAATATATCCCTAAATCAGCTTACATGATGTTTCTTGTTACCAAATTCAATAATTTGCGAAATGTATAGCAGCATGTAGGAAGTCCAGTTCATCAATTCTTCTATCAGCAAGATTATGTCTATAATAATCAAGTTTTTTTTTCCATGAAAATAAATGCTTTATTTGTCTGAGCAGTTTTCTAGATCAACACAAGCTTAAGAGTAGAAAAGCAGCAGCATGCATAATCTGACCTATCTATGTTTATAATTTTGACTTTAACTTCATCACCCTCTGACAGTACGTCTCTCGCATCTTGCACTAAATCCCACGACACTTCTGAAACATGCACAAGTCCGGTGAGGTGATACAAACCTGTACAGATTCAGAAGAAAGATTAAAAAGTTAGATCCAGAATTGCATAATGAATCATTGGGAAGTGTCTAAGAAACATGTACCATCTGGGAAGCACAGATGAACAAAGGCACCGTAATCCTCTACAGACCCTACCCTAGCTTCAAAAATGTCCCCCACATTCAGTTGCGGAGAGAACTTGTACCAGTTTGCCTCCTTTTCTGATAATATCAACTTCTTGCTCTCCTCATCAGCTTGGATAACCTAAGAGTTGGAAAGCTTCTTCAGTGTAAACAATCGCACCAACATTTTTCTTATTTAGAAGATCATATAGCATGAAAGGATTTAATAACTACATTGTATATATCACCTCTCCTTGCCCATCGCAAACAACAGATTGCTCACGGCATGAAATCTCAATAGTGATATGAGAATTAAAAAATCATGCTATATTATTTACCGTCATAACATCAGAAGAACCTCATACCTTCACAGAGATAACATAACCTACCAAAGCTCTAGCAATCTCTTGGATGGTCTTTTGAGGTTCTGCGTGGTAACATAACATTCGAAAACCATCATTGCCCGAAGTATGGGATATAAAAATTAAATAAAAAGCATAAGCAATGAATGTGCTGGCATAGATAGACAAGAAAGTAAACAATTCTATCGTCATTAAATACAAAAGAGGACAGGAAAGAGTTTGAAGTGTTCTTCACCAAGATATAATTTCAATTTCCGGGCCTTTAATCTCAAAATCACTTCAAACTAGGATATCAACCTCCACAATTCCTATAGTCATTGTCAGCACTTCCTAGAATTAATACACGATGGTTACAAAGATAGGCATCAAATTTAACTTCAAACACCTAATTTCTTGTTCTGTTCCATTAATATGAATAACTTCCATGCTAAATTGCTTGAAACATTGTCCACACGTTCTTTAGACATGTATGCCTAAAGCCCAAGATAATAGGGAAAGAAAAGCCATGCCTCAACAGAGATTTGACATCATCTTTCTTTCATTTATTCAATTTTATTTAATATCTCTGGCAGTTAATAATCTAATATATGTACTGAAAAATGGTGAATTCAAGGATTGAGTATCTAACTATGGACATGAAAGAGAATAAATTGAAAATAGAAGTGAATCCGTTAGAAGTAGGGGGAAATTTGAAGTCTTCCCACAATACTCAGGCCAATGGAAGAACCGGAGAAGAACCTAATAAGAAGTTTCTAAGAAGACAGAGGCTCAAAATTGAAGACTCAGCTGGCATTACTACACACGGTGTTATAGTTTACAATTCTGAGAGAGTCCTAACTACTATGTTATTTTGGGCACCAAAACAAACTTTGAGCGCTTTTTTGCACCCAATGGGAAACCAGAAACGTTATGGGGTCCTTTTCACCTTTTTCCTCTTAATATAACACTTTTAACATTTGACATGCTTTTCAGTACTAACCATTAACTTATCTAGTAATTAAATGTTCATAATTGGGACGACAAGTATCAATTCGGCAAGTCAAATGTACCACTGAAGAATCTGCCAGGAGAGGAAACAGTGTAAAACAAGTTCATTTCGGCTTTGCATGGCCTATTTATATAATGAAACTTCAAATTTTTCACAGCAGAGTGAAACTGGAAACAATATTAATTTGAATGAGTTCATTTTATAACATACTATTCGGAGAACAGAGAAGCGATTTCTGGGAGAATCTAGACCATGATGCTGGAATCAGTACCTCTGCATGAATATGAGGGGCTCAACTGTGGATAGGGAAGAAAACCAAGAAGAGAATAAAATTTGATCAGCAAGCCACCACCATTGAATCCTTCAACTCGACCTTCATAGATGAGTCCTTTTGAGTGGTATGCCCTTGCCGCTTTCCAATCAGCTGACCTCTACTTCTTTGCACAATAAAGGAACAGGTAAGAAGCTTGCAGCATTAAATCTGAAACTAACTTACTCGGACAATTATTCATGTTCCATGTGAGCACGTGTAAAAGATTAAATGCAACCAACTGCAGTGGAAACAATGAAGTACTTACAAGTTGAACACAGAAGACTACACGTCTACACTAGGTCTCAATACTGAAGGAGCCCCGATTTATGGGTTTCTCATACTTTGTTGCTAAATATCCACTGGCAGAGTATAACTGTCCCCAGATATTCAACTTTTGTTGATGAAAAAAGGCATGAGAATTGAGATCCATGATAAAAACAGGTTAGATGCATTTTATGTTTCAATGAAACATACCAATTTCAGTAACATGGAAAGCTTAGGTGTAAGACAAGCTTTGCTAATAGTTTTTACAACGTATGTGTTTAAGGTAGCAATTATCTTTAATGTCAGCAAACTCTGCAAGATGATCACATCAAGGAAGCTTTTAAGACTTTGAACTATAGCTTGATTATCTGGAAGAGGGGGAAAACAGCTTTCAGCTGTCATTTCCTCAATATAATGGATAAGTGAAGTGGCAATCTTCGATGAGTTTGCTCTTTGGTATTCCAAAAGTTATTCAGGCCTCTATTATTGATTTCTCATCACATTCTCTATAGAATTATTTCAGGACCCTCCTTGGAAGACAACTTCCAGTTTGTTAATTTGCAAATATAGAAGATTACAGGTAAGCGTGGTATAAGAGATAGAGGAACAGAGACAGACGCACCCGAGCTTGTTTAGAATCATCGGTAGACGAAGATTGATCAACCGCGTCATCAGTTTGTGTGCTGCTGCCGCTCGAGACCGAGACTTTTGCGGGGGTTGGCCGCCGCTTCGTCCAACTTTTTCTGAAATTCAATAATGTTGGAGGCTGAGAGGCATGGTCGTGGGTGAGAAACGCAAAGCCGCCTGAAATTGAAGCTGCACCCAGAACAGGCATCTCTAGGAGGGCTAGTGTGCGTGCGAGAGAGAGAGAGAGAGAGAATCAGAGAGAGAGAGTGTGTGTGTGGCAAGATCGAGTGGTCTTGGTTTGGGTGACGTGGGATGATAGCAATGGTGGTCGTTTGGGATCATACATGCGTCATCTTGACATCCTATCCAACTCCACTTTTCATTTTGCACAATTCTATACTCTTTTATATTTCCGTGTGTGTTGATATGTGGTATATATGTTTCATCATAATTAATTTTAATATTATTATTTAATTAAAATTTATATCAAATGTCATTTTTTTTGTTAAAACAACATAAACAAAAGTATGAATGTGGAACACGAAAATCTATCCGCTCAACAAAGGTATGCCTAATAGCGAAACTTAAAAAAATGTTTGACATATCCGTATTCATAATATTAAATATTTTACAATCGTGATGATCATCGATTTTTGGTAGATTAATTACCAAACGTTTTTATAAATAAGAGAAATTGTTTCTTTCACACGAATTTATTCCATTAAAGATTTTGTGTTGAACTATCAGTTTATTCAAATTTGAGCAAAAAATTGCATTTACGACTTAATAAGATCTCTGTATTATTCACTGATTAATTAAACTTACGGATTGCTTAATATAATCTACATCTTATACATGAGTAGTATCACTCGACATTATTAATACATATGAACTAATCAATCGATCGAGTTTAGTGCGATAATCATTTCGAGTTCCTCATGGGATATTATCAGCCATTCATCATAATGCAATTGCAAGATACAATAGACACATTATATAATAAAAACTTGCTTTAGTATAAGTGGAAGAACTGTTCGAATATTTGTATATTGTAAGCGATTTTATGCTTGTATACAATGTTACTCGTTTCCACTATTTGTGATTATGTTATTTGTGCATGTTAATCATTTTATCTTGTATATAGTTAGATTGTGTAGTGCAATGTAGATCACATAAAACTACACAATTGGTCGAACTAACAAGATATAAACAGATATCACAGCTGAGACAACTTAAGAACGAGTTGCCGGTTTAAGATGTTGTTTAGATAAGAAGTAGTTTGCCTTGACTACTTATCTATTCTGGTATACTTAAGGTGGTGTATTGAAGGATCATAGTGAGATGTGTTCTTCTGACTGACCTTAGTGGGGAACCAGGATATTGGTGACTTAGTTGGTATTAGGCTTGACAAGACTTCAGCTGAGTATATGTGACTAACTTTTACTTTGACATACTATAGTCAACGTCAGCGCAACCGGATCTACGTATCTTAGGTAATAGTAGTTAATTGTATATCAGGTTGGTTGTTTGTGTCTTGCCTCCATATCCCTGTTAATGGGTTGATAATATTCTTTGAAAAACTCGAAAGGATTATCACACTAAGCTCGATCGGTTTATTAAGTTACGTGTGTTAATAATAAGGTCGAGTGATATTACTCAGTGTAAGATATTAAATAATTCATGTTGTCATAATATTTAATTAATGAATGAATATTTGTTTCTTAAATACTTGGATCAGATAAGTCTGGCAACCCTAGCTTAAATTGGGATAAATGAGTAAGGCAGCAAGAATTCTTTAGTGGAATGAATTTGTGTTTATTAATCAATTTTGCTCTAGGCTGAGCATAGAAGATTAATTAATTTGAGGCCTTACTTTATTTCTTGTATAAGATCTCTGGTCTGGCCCAATTAATTACCCTATTATATTCTGCGCTCTCGTGTAATAATTATTAATAGATTTATTCATTTTATATATTATTTAATAATATAGGTATTTATTATCTAGAATCAATTGTCTTGATCAATTAATTGATGATTTGATTGTAGCCTAATTATTATTTAATTATTTTATGGGCTAAGGTAATGAAGCTCATTAAAATATTAATTAAATAGGCTACAATATTATATTAACGTATCTTACGTTAATTTAATCATTCACTTCTGAAAACCCACAAACAGACACGCATACACGATTGAAATTGAGAGGAACTTGAGTTGGAGAGCAGTTAATTTGTTCTTTTTATATATCTGTCCGCACGAAGGAGAAGAGGGACCGGGAACAAATGACAAGGTCTAGACATGTAACGCCTCAATTTTCGGCGAAGAAATACGGAAATCAAGATGCAAGAGGAGATAGAAAGAAAGCCCTTTTTCTAACATTTTCCGATAACAATACAGAAAAAAAAATTTGAACACTTTTAAAGGAAATTTAAAGTTATTTCTTATAAAATCAATATCATATTATATATAAGCAACAAGTTTAGTTAAAACACTTAGCAAGTCCGTTTGTTTGCTCAAGACCTACTTTAACATTAAAAAAAATATTTAATCTAACATAGCTAGGGGTTCAACTTCATTATCAAACCCTAGAGACGGCATTAAACATTTCGAAACCCCGCCTCAACTTCACCTGTCGACGCATGTCGCTCATCCTGAAAATATTTAAAAAATATTTAGGCTGAGTACTAGTGTACTCAATGGGTGAAGTAGTTTGAAAACATTCAAAATAATTTATTCATGCATGAGGTATGACTTGGAAGGTTTTAAAATAATTTATTCGAAGCGTACAAAATATTCATTCTTATGAGTGCGCACATCTGTGTCACATTTCCCGTTACTTCTACCACTTGATTCTCATAACTTGGGCCTTGGCCTTCGAGTTGAAATTCGAGGGGTCCCTCATATCATGTTAGTACTTGGTACACAAAGATGGTCACACTTTGTGTTACTAACAAGCATGTACACCATTTTTAACCCTTATCTAGCGTGCTAGGCCAGATGAGAGTCTCGATCGATCTATCACGTAGAAGCATTAATGTGGTAAATGCACAAAAACTTTCATGGATAAACAGATTCCATAGAGCTTAATAACTCAAAGATAAATTTTAGTAAAATATTACCCACCTTGTAGTAGATCGATT
This sequence comes from Lavandula angustifolia, assembly GCA_028984105.1. Lineage (NCBI taxonomy): Eukaryota > Viridiplantae > Streptophyta > Magnoliopsida > Lamiales > Lamiaceae > Lavandula > Lavandula angustifolia. The sequence continues at coordinate 26,808,238 of CM054802.1, read as the reverse complement.
TATCCTATGAGTTTTTTCGACACCGAGGGTTATTTCTCTTCCACAATCGGTCCTACAATAATGTTCTAAGTATAGATGTTCCGTACATGGAACTCAATAAGCATATTGATACTTTCTTCTACTTCTCGTTTCTACTTAATTCCGACTTCTAACAACATATTCCAGTAGCAAGCATACGTACATGACATATACATCAATACCTAATAGTCATTAGAGTGTAATTAATATCATAGCTATATACTCATCATGTGATTAGGTTTCATTGTTCTATTAAACTAGTGCAGAACACCTCCATTAAAAGAGTGCTACAAATCATGTATTCAACCAATAAATTCTAGCTTTACACATTTCGTATAGAGTCTAGGTCCTTCCAGAATTAGTTTCATGCCAAAATAACAAGTCGTCTAAAAGTTATAATGCCATTGGTAGACAGTGTACAAACTGAGACAGTTTCGATAATCTGTCTTTAAGCCATTAATTAGTTTAGGACCTAAATCTACTCTAAAACTTTTGAGACTTTACACATGAAGAGGGGACAAGTAGAGGAACTTTATATCAAAATCTCACTTAAGTTGAAATAGTAATGACCTCTGAAACACAAAACATTTACAACCTAAAAACAAAGTTATGGAATTTAGGTTCATGTCGATCGGCTAGATTCATTATAAAAATTGTTTTCATAAGAGCATGACAAAAAAATACAAGTCATACATATTTGAAAACCTCTACATGTCTATCGTAAGTAGGAAAAAAAAATTGAAAGTAAAGCTAGTGTATGGAGAGAGATATGAGCATTATACTAAACTCTATTCAGAGATCATTGTTTTTCGACAGTGCAAAAGTAAAAATCATTTTAAAATATACGACCTACCTTAAAAGTTACCATTTTTTGCAGAGAACGCAAAAAGGTCTTGAATTTAACTTCCATTATTTTTCTGGACTTTTTCAAGTACGAAAATGTCATACATTTGAGAAGAGAAATCACGGCAAAACAGGGGATATCATAAAACAAATTCTGCCCAAATCCTATCCACCTAATTCGAGTTTTAACAAGGTTTTGTTACCCCAATAGACCTTAATTACGATCTATAATAGAATTTGCACAAGCCTAGGGGATGATCCCTGCATGCACCATGCAACACGTCTAGGAGTGGTGGGGTAGCAAGAAGGAAAGGTAGAGAAAATAGTTCAAGGAAATCACTTCTCACACTTAGATCTCCACATGCAACTCTATATCTATACATGCAAGTTTTCCTAGCTATTCTTCCTCTTAAATCTGAGATTTGGGCTCTTAAAAGTATAAGATCTTCAATCTTTACAACCTCAAACAAGAACCCGAAGGCTAGAGAGAATGGGTTTTCTTACTTGATTAGACTCGTGTAGCTTAACAGAGGGAGTTACGATCTGGGTTGAGGAGGTCTTCAAGCTGATGACTGTTGTATGACTGAGAATAAAATAAGATAGGAGGAGACTTTCCTTGGTGGTAGGGATATCTATATCATTTCTATGGAGAGTTGAGAGCGAGAGGCAATGATCTAAATGTGGAGGTGTTGGAAGTGTAGAAAGATGAAATGATATTACAATATAAATCTTGAAGTAAAGGAAACATAATGATGATAATAATTGTAGGTTGCCCAGCTATGAATTGTGCATGCATGGCACATAAACAAGGTGTCAGTTTACCCCATTCTAACACTCTACCTTAACATGCTGCTAGCCTTAAAGACACCTAATCCCACTATCTCGTATAAGAATTCTTGGAAATGGTAAGCCTCCTTTATCTATTGATTATCATAGTTAAGATTAAAGGTATATAGGTCAACTAATGATGTATGAGTCTTAATAATTAAGGTGTCAAAATTAACTCACTAATGTATAGTGCCACGTATATACTATACGTGTATACTATATTTTCTAAGTCCTGCTGCGGTACATTACGTTGATAGAATGCGACGATAACATATTATGCTAATAGAGTTCTTTAATTTTAAGAAATTTAATTAGATTTCCCGATGCTAAAATAATCGGTTCTATACTATTTAAAAATACGGGTTATTATAAAACGCAAACGCAACCAGAGCATACCAAGGACGCATGTATGATTTCGTTCATCCCGTTTCTCCACAAGCGTCATTTTCTTTCGCTTGTGATTCAAATCGTCTTAAAGTCCTTCTAGCTTGGGGGAAGCTTTTCGATTACGGTTGCAACAGTGAAAGCATCCGGCAAAACTATTCCTTCGGCATGGACATCGTGCACAATGAGTTGGAACTCTTGCAGTTGGTCCATGACCGGTCGAGAGTCCACCATTTTATAGTCCAAAAACTTAGCAACTACAAACTTATTGAAACCTGCATCATCACTACAATATTTTCCTATCAAGTGTCTCCCTTATTCTTTGGAGGTCTTTACATTTGCGCACACACTATAATGGCTATCATCTAGTCCACTAAGCAGAATTTTTTTACAAAAATAATCTAAAGTAAGCTAATTTGAATAAGCTATCCGGACTTCGATGTTCTTCTCGTTCTCCCTTGGAGGTGCAGGAATAGTCTCCCTTTGCATGGTTGTAAAGCCCAACGTCGTCAAATTAAACAACATTTTTTGTTTTCATCTCTTAAAGTCGGTCCCACCAAACTTCGGTGGCTTCTCGGTAGTAGCAAGGCACAACTCTTGAAGAGTGCAAAGGTGTCGTCAGCATCGGGGTCGAGCCCCCCACCAGACCAAGGTGGTTCAATTCCCGAAAGGGACGTTCCACTAAAAGGCCGAAGAATGGCATGGAAATTAAATATCGAGTTAGTAGTATTAGCACGGTTAAGTGCAATTCGAGTATTGGTAGAGGCGGACTTGGCGGCAAGAGTATCATTGGCAATCATGGAATATTTCAAAAGGCGGCATGTTTTAGGAGGTCGGGGCGTCATCATAATAGAGACCAGCAAAGGCGGAATGACATTATCGGAGGAGACAATGGCGTCGGAAGCAGTGCCCAATGGCAGCCGCGACATTGGAGGCGGCGTTGGCATTGGCATTGGCGGCATCGGTGGTGGCAGCACTTAAAGAGGATATGTTTTAATTTTAAGTTTTCCGATATGATTCCATAGCGGCAAAGGAATTGGTATTTTTGTCTACCGAATGTATCCAAGATGCTATTTCAAGTACAAATTATAAGTTGGAAAACAAAAAGTAAAAGTTGAAGATGCGAACACGTCGAGTCGAGGAACCCTCTTTCGCAAGACGAGAAATGTCCCGATAGTGCTCACGGTTACCGATGTTTCGTCCCCAAAGATAAAACGATGTCACGTCTCAAAGTTTGTGGCACCGCAAAACGTCAAGTTCCAACGGCCCGGACAATGCAAAGACAAGAGATGAACTTAACTTTGATTGCTAGAATGAGATGCGAGAGAGTGGTGTGTGGAATGCAAGTCTATAATAACTCATTTATAGGCTTTTTTGTCCCAGGTGAGGGGTTGCTGGAGTAACTACATGTGTCATTAGCACAGGCAGATCATGGGGTGAGTGGGAGGAGTAGGCGAGTGGGAGCTGGATAGTCTCTGCTCTAAACTCTTCCAAAAAGATACAATCTAGTGGAGCAGGAGCATTACACCAAGAACTGTGTCAGCCCTCAATCAGCCACGGACCACCCAAATTACTAAGAACCAAGTCCAAGGCCACGCCAGCCCTCAATTAGCCACAAACCACCCAAATTACCAAGATCCAAGTCCAATGCCACGGATGTGGAGTCGGGGTCAGGCACGGGTGGTGTGGTGCTGCACACTGCGGGTGAGGCGACCGGCGAAAAAGGTTGCTCGCATGAGCATATGTGACTCAAGTCCACCACATCTCATTTTGTTATCACCTACTAAGTAGTATAGACTTAAATACAACAAAAATCAAAACTCATTAATCAATGTGGGACATTGTTTAATACATTAAATAGTCAACACTTAGCATAGACTTAAATACCACAAAAATCAAAACTAATTAATCAATGTGGGACATTGATTAACATATTAAATAGTCAACACTCCAAAAACCGCGTAAGGTAAATTACTCCGCATTGGGTAATAATTTTGTTTGCACGACAAAATTCGAACTGTCATTTCTTACTCATGAAAATCGGAATCGAGAAATTGAACACACTATGATCATTTACTCGAAAAGTTGGTCGACGTTATATATTTTAATTCGTGAACCAAGTAAATTTCGAAGCTCAAAATTGCAGTCAAAGTTAATTGACTTATAACCAATTCAATTTAGCATTAAATGCTTGATTAATCTCCTTATTTTCCTTCAATTACAATTACAAATGATTTTCCAACATCATCATGTGTACCAGATTGTAAAGATAGAGACAGCCTATGCAGATGTTATAGATTGGTAATTGACAAGTATATATTGCAAGAATTGAAGTGAATGATCCTTTATGAAGACGTACCATCATACCAACATCATCATGTGATTGCATAGATCAGAAGTGATCCCACCGGATTTGTATCGAAATAGATATTATGATTATCGAATTTTGGCAAAGCTATACAAGTGATACTGAGTTTCAAGAAGAGAGAGAAGAGATTTTATATCTTGGTGATGTTATCCTTCTTAACTGTGAAATCCCACAGGTCCCCGTACTTCTCATTGAAATCCCATATGTCCATGGTGTTGTAATCAGATATCAGCTTGTCACGAGCTCCTCTCTCCATGTTGTATATTTGAGGTTCAAAGTTGTGTGGCTCGCTCGGCTTGTCCATCTCGATTATGCAAAATACCACTGTAAAAATAGCTGCACCAATGTACAGGTATTCCCCCTGAACAATTTCCATAATTAATTTATTTCTAGATATTCCGGAATGTTTAGGTAGAAAAAATGTTTGTCTCTTATTTTCAATACCTACCGGAGCATCAAAGTATATCCCAGCAGCAATTGCAGGAAGGAACAGCCACGAAATAAGACCTGCCTCGCACAAAAACAATTGGTGACCACCATTTACAGTCACATCAGATTAAAAGCAACTACCTTGGAATCCTGTAGGAGGTCCAATGGCTGCATAATCTTCGGCAATCGATCCCCAGAATGATCCTGAAAGATGAAATTAACGAGTTCTTGGAAATGGATAATGTTTCATCGAATTAATAACAAACAAAATGTATTCCTATTGGCACAAATAGACCTTTCTGTAGTGAACAATATCATATTCAACATAACCAACCAAACCCCTTCCCTATTTCTTCTTCAGTAAAATTAAAACAAAGATCATGGTAATGTGAAAAGATTGAAAAATCAAAACTAACCTCTCTCATCACTCTCGTAGAATGTATGATGGCCATCATACTTCCCATACACATATTCCTCCTGCAATCAATCAACCAACAAAACCATTGTAAAACAAGTTTACGATTAAAAAAAATATAAAATAAATACCTCAGGAATCCCATTGGTCGCCCATCTGTCCTTGGGGTCTTCGTTGAGATCCGGCTCCACTTGCGACAGCCCGGCGCACAATCTCGTTGAACTCCTTATACGGAAATTTATGAAACTCGAGTTTGAATTTCCACTGACGAACTCACTTTTCGAAGGTAACTCAGATTGATCTCGGGATATCTTGGGGATTGAATTGGTGAGTACAGAGAGTGCCGCCATTTTTGAGGTAAGCATGTGTGGTTTTGTTTTGTGTATTGTGCCTCTTTTTATTATCCAAACTGATAACGAGAATATCAGAAATAAAGCGCCAAATATAGTTTGCTGCCACGTGTATTCATTCTATCGGTCTGTACTCTGTAGGTGTTTAAAAATCGATAAATTCATAAAATAATATAAATACAATATTGTATAAAAATAGTTTGAATGTTTCATATAATAATTAAAATTTGAGAGTATGAGAGAATGAATGATATAGAAAGAGCTGTTACATAAGAAATATGAATCAATATGCACATTTTATCTTATTCATTAAAATGACTTGGATTGAATATGTATTAAAAATAATCATTATATATAATTTTTATATATCTTATGTATAAGAGAAAAAATATAAAATTATAAAATATAAGAGGGGAAGAAACGGCCGATCATTCTATAGCTTGTCCAGCTTTCTCACACCAACAAATAATCAAACCATAATTTTTTCTATTTTTAAATCATTGGTTGATATTGCTAAAATACTAATTTAGATTGGTGCACATTAATAGTCAAAAGATAGTGCAAATGAATAACCGGTCTTTCTAAGAAAAACATTAGTGGTTGTGTCTTAATTCTGCCTCTTCTATATTTCCATTGTTTTTCATGTGGTTTGGTAAGGTTGAGAGCACTAATTTACCATTAATTAAGCATTGGACATTCGTTAAATTGAAGGAAATATCAAATTCATAGTTGGTTGTTGGTGAGTTTGGGCATGAGATTTGGTTGGAGTTTACCCAATAAGTTTGAAAAATAAAAACAAAATATCCCCGAATAGCCCAAAAGCTCAAGATTCCCCAAGGTCAAGATGCCTCATTCAAAGCTTAAGACAACATTTCTAGTTGAGATGAAGTAGATAATTGAGTCACAACGTACAATCTGCCTAACAGTGAAAAGACTGATATGGAAATTAAAATCATCCTTCAACTGCTATCATTAATGGCATCCGACCCGACTCTTTTTGTGTTCAGGCTCCCTAAAAAAAACTGAAATTTGTTTTCATAATTCAGTTTGATTTTTATTCATGTTGGACATTCTACTTAATGTATTCCCTCCGTCCCATATAAGTGTTTCATTTCTTTTTGGCATGATTATTTAGGATAGTTATCAGTTGTGAGTAAAATTGTGAGTCTATCAAATAAAGAGTGTATAATAATTTATCAAAATAAGAAAAATGACACTTAATATGGAAAAAATAAATTACACTTTATAAAATATCTTTTATAAGATACAAGACATACACCAAACTTGCATTAATATAGGACTAATTCTACTTTACCTCATCTACTCCATTTATATAGATTTGCTTAATTGTCCCATTTTTCTCATTTAAACTAATAGTCTTTGTATATAACCGTTCTAGTGAAAGATACTAATACACATGCAGTAGCCTCACTATCGGCAAGGTATGAAAGAGTACAGTCTCTCACTCAAACTCTAAACTTAAAGGTTGTTAAATCACTTCAATAAGAAAGGAAATTTGTTGCTAAGAAATCTCTTGGAAGAACAAGGGTTTGACTACTCAAAAGGGGATGCTATGTTTCTTCCAGCAACAAACGACTTCAAAAGGAATACAAAGAATCACATACTACCGAGTAACATAACATCTACAAATGATTCATAGTTAGCAAACCTAGTATATGTACTTACAGCAGAACACTGCCATCCATGAAACTAGATAAACACTGGATTTTACTGTATAAGAAAAATATTTACGCTTCATCCTCTTCCATCAAGCATCTGGCAAATGATTCTATTTCTTCTAGCAACTGCTTCCTACTTTGAGAACTTTCACAATCAGGATATGACTGAGAAGACACCAGATCAATAAGAAAGGAGCACGCACTGCCTACGTCATCTTCGTTACCACCTACATTATTATCTTTTCTGATGCCATCATCTTCGATTTCATCAGTGTACGCGTGATTCCTGCACCCCTGCAAAATCGCCAAGTAAATCATTATCACACCATATAAACCTTTGATAGGATACTAAAGAACATATGAACACCAAAGGGGGTCCGGTTTTAGACCTGAAAAATTCGAGTTAGCTGAGCAACATGAGTAGAATTAAGATGACAAGAACGAAGAAGCTCCCGAAATAATGTTACTAACTCAATACTCAGATTGCTCGCACATATGTTTTGAATGATATTTTCTATTGAATAATCATCAAACACTGTAGTCATCCAAGCACATCCATTGCAGTGTTTTAATAATGCAACTGCAACATTAGCAGCAGGCTTGTGGTGAATCATCAAAGATTTCGTTATAGTTGGGGCGGACAATGACATCACGAGCTCCTCTACTATCACTCTACACCACCCATACATAGATTCTGTTCTAAGTTGTTCCCATCTCATTAGAGTTGACAAACATCTGGAACAGTTGAGTGCGACTCTGATGTCACCACAAAATATCAAACCTTCTAGCACCGCTGATATCGACAGTAGGTGGCCTTCTCTTTCTTTAAGATCAACTGGTTGTCTGAGTGTATAATCTTCTAGTACCGTAAACAGTTCCGAAAGACAAAATGAAGCAATTAGTTTTGCTTTTGCAGATCCAAAATGCATCATCTTGCATAAATAATGGCAACGGATGCTGAGATAGGACAGTGGCTGCTGCATGTCAATACCTTCATCAAGCAGTATTTCCATATTTACTTTACCTGGTAGAATAGCTTGGACACTGGAATACCAGTTAAGTCAGCACAGAATAAGCAAAAAAGCATAGTGCAATTCTCCAACATAACTAAAGCTATAGTCAGTTTACCTTCTAAGGGAGAAGAAGAGCAGCAAAAGCACGAATATGAGAACTTCCTCTGTCCTTGTGCCCGCATCATGATCAAACAGCGCATGTCCCTTGGAACAAGCTTCATTGATTTTGGAGTTAATAATCGAGATTAAAGGAACATTCAGAATTATGATCTCTGAAGCCTCAGTCAGCGCCTCCTCAGTTGAGTGGTGTAAAATCAGAGAAAGAATTCCGATTATTGCGAGAACTTCGTCGGTCCATCTATCTGATTCCACACTCATGATCAGGTAGTTTATCAACTGTAAGATTGTAAAATGTCCAGTAGTTATAATGTACATAAGAAACAAAGCAACACAAATTGTAGTAAATTTTATTTACCTTCACAGTGATTCCTACCCAAGCTTCATTTATGGACAATGATTCAGAGTGTACTGATTTTAAAATGCTGAAAAGAAGCTGAGATGTGCACATGAATATTTCAGGGGAAGAGCACGAAGAAAAATTGTAAATGTTTTCTAGCACACCATCTATTCCATGCATACAAAATTGATCTGAAGCAGCTGGAGCAATTTTAATCATCTCTTTACATGCCTCCAGAACTGCAATGATGTCATAATCGTGGGAAGAATTCTCAACAAGATCACCCAGTAAGCATACGAAAATCAATGCAGCAAAGTTGTCTCCTGATGTTATCAACTCAGCAAGGACACGGACATCCACTGTTTGTGTAGTTTCCTTATCCAGAATCATGTTTTTACCCATTGATGTATTGCATCTGCAGAACTTCAATATCTGATTACTTAACAACTTGCAGAGTTTTTCTTGTTGAAATAACCACGCCAGTGATGTCAAATGAATCTTGGTAGACAGAGACCAATCCTTTTCTTCCAAAAGTCGGAAAAGGATTCTTTCAGCTTCTGGACTGTAAGGCATATGGTAGTGCAACTTGGCAAAACCCCGGTAGAATCCATAGAGATTTACTAATATCTCTATAGTCACTGAGGACGAGGCTCCACAGAAGAAATCAATGCTGTTGAGTAAAATAAATTGTTCCAGGGAAGATAGTATCAACTTCTCATCAGCAAACCTTCCAACAGAGATTTAAAAAAGAAAAAAAAAAAAAAGAAAAATATTACAATCAACTCGGTGATAACGGAGGTAGGGTGAAAGTACATTTTTGTGAGGAAATTGTTACCTGTCATTATAGAGAGAGCAAACATACACTACCAGCAGAACAGCAGATTGACAAGAATGCAACTCAAGATTATGGGAACTCTTCTGACCAAGAAGGAAGAGCAAATCCGTAGGGTCTGATGGCAAACGGAGAGCGGCATCCCTAATAGGTTGCCCTGAATCAGTCCCAAGGAGTACATCCACGATTGAGCTGAATATTATGTATACACTCTGCCTCACTTTTGTAACGGGAAACAACCCCAAGCATCCAAACAACTCGCTGAACCATGAGGACAAAACTAGACTCTCTGCAAAATGCTTGGCACCATCACTAGAATCAAGCAATATTGAGTGAAATGCTTCAATGACTCCCAAGGTAATAACTTCTTCTTGAATGTCCCTCATTGCCGTCATAAACCAAGGCAAAATTTGCTTTCTACATACATCCATTATACAAATTTGAAGTTCCGCCTTAGATGACGCTGAGATTTCATCTTCCTCGTAGCCATACGCTTCCTTGATTAGGTAAAGAAAATGCAGAACCTGATCAATGTTCACATGATTATCTCCAAAACAAATTGAAACACCAAATCTTGATGCATCTTTTACAGATTCTGCAAAACTTAAACTCCCACGAGAAGATGAACATTTCATAATGGCAACAAATATGGAGCATGACAAGGTGAATGTTTCTGGAAGAATGCCAATCTCACCAGCTATATGCTTCTTAAACATTCCTGCCAAGATACTACTCACTTCCTCAACATTACTAGTTGATACTATCCCAGGACAGTTTAACACACACTTTAAAATGAGACTCAGCAACTGACACTGCACAGGGTGAAAAGGAATCCCAGCTGCATATTTCAGAGCAGGAACTAGTGTTGAGAATCCAATCGCCAGTCGTTGTCTGAAGGCTTGCTCAGCATTTGATAATAGATGAAGGACCCGAACTGAAGAGTTGACAATGGAATCTTTGCTTCCTACAAAATGACACAAACCAGAAGAAAAAGAACAGATGTGAACTGTTAGTTATACAAAATCAGATCTTTTTTATGGAACAATGATTTTTTTTCATAAAATGATAATTGAGAATAGAAATTAAGTTCTGGTAATATCTGGAGGAGAAAAATATGTCCATCTGCGAGGTTATCAATCAATTATTATTTCCTAACGTGAATAAAGTTAAGTACAAAATAACTTTAAATATAATGATGCTTTATTATCAATTGTTTTTATGTATGACTTGAAGAAATGTATGACATATTGTGTTTTCTCAAAAGCTTACCTGATAGTCTCAATATTTCAAATGCATAGTCTGCTATATTTTCCTCAACGAGAACTTGACGTTCATTCTGTGAGACATTTTCTGATGAAAGATATTGAAATATCAAATCCAGTGTTGCAATCTGAACTTGACTATCTGAAGAAAGCAGGGGCCCTTTGACCGCCTCAGCAAACAAAACTTCCAGAGATGGATCATTGATAACATCCTCTGTTATTTGGATGAAGCTCTGAGCTCCAAAGGAATCCATGCTCTCAATATGATTTAAGCATGCACTCTGAAAGTGCCCCCGCTGAACCAACACCGTCAAAAATGCTACAAAGTGACAATATATGGTCATAATGTTCAAATAGCAAGTATTCACTATAATTCTATGATTTTCTGAATGTAAAAACTGCTCTAAAAAATGAGTCCCCTCTAAGGAACTGTAAGGTACATGTTCTCATACTCCTATGCTGTCCTGTAGAGCTGCAGGCTGAAACATGTGTAAGAGGAGGTGATTTTACTGCTTAGCAAGGTTATTTTGTCCTTGTGATAAGATGCTTTAGTTGTCATATGCCAGTTCATTAGAATTGATATGATTTAAGTGCTGATTATAACTTAAAACTATCATATAAAGAAATTGCTGCTGCAAAATTATAGTCATAGCTGGGAAGTGAGTGGAACAGAAAGAAAAAGAAAGAAAGAAAGAAAGAAAGAAAGAAAGAAAGAAAGAGAAATTGTTGACCAAAAAAATATAATCATTCTAATTGAAAGAATACCATTCATATGCTGAAATAGGCTAAGTGGTCAGCATACCAGCCTACAATTATAGGAGAATAGAATCCCTATAAATCAGGATTCAGAAAACTAGGAAACTAAGAGATTACAAAAGCTAATTAAGGAAAAACAAATATCTATTCTAAGGAAATAACTTAACTTCCTAATTTAGTGCACAAGGGTCAACTACTTCCAACACTGAGCAAATGAGTTATGTAGAAAGAGAAATGGAAAGAAACCAACCTAGACAGTTCAGACGAACATCATCACTTTGGCTTTTCATGAGGATATTAAGTGATATTTTCAGAAGCTTGGGGCAACAAGCAAGAAAAACATCAGTGCCGCAGCTGTCCATATATGAGTAATGGAGGAGCGACAATCTGTATAAAACAAACATAATCTCCCCTTGGATTTCATCACTACACAAGACAAAGGGAAAAAAAGTGTTTCACCAAGCAGTTCGTGCAAATTCAAAGGGCACATTGTCCTTGTATGTACGTTGAACTTACTTCGACAACTGAAGCCCTGTGACAAGGTTGAAAATGAGAGCATCTTTGTTTCTAATGCATGTATACAAATTACAATCCGGATTATCCAAAAACAACACCAAAGCAGTGAAGCTGCACCAAAATGTAATGATTATGCAGACAAGTCATGAGTTACTTTTAACTGAAAATCCTCCAGACTAGTGCACATTCATACTATTCCGACAAGCAAAACCTCAGATGTCACTATGGTAAATGAACAGTACAAGAAAAAAGGAATTGAATGAGTTATTACCATGAACAACTGGCGACGACTCCAGGCCAAGGAGCCACTGGAAAGACAATCTGAAACCCTAGAAACAAACTCCTTATGCAAATCCTGATTTCCATTACAGTTACTTCTGGAACCATCACATAGTACCTGGATCAAATCAATCGACTGTTTGGCAATCGGCTCGTCATCGAAGTTGGACAGGATAGCGATGAGAGGGGAAATGAGGAAGTGAGAGTGGAAAGCAAGAAGATATCGGAAGAATTGAGGCTGATCGAGAGCTTGAGAGAGCTGGGAAAGGGCGTAGGAGACGTGGACGGTGGGGGATTTGGGGCTTGAGAGGAGATTGGAAAGGCAGAGAAGGCAGATCGAGCCGCCCTCCGCCGTTGGTAGGATGAGAGTGGAGCGATGGCCCTGAGTGCAGGTCTCCAACGCCGGTTGTAGCGGCGGAATGGCAATGGAGCTATACATACTTGATACTCCTGTAAGCGAGTTTCAAATGGAAGGCGGGAAAGGGCAAATTTGGAGCTTTGTAAATTGGGGGCCCAAATCTATATACAGTAATACGGTTACGTTCTTGCCTAATGTTACCTATCAATTTTATATGTTAAAGGAGTACATGCATATAGTAGTTGATATTTCCACTTCTATTTAAGTGATTGATAGTATTTGATCGCGTTAGGATCAATTTAAATTAATAAAATATATTGTAGTATAATATAACTTAGCGTATTTTCAGTTGACACTTTAGATGCAAGAGAATGTCATTTTTACTCTTTTATTGAGACATTGGTCCAGTTTTAGTTCTTTAATGTAGCAGAGTCCGATTTTGATCCTTTATTTTTTAGTTGAGTTCAATTTTGGATCCTCTGTGGAGAATGCTAAAGGGTCGAAATCGGACAGTTGGAAGTAAAAGGACAAAAATCAAACTATTGGAAGTTGGAGGACTAGACTGTGTCACTTAGAGGACTAAAATCGAGCCAATGCCACAATAAAGGACTAAAAGTGGCATTTTCTCTAAAAATTTACTCCCTACGTTCCATTAAGTTTGGACACTTCTTTTTGGAAAATTAAGGAGAATTCTTAATTGTAAGTAAGTTGGTAGGTCCCACAAAAAGAGAGTGATTAGGTGTTAGTGGAGAAATTGCTATTTTTTTTAAAATGAAAGAAGCTGGATAGGACAATCCGAAAAAGAAAGTGCAACAATATGAATGGGATGGAGGGAGTATATAATTTCAAAATTCGAGAATATTTTGAGAATTCCTTAGACACCAAATTTAGAAACTTATTTAACGAATATGAGTTTTACCAAATTCTAGTGTAGAAGTTCTCACAGTTCAAACTCTCGAATCGGTATCGTGATATCGTATGAATCTCAATTTCCCTCGTCTTTAGTATATCATATTTCTTCATTATTAATAAATATCATATGAACCCAAAGAAGATCTATTAAACTTAACACAAATAAACAAGATTAAACAAATCAAAACATGATTATCTTAGTGTTTACAAATGATAAACATAACACACGCTAATTCCCGTTTCAAGAACAATTCGCCATCTTAGCAGAAGAAAACTAAATAAGGTAATCCCAATAGGTTATAAGAGCTAACTATTTACATTTTTCTTCCCTCGCTTGATGTTCTCCCTCTTCTCATCCCTCATTATCTTCAATTGTGTTGCAGATAACACTTCAGTGTCAAGAGACTGTCTATATGAATTCTTTCATTATCAATTTGGATATTCTGAGTCAGATTCTCGATGCTTACTCCACCAATTAACTGATGATAGAGCGAAGGATCTTGAGACAATGGTTGCTTCGAGGTTGGTGTAGCAGTATCTGGTAAAATCTGAGGGCCTTAAGGGAATCACTTGGAGCTGGAATGGAAAGATTGTTCCTACTTTTAACCCGCAACAAACATGTAAAAGTCATTTATTTAAACTCATTCAATGACTTTTGAATTAATAAGTTAAAAATTTACACTAAAAGTATTGACATTTGATGCATCCTCTTGGGTGGAAGCATTTTGATCATCTTTGTTTGAACTATTGATAGATGAACTAGGTGTATTTCTTATATCCTTTACCCTACTATAGTGAGATATATAAATGATACAAATCACTTAATAGCTTAATGCTGACCAATCAGTTATAATAATATACACACGATTCACTTGATTTAGTAGCTATTTTGTTTACATAAGGTCTAGTTCATTTTCTAAATACTTATACAACTCAAGGAATAATTATAAATAAGACATATAAACAATCAATAATATATATAAATGCTTAATTAATATACATGCATTTTACTTGCTCCATGTTGGTCCAAAGACGAGTCTTCACGTGTTCGTGATGTGTTTCAATACACTCAAGTACAACTTTTAACTCAAATGCGAAATTCAGTAGTTACTAAATTTGCTTGTTGAATGAATTATGTTCGCCAGATAAGCTTTCTGATCACGTGGAATGAAAAATTCGGTATACTGAGTATTGTTCACTCACTGGAGTCAGTAGACAAGAATTAGTGCGGAAATGTGTAGGCCCAATGGTGATCGATGTATTGCACCAAATAAATTTTGCAAAAGCTAGAGATTTAAATCAGTATAGCTAACAGGGTATCGAACATAGGGAAAGGAGACTAATCATTATTTTCCTACTTATCTTTGGTTTTGGTTAGCGACCACGCAAGTTTTGAGATTTAACTAAACTAAGAATTGAATAAGACTAAAAATAACAGAAAGTGTATCAACTGGACAATGAAGAGACAGGTCCAGCAGAATATTCCACACACACTTATTTACTATCCTCGACACTAAACATTAATTAATCCTAAGAATCAACTATTTATAGACCGATGTAATTAAACATACACGACCCTTATTCCCACTTACTTAGTCGGTAGACGTCATGCTGGGCATCGAAACGACTACTTCCATAATCTAGTTACTCTCTATGTTGTTGGGCAATCAATCGATTTAATAACTAGACAACTTTATCAATCTAAGGGAACCCAATTTAGGAGTCTACTCGTATGTTGGACATCTAATAGTCTCATATCGGTTTAATTCAATTACTCTTTCGAATAACCTTGCTACTTTCCTAGCCTTATTCTATGAAAAACGATAGCAGCACTATGTTAGCTACAGACTGGGCAACCCAGCATGATCAGGCCTAATTACTAGTCAGATTAATTAAACCAGAATTTTTTCGAAACCCCTTAGAATAATTTTAAGCACCTAAGTCTCACATACTATCATTGTGTGTGTTTGACATCCCGTCGGACCACTAAAAACTTAGCTACTCATGAAAGTGAACTGATTGTGCAAGCAAGACCCTTCGCAGAACAGAACAGAAAACATGTGTAACCCTAAGACTAATATGTACAAAATTAAATAACTAAGCACTAAATAACTCAAACTGAAATTGAAACGAAAAGGTAAACTGAAATATATAAAAACAAGAGTACCAAATGCAAGTCTTGATCCCTGTACGAAGGAAATTCAAATGTGGAAATTAAAGCGTCTCGAAACTTCGAATTTAGAGACATGAAAAAAAGTGTTTCTTCTTCTCCTTCGAACTACGAATTGCATAAACTAAACTTGAAATGAAACTGATCGAACTTCTCTTCTTCGGCGGATTGGAAAGCTACAACACAGAAAACTCGAATGAAATTGGGAACGGAATGGATCTGGCGAATGATCGTGAATCTAAAAGTGTATGAAAGCGTCTCTATTCTCGCCTCTTCATCCCTTTCATAGGGCTACAATCTTGATCTCTGAATCTAGGTTAAATCCACAAGATAAGGAAAGAAGATTTGGTAACAAATATTCTCTTATCTATCTCCATCTTGATCAAGAAACTTCTCTATTCCAATTTGTGTCCAACTAAACATATTCCCGCACCTTTTTTACCATAAAATGTGTGTCACCTTACATCCCAGTCACGTGTCATATCAGCATCTCAAACCTGTAAATTCACCCTTGAAAGTGCTCTGAGGCAATTAGATGACTTTTTGACCAGAAATAAATAGGTACGAAAACGACTCATCACCCAACCTTTAATCGTCTTTTTTGAAAAAGCGTTTATTTACTAAAAATGTTCAGTATATTAGTGCTTATATTAAAAACCTTTGTCGAAAAACTATACTTGCATGAATTTTTGAAATTCAATTTTATGCAGTGTGAACAATATTCAATGGAACAGTAAATGACATGTAGGGTTCAGATAAACAAGATCCTACGTCCACTTTCCTCTTTCTAGGAGTTCTTGATTAGATTATACTAAGTTGATTCGTTAAGAAGACAGATCTTGACGAGTTATAGTCTTAGTAACTTTACAATGCATTCAAACGCGAGGGTTTGAGGGTTTTCTTCAACTATAAAGGAGTTCTTACAATAAGAACATTTTAGTGGTGAACTCCTTCGATTTCTGGTGATCGTTGTATTGCACCAAATAATCCTGCAAAATCTGAGAATTAAATTAGTTTAGTTTACAGGGTATCGAACACAGGGAACGGAGGACTAGACACATTATTTTCCTACTTATCTGGGGTTTTGGTTAACAACCACGCAATTTTGGGATTTTTACTAAGCTAAGAAATATTAAAAACTGAACTGAATTGAAAACTGTATTAACTGGGCAATTAAGAAACAGGTCCAGTAGAATATTCACACACACGTAATTCCAATCATCGGCACTTAATATGAATCAATCTTAAGAATCTACTACTTATAGATTGTAATAATTAAACTGACACAACCCTCACTCCCACTTACTTAGTCGGTAGCCGCCATGTTGGGAATCGAAACGGCTACTTCCCTAATCTAGCTACAGCCTACGTTGTTGGGCAATCAATAGATTTAATAACTAGATTGTTTTATCGAACTAAGGGAGCCTAGTATAGGAGCCTAGTCGTATGTTGGACATCTAATAGTCTCCTATCGGTTTAAATCTAATTACTCTTACGAATAATTTTGCTACTTACCTAGCCTTATTCGACGAAAAATGATGGAAGTACTAAGTTAGCTACAGACTGGGAACCTAGGGTGATCAAGCCTAAATTACTATTCAGATTAACTAATTCAGAACTAACCCGAAACCCTCTTGATTAATAATTCGCACCTAAGCCTCTTGTATGCGATTAGTGTGTGTTTCACATCCCGTCGGACCCTTAAAAACTTAGCTACTCATGCGAGACATCTTGGTTGTGCAAGCGGGGACGAGTTCACATAATAGAAACGAAAACATGTGTAACCCTAAATCTAACATGCACGAAACTTTAATCCATTTAAGCACGAAATAACAGATTATTTAAACTTACGAAACTGAACTAAAAACTTGAACTAAATTAGAACAAGAGTATCAACCATAAATTCGATCTCTAAACTAGAACGACAAGAAGTAAACGGAAATTAAAACTAGCATTCAACTTCGGAATCATAAATGAACAAACCAACGGAAATAAAGTGTTTCTTCTTCAACTACTAACTACGAACGGCTCGGATTCTTGAACGGAATGGATCTGCGATGTGGAAGTGGCTTCGGCGTGATCGGCGGTGGAAGGAAGTGGAATCGGGAGTTAGAGTTTCTTCGTGAATATGGAGGTGAAGGCGTGTATGAACGTGAGCATCCAAAAGCTCCTATTTTCGTCCTCCTCCCTCTCTTTATATACTCCCTTTCTTGATCCCTAAGTTAGGTTAAAATCCTTCCAAGATATGGAAAGGATTTGGATAGATAAGGTAACCATATATTTCCTTATTCATCACATATATGATCAAAATATCTCTCTCCTTCGAAATCCGCATCCACATCAGCAATCTCGTGCCTTTTTCATCATAATTACGTGCAAAATTGTATCCTAGTCACCTCGCCACATCGGCACCTAAAAACCTGCATTTTCGCTACTGCAAGTGCCCTGATTGGCCAGTTAAGATAACTTTCGGCTAGAAATAACTAAGTACAAAAATGACTCATCAATTTCTAAGCTTATGATCTTACAAGGATTAACTTAGATGTATAGAGAAGGGAATTGAATCACTCAAGGAATGAGAGCTTGGATAATATGTTGTTTGTTCTAAGTTTCTCAACTGAGTATGCATTGTATTTACTAGAGTTTGTATGCTTGTTCGTTTTAAGTTCCCATAATCTTCATGCATGGAAGATGATCTCTATTTATATTCGTGACTTGGGAATAGATCCGTTGGAGGGAACCTAGACATGTGTCAAAACACGACAAGAAAAACGGTCATCTTGCAACTTGAATTGCACTGTAGAGATGTCATATGAACCAATGTATTCTTATGAATACATTTTAGGTCTACCAGATTCTATTACTGACCTATGAATGTCGTTTCCCTCGTACATTAGATGAATACAGTTTCCAAAGTAGAACTTTCCAAATACATAGATGAATACAGTTTCCCAAGTAGAACTTGTGCATTTAAAAAAGATAGAACTAAACATTATCTTAGTGCTCTTGAGCATTTATAAAATCTACAACTACATATCAGTCCTGGTGCTCTTACGCATTTAAAAAAGCTTGAACTACATACCCACCTCCAAAAGCTGTAGAAAACAAAAAGATGTTCAATCTACTACTATGAGTTCCAATCTGCTACTCTTCTGTCCAATCCTCTATTATGAGCCCCAATCTGTTCTGTAGGTGTTCCAACTCTACTATTGTTTCATTTTCAATGATATGTTGAATACACTCCATCACCAAGCTTCTTGGCACCTCTAAGTCAAATGGCAGTGCACCTTTATTGTAACACCCCGAAATTTCCTAAATAATAATAATAATAATAATAATAATAAAATGCATTTGCATTTCGTGCATGATATCTTGTGGGTAAGTCCAATACGTCGCGCTTTAGAATCTAATTAAAAAACAAGCATAATATAATTCATCTTGCTAGGCAAATTATTAAGAATTCTATGTTCTATTTATTTAGGTGCATTACGTTGTGATTGTTGACTTGTGTGTTTTAAATAATTGGGATCATACTATAACATCTACGTGCTCTACTTGAAGTACATTTTATTTTATTGTAATTCAAATTTAAAAAAATTAATAATAATAATGTAAATAAATAGAGAAAGTTTCGTAGGATGTGCCAACTCTCAAATATATTAGATATATATATTTCCTAGACTTTAGGATAATAATGGTCAAGCGAGAATTTTGGGTTAGTTGCTCGGATTAGATTCTAGAAATATCTATCTCGGTCCTTTATTTTTTTCTAAATCAAACTACTTAGCCTTATTTTTGGGATTATATATATATATTAAACAAACATACTAAAGGCGTACACATTAGTCATAGTTCTTGAAAATTCTCCAGAAATTTATTTGTTAAATATTTTTCCTTGAGTTTTGCTGCTTGATTTTGCTGGATACTTCTTCAAGGTATTTCCTCATCTTCCACAAGTAGGGAATCACGTATATGAGTTAGAATTCCAAATCATATTTTTTTTTCAAGTGTGCAAGTTTATGGTTTTCTATACATGATTTCATGTTCGTATGACGAATTCTGGAATATTAAATTTACATGCAGCAATGTGAATCAATATGTGAATTTTATGCATGTTAGCCTATTATTAAATTGTTTCGGCGTTAAAAAAAATTGGTTATTTTCACTTAAGATTCTTGATTTTACGTAGTGGTTAGGTAGCACAATTTTATAGTTTTTAGATACTTATTGAGATCTGAAATTCTATCTTTAGACAAGTTAGATTTTAGGAGTTAATCTTAGGACTCTTCTGCATAGACTAAATAAATTAGGGATATATGTTCATGTATTTAAGGTTTACGGAAAAAAACGAATGATGATAATAATAATGAAATAAACTGTGTTTTCCTTGTTGATCCAGCATCATCAATAAATTATTTAATCACATGGACAATGAGGTGGGCAACTTGGGTATACTTTTCGGTAGAGAATTAATTAGGAGAGGTTGAACAATTTTGAATTGTGAGGTTGTTATGAGAGTTTAATTAATCGGACTTTGGGTGTTATAATTATTCTGTTTCTAGCATTTTTTTAGTGATCAGGGGTTATGATTTATTATGAGATATGAAAATGATATATGAAATTTTGGTATTTTTGGTGTGAAAGCCGTGAATTTCTAATGTGAATAGGAACTTAAAATTTATTTCTTTGTTTCACTATGATTGCAATGTGCTTTTCATTCATGTTACTTGGAACTATTGTTGTAGCAACTATTGTAGATTGTGTGAAATATCTGAAGCATATGATCTTCATATTTATTTTATTAAAATTTAATTCTTCATATTTAGGGCAGGCGCGTGGGACTTAGCCACTTGATATTGTTGTCATTAGATAATAAAAACTCGAGTCATGTTTAAGGTGGGGTTTTTTTACTTTTATCCTTATTATACACTATATCGTTTTTCTCATGCGTTATTCAGTACAGGCAGAGCCTTCGGGCAATTCACAGCAGTAGAACCTTCAGGTTAGCCTTCGGGCAATTCATAGCAGAAAAACCTTCGAGTTAGCCTTCGGGCAATTCACAGCAGTAAAACCTTAGGGTTAGCCTTCGGGCAATTCACAGCAGTAAAACCTTCGGGTTAAGCCTCCGGGCTTGCATGTCTAATTTCTCATATTAAATCCTTTATAGTTTATAGTTTGGATAATGTTTGACCCCACTGAGTAGTCGTACTCAACCCTTATTATTTTCACCTTTTCAGATCATGGTCCGGCAGGTGCTTGAAGTGGCGGATGGTGATGGTCACAATCATGAAAGGATTTAAAATATTTTATTTTTAACGCTTTAATTAGTTTTCATATTGAACTATGCATTTTGTCTCTATTTAATTCACTGAACTTGCAGTTGCACGTGTTTTTTATTTAAGACTTCCGCTTTTATGAAATGCATTAAAACCTTATTATTTTTATAAATCTATTATTTTTTGAAAATTAAATTGAGAAAATAAAATGTTATGCACGAGGTGACGTTCCCTTAAAAGTTATGAAAATTGGGGCGTTACATTTACTGATTAATGCGTCATTCTTCATATTAGGTATTTTGTAGCTGTGTTGCCTCTTAACTCGCATTATCTCCAACATACATCCTTGTAAACTAAAGAACACTTTATTAAGTGTTATTCGAGATTGTTGTTCAAAAGATAAAACAACAGCATTAACTAACTCATCCACAGTTTTGTATGCAAGCAATTTCTATTTGAATGCTTTGAATGACTCTAAACAAACTAAGTCATTAAAAATTTATATCGGGAGTGTTTGGTGGTTGATTAATTAGCCTAATATCAAAGCCATCTTGGCTAGCCACTCCTAAAATCCTCATATGAATCATTTGTATGTGGTCTTGCATTGTCCTGAATAAAGATTAGTTTACTTGACAATGGAGGCCACTTTTCCTTAACTCATGGTAGAATCTATAGAGTGTTATACATAATATTAATTGAGTCATAGAATTAGAAATAAAAAGGTATGTAGGCATATCACATTCTGAATCTAAAACATTTCTACTAAAACCTCCATATTCTGTCATACACTTTAATAATCTAAATATACACCATCAAAGCTCTTTTCTTGTAGATTTTATAGACTTCGATTCAGTCTTTGTAAATGAATACAATCTAATACAGTACATAGATGAATTGACTGGTACAATACAACTTGAATAGTCCTTAATACACTGCATAGATTAATACAGTACAAAGCTCAGATCAATTTCTGGTAGATTACATCAATGAAATACATCATATGAAAGCCATACATACAATCTGAAAACACTAGTTCAGTGCCATATATAATATGATAACACAGTACATCAGTCTATATATCTTCACACCTGATTTATTAAGCAATCCTTGATGACATCTTTTGTGATTGATTGCATTGGTTTGGTTTCAAGTGTTCCTGCCGGCCTGTTTCCGAAAGTTCCATGGGCATATTGATTTGCACTCTTTTTCTTTTTATGCTTCCCCTCTACCACTCTTTACGCATATGATCTGCCCATTTTCTTAGTGTTTTTTGACAGCCGTCCATAGACGACTAACCGTCCGTGTCATGAGCCCGTATCTAGCTGCAGCTTCTCCCATCTTCCCCTAGGAGGCTTCCCAGCCTTGCAGTTTTGGAGTATGAATTGGAAAATTTCATTCTGTTGGTAATCGGTGAGGTTTTTTCCTGTCATATGTGGCTAATTTTGTAGTGAAATAGATTGTTGAATGCTTAGATATATAGAGTTGTTATTTCCTTTAGGTGGGAAAATTGAAATTACTTGGATTTCCGAGTGTTGTTCAACTTGCTTGTTTAGTTTATTATTTTATTTTTCAATTGTATTTTTTTATTTTTCATTCTTCGTTCTTCGTTCTTCGTTCTTCATTCTTCATTCTTCATTTTTTATATTTTATTTTTATTTTTTATACATGTTAAGGGTGAAATTAAAAAATTTATATAAAATATATGTATATTAATGATCATGAATCCGAAGAATTAATCCAAACAGATAATATTAAAATGATTCAGCTCAGGGGCGGAGGGAGAGAGTAGCTCACCTGGGCTCAAGCCCAGTGCAAAATATCCCCAGAGCCCATATATTTTGAGGCCAAAGTATAATATCGGTCCAATTATTGTTACTCTAGCCCACTCCAATGAAAATTAATGAGTCCATCCCACTTAGTTACTAAAATTAGTCAATTAATTTATTTCTCTCATTCTTCCTGGTTGGTGGTTGCCATTCGTCTTCAATCTTCTCAATCAAAGTGAAACTAGCCCTAAATCTCAAATTATTTTGAATCCACAAATTGTATTTCCTCATTTGTTCCCCATATTTTGATCCACAAATTGTATTTCCTCCGGCGGAGGAGACGATTCCGCACACTATGAAGGTTATCCACATTGGCACCATCCGGACGGCGATTTTCGCCTCTTCGACTTCTGCTACGGAGCAGAGCCTCCACCAGTTGATCTGATCTGCGACTGTTTCTTCTCCTTGTGGAATTTATCGCGGCTTTGTGGAGGGCTCAGAGGCATCTCGTGCTAGAGAGTTGAGCATCGTCGCTCATGCCA
Organism: Lavandula angustifolia; assembly: GCA_028984105.1. Lineage (NCBI taxonomy): Eukaryota > Viridiplantae > Streptophyta > Magnoliopsida > Lamiales > Lamiaceae > Lavandula > Lavandula angustifolia. Next base: position 26,784,785 of record CM054802.1, on the reverse strand, counting down.
TGGTAGCGGTTCTCTCTGGGGTTTTGGAAGATATTGAGGGATGTCGCGATGAAGACTCGGCCACATTGACAATGTGGCTCCCATTTGGTGGATAGTCTCTGTATATGCGCGAACCTGAGATGAACTAGAGGGTGCCGAGTACGGTGCATATGGCGGGAATGCCGAACCGGACGGCCCACGGTTTGATGTACGATCTAGCCCACCCCACTATGAATTTCTGGCTCCGCCCCTGATTCAGCTTATTCCAAAACTGAATGGAATCATCCTGAACCTAAATCTAATTCCAAACTGCAACCAAACGTCCCCTTAATTCATGACCACATATGCTTATGTAAATTAACGAAAGTGTATGCAATGCAATAAAGTCTTCAACTACCAATACTCGAAATGCGCCCAAAAGTAATCTATCCAATTTGGAACTAATTAGTTAATTTTGCGGGCCAAGACTTTAATACACAAAAATGAAACGTACAAAATATCGCCTTGAAAAAAAAATATTTTACTTAGGACAGAAGAAATAATATTTTATTTAAAAAAAATACTGCAGGTTACCAATACCACTATAAAGTGATTTGTCTTAAAATTAAAAATAAAAATAAAAAAATCCAGAAAAGAGCCAACGAATTAATGAATCATAAATCTCTCTCTTGGATCACAAGGAAATAACAAGTCTTGTTTTAAATATTAAAACGTCTGCACTAAAAAAAGAAAAAAAAAAGATTACAATAAAAACCTGACATACTGTCGTCGGTTGTAATAAAAAAAACTCAATAATAACCGACTAATTAATACTGTTATTGTTCGTGATTCCTTGAACATGCCTTTAATTGGAGGAGACTTCCCTCATTATTTCTATCAAAATTATTCTTCAAACAAAAGTAAATGTTAAAATATCAATCTGTCAGTAATTATTTTCTCGAATTAGTGCTGTCATCTTGATTTTTGTGAAGTTTGACCAGTCAATAAATTAATAAATTTGCCAGTAAATATTGTAAAATCGGAAAGCCATGAATTTTATTATTATATAGTATTATAAAAAATTTTGAGAAGCTTCTAACCCCCTCCTCGTAAATTGCATTCAAATTGAAACTTTTTAATTTTTATTTGAGAGTAGTTTAGTTCTTTATATGAAAGAAATATACTAAGTTTTAAATGCCACTATAAAACTACTTGATCAATAGTCCAGAAGTATAAAATGTACTTCAGCACTTCAAATCTTCTATTATATATATATATATACACACACACACACATAATATCATAATAGTTTTGATGAATTTGTTGGCATTAATTTTGAATCCATCATTTGGATCTTTTTCATATTCGAATGTAGCAATAAAATAAAATAATATCAAAATAACAAATAATAGAATGAGCGGGCTAGGTTTGCCATCATGGATCCAGTGGTTATACTCTTGTTGGTATGGAGCATCGGTTCAGGATTGTTACCTATCAATAACGTAAGATGCTTTAGGATGGTCGATTGGGTTGACTTGTGATCAAAGGAGACAAATTTAAATCGTACTAACTCTTATAGGTGAATTTTGTCGAACATGATAAACCGAGCGAAATATACCATCTTTTTTTGTAATTTATAGATTGTTGTATAGAAATAAGATTTACTTAATTTGCAAATGTTTCCTATCAATTAAAGAAAGTAAAGCATATCTGTAGACAGTTACTATTACTTTTTGACATTTATTCATGATAAATTATAGGTTTATAATATTTCATTTTGAAAGTATACAATCCTTAATATAAAATTTAAAGAGCTCATCAGGATTGAAGGTAGACATTCAATTATTATATAACATATGTCGTCAAAATTATAAGGGAACAAATAAAATTTGTAATCTATTTCTATCCGAATCCACGTGGTTTCAAACATATATATATAACGACAACATGCATGTTACATACAATTTATTTTGCTCACATTATTGCATTTATTGCCGCTGTTATGAAACTTAAATTACTCTTGTTGATTACTCTGCATTTTTTGTAAAATAATAGTGTTTGTAAAAAACTAAAAAATATACATACTCGAAGGCGGATGAATCTAACGGGAAGTGTTTACATCATGAATGAATCAAAGTTGAGGAAGAAGAGGTGTTTGCAACATGGATTTCGCTCCCTCTGAATTCAAGACTTCGCCGGCCCCTTTCAATAATTGATTGCATCTTAAAATTATACTCGATTTCATTCCTCTTAATCTTAGATTTTAGATCGATCATTGTTCATACTTGTATACAAATATATATTTGAGTCACGTGTTGTTTGCAGGCTAGAGTACATGAGCGATATTTACCTAGTACCTATTTCGGTAGCGGGTGCGGATTACCCTCGTCATCCAAAAAATATATATTTGAGTCACGTACTAGCAAATTAAAAAAATGAAAATAAAAGTAATATGACGGACGGACGATTTGACTCCGTATGAAGTATACAATTATCATTTATTGGACCACCCGATCTAAATTTCGAATAAACAATGGTGACTCCCATAATACGAGACATTTAACCAAACAAGAATTTGCGCATTTCACATGCTTGGCGCCGTTGGTTGTTTTTGTCATAATCTTTCTAAAAACATTGATCTAATAAATGGCCAATCAAGATGTGATAATCATATTATTTAAGATCTTAGGGTTCATGATATTATGCTTACATACCGAACTCAATTAACTATCCAGCCATATATACATATTTTGCATTCGAAGTTATTCCAAAAATTGGAAACTGCACGTATGAGCTTTCATGCTATTTTATGTCGGTTGCTTCTTCTTCACTTATTTTTTTCCAAGATCAGAGCAAGATGTTCTTCACTTTATTACCTAGGCCAAGATCTCTTATAATTTTTCACCATACATTAATATTCTCTTTAATTCTAAAAACAAAATAATCATTCAGATATATATGTAATATCCCAATTGTATTCTAATATATAAGAAAAAAAGATCATGAATCTTGTGTGGGATATATTTTTAGTCAATAATCGAAAATGTAAATGTGAACATTAGACTTGCATATAGACTGCGCTAGAGGGAAATGTTGTACCCAGTTGTTCGTAAACGATGATATATACATGTAAGTGTAGTATTATCATTTATAAGGTGCAGTATATTTATTTTTAAAGTGCATGTTCACACGTGCACACGATAAGAACACGTTCACAATTGAACCTCCTACTATATATATATATATATATATATATATATATATATATATATATATATATATATATATAAATGCATTATTATAATGATACATGATAATGTGTTATTCATCCATGAAATACGGTAGTATACATGAGCATGCCATATTATTCAAATCTTATTCATGCAAATAAACGTTCTCTTCTTCAATTTCATGCACAATTTTGTCACCAAACCTATTATACACTACTTTGACGATGAACATTAATTATATGTTGGCTTATTATCAACAGTTACTGTGAATACCTTGATTTTCTCCAAATTTTTTCTTAATTTCTTTGTTTGAGATAATTAATCAATCGCTACGGTTAAAAAAATATAATAAGAGCGATGAATAAAAGCAACAAACATCTCAAGTCGAGAGTAACATAAACTTAATTAAAGCCATCAACATCAATTCAACAAGACAATGAAAGTGAAAATGCAATTTAATAATTATTTAATATGCATACACGCAAATATAGATAATGTATATATGCATGTAAAAAACATGATCTTTTAAAATAATTAATGTAGGTTCTTCCTTCCTACTAAGTTATGAAGATCGTTCTTTTTTTTGCACCCATTCAAGGAAAATTATCTTTTATTTTTCTATTTCCTTTGCTAATAATTTTTTGAAAAATAGAGGGTATACAGTCCTGGCAACCTATTAGATAAAAAAATTAAATTAAAAAAAAAACTGAAATATAGAGAAAACAAATCTTTATGTGCAGATCTTCATTTCTACACATATCACCTAACCAGCATAATAACAAATTCCTCGTCTCTCCCACCCACCCACAAGTACAGACAAGAGTAAGAGAGAAAACCATAAGGATGTAACATGTATGTCCAAGATCAAAGCATAAGAATCTGCAGTAAAAAAAAAAAAAAAAGGAAGAATAGAGAGAGATCATTAAGTAGATAAAAGACAGTATGAAAAGATTGGCTACGTAGAAAGACGAAAATAGATTCGTATTCACATACATGAGAATTATATAAGAAAGTTTTTAGTTTACGAATATAAATATATATTTTTCAACTAATTAAGTGCATATATTCTACCTCTATGGTTCCAACGAGAGACCATTATGATAAAGAGAAACATGAAAATTGAGTGAATATTGTATATTCGATTGTGTTTTCTTCGTCCTCCTACAAAGAAATACAACGCCTATATATACATGCTAAGAAACCTTAAAAAGGGAAAATATAAATTACAAATAAATAGTGAGATAAATCCGAAATATATATCAAGACCAAATCACATCAAATATATCGGAATAATATCCCCCCCCCTTCAAGCTGGAGCATGCAGATTGCGAATGCCCAGCTTGCATAATATAGAATCAAACGAAGACCGTCTGAAAGCCTTCGTAAAAATGTCAGTCAATTGAATCGAAGTGGAAACATATGATGGACATACCAAACCATCATGCACGGCATCACGTACAAAATGGCAATCTGCTTCAATATGTTTTGTTCGTTCATGAAAGACCGGATTTTGTGCGATGTGTAATGCAAATTGGCTATCACAATAAAGCGGGATACGTGTAGAATGAGACACTCCCAAATCGAACAAAAGTTGCTTTAACCACTTCAACTCACAAACTACAGCAGTCATCACCCGATACTCGGCTTCTGCCGAGGAACGAGAAACCGCATGTTGCTTTTTTGTTTTCCACGAGATATGGGAAGTTCCAAGCTTGACTAACCATCCCGTTACAGAACGATGGGTAAGTGGACAACTTGCCCAATCCGAATCACACCAAACCTCGAGGACGAGGGACGCATTGTGGCGTAGAAGAATACCTTGACCAGGGCTTTGTTTTAAATAACGCACAACTCGAAGTGCAGCAAGCCAATGTTCCTTACGCGGCGATTAAATGAATTGAGATAAAATATGAACAGCAAACGCAAGATCAGGAGGCGTTACTGAGAGGTAAATTAGACGACCAACCAAACGGCGATAAGGAGTCGGGTCCTCAATAACTCCCCGTTAGCAAGTGCCAGAGTATGATGTTGCTCCTAAGGGGTGTCCGCGGGTTTCGTACCAAGTAGTCCACATTCCGCAATAATCTCTAGAGCGTATTTTTGTTGACGAAGAGAAACACGAGGATAGATATCGCTTAAATGAACGATTTAGGGGTTCTCAAATATCATCAATATACACTAAGACTCCATTTAGTTATTCCCTGCGATTTAGGGGTTCTCAAATATCATCAACTCCGGAAAGACTCCGTTCAGTTCCATGCGATGATCATATCATCAACATACACTAAGATAGATAACTGAACGGAGTCTTTCCGGAATATAAACAACGAATAATCAGATACGGACTGCACAAAACCATAATTTTTTAGTGATCCCGATAATTTAGCAAACCAACATCGAGGAGCCTTCTTCAAACATACAATGATTTCTTTAATTTGCACACTTTGGACTTATCATCATTGTGAAACCCCGGAGGAACTTTCATATAGATTTCTTCGGAAAGATCTCCGTGAAGAAAAGTATTGTGGACATCCATTTGATTCACCACCCAATCTTTAGCCACTGCTACAGTGAGAAAGGTTCGAACGGTGACCATCTTGGCGACCGGGGCGAACGTTTCCGTGTAATCAATGCCTTCCTCTTGTCGATTTCCAAAGATCATGAGGCGCGCCTTAAGGTGTTCGATACTCCCATCGACCTTATATTTAATTTTATATATCCATTGGCTGTCGAGCGCCTTTTTGCCGCGAGGATGAGTGGCAAGTTCCCAAGTACCATTCTCCTCTAGTGCTCGGATCTCATTTTGCATGGCTGCACGCGAACTAGGGTTCTGCATTGCTTCGTTAAAATTTTTTGGTTCACGTCCCAAAGTTATAGCCGCAATAATTGAACGATGTGAATCAGAAAAACGAGCACAATTAATGAATTTATCAATAGGATAAAGAGTACCTGACGAGGAAGGTGATGGAGCGGGTGAGAGAAAGAATGGACTTTATTTTTTCCGCGGTGTTCCACAAGCGACGCTGCACAAAGTGGCTGGTGGTTCGTCATTTGAGTTGTGGCATGAGCGCTTGGGCATGCTTCGGAGAGGGTTTTGAAGATGTTATCGGGTATCAGTGGATTGTGTAAGAAAATTGTTTCTGCATGTGATTGATCGGCCAAAGGGGAGTAGAGGATCTGGCCGTAGCACCGGAGGACGTTCTGGTAGAGGAGGTGGTCGTACTGGGCGTGGACGAGCTGGAGGACATTCGATTAAGGCGCACAACACCGTGGTTGGGCAGCCCTCTGCTGCTCAGCACGGATCGACAAACGATGTTGATACTACCACAGGACTTGCGGGGATTTCAGTGGCGCAAATCAAACAATTTCTCGAGGTTTTGAATCAAACAAAGTCTCAAGCTCATGACCGATTGTACGGTAAGAAAGACAAGTATAGCTGGATAATCGATACTGGCGCCACTAACCATGTGACAAATAAGCATTCTGTTCCACGTTGTCCTGTGGAATTACCGAACGGTTCTGTTGTTGAGGCGGATCTCGAAGGAGATGTTGGGCTGCTTGGCGGGTTAATTCTTAAGAATGTGCTATGCGTTCCATGTCTATCTTGCAACTTAATTTCTGTCACACAGTTGATTGATGACACGAGTTGCATTTTACAGTTTGCTAAATATCTCTGTGTTATACAGGACCTACTGACGAGGAAGGAGGTGATGACGATGACGTGAGAGAGGAAGGACATATTTTCCGTACGGGGTTAGTGATGAAATCTAGATACCTTTGACTGGGTATCTTATGTCGTTTCCCACGGCCTAAATCCTCAACCAATGCTTCGTGTGTGATAGTTGGAGTGGGGTTGGTCACATTTTCATCCACGTCAGCACTACTCTCAATGGAAGTTGAATTGGTCACATTTTCATCCTCAATCAACTCCTCATTTGAGTTGGTCACGTGTTCATCCTCAACAAATTTCTCATTTATACTAGTGGGATGTGTTATGTCTTCTACCGACATATCAACCCCAAGAGAAAGTGAATCATTATCTGTTATACCACCTTCGTCCATATTAATTTGTACCTCCTGCAAATGACGTTGAGATGAATATGATCCAAAAGAAAATTCCCGCTCAAAGAATTTAACGTCACGTGACATAAAGAATTATTGATTTTCTAAATCGTACACCGTCCATCCTTTATTCCCAAATGGATAGGCCATAAAAACAAGTAGGTCCTGTATAACACCGAGATATTTAGCAAACTGTAAAACGCAACTCGTGTCATCAATCAACTGTGTGACAGAAATTAAGTTGCAAGATAGACGTGGAACACATAGCACATTCTTAAGAATTAACTCGCCAGGCAGCCCAACATCTCCTTCGAGATCCGCCTCAACAACAGAACCGTCCGGTAATTCCACAGGACAACATGGAACAAAATGCTTATTTGTCAACAAAGATACATTGCAAATCACATGGCTAGTGGTGCCAGCTATACTTGTCTTTCTTACCGTACAATCGATCATGAGCTTGAGACTTTGTTTGATTCAAAACCTCAAGGAATTGTTTGATTTGCGCCGCTGAAATCCCCGCAAGTCCTGTGGTAGTATCAACATCGTTCGTCGATTCCTGCTGAGCAGCAGAGGGCTGCCCAACCACGGTGTTGTGTGCCTTAATCGAATGTCCTCCAGCTCGTCCACGCCCAGGCCACCTCCTCTACCAGAACATCCTCCGCCGCTACGGCCAGATCCTCTACTCCCCTTTGACCGATCACCCCACCAATCAGAAACCTTGTAACTGAAAACACGTGGAGATATCATGGCCTTCTCGACTGCGGTGGGTACAAAACTTATCAGCACTTGTTGTCATCTGCGACTTCCCACGAGTATTGGCGGTAACGGCAAATGCTACCACACCGTCTCTAGAATCTAGAGTTGGTGACTCTACATTACGAATGCGTTCTCCTTGTATTACCCGCTCATACGCTCGATCAAGTGTTGGTAATGGGTCTTGACCAAGTAAATTGGTCTGAATCGAGGCATAGGCAGCATCAAGGCCAAGCAAAAAATGATGCAAGTAATCTTCAGCCTTTAGGTTTTCAACCTGCTTAGGAATGTTACAAGTACACAGCCCGCAACTACATTTGGGTTGCGCTACATAACTAGTTAACTCTTCCCAAATTTTCGACAACCGACCAAAGTAAGTAGAAACCGATTCGGACGTACCTTGACGACATTCTCCAATTGCATTTTTAGTTGACAAATACGTGTGCCATTAACCACACAGTAACGACTCTTAAGATTATTCTACAAAAGTTGAACATCATCGTTGTAACGCCCCAATTTTCATAACTTTTAAGGGAACGTCACCTCATGCATAAATTTAATCTTCTCAATTTAATTTTCAAAAATAATAGATTTATAAAGACAATAAGGTTTTAATGCATTTTATAAAAGCGGAAGTCTTGAATCAAAAATATTTGCACCTACTAGTTCACGGAATTAAAATAAAGACAAATGCATAGTTCAAGATAAAACTAAATTAATGCTTTAAAAACATTTTTAGATCCTTTCATGTGTGACCATCACCATCCACCACTTCAAGCATCTACCGGACCATGATCTGAAAATGTGAAAATATAAAGGGGTGAGTACGACTACTCAGTGGGGTAAATATTATCCAAACTATAAACTATAAAGGGTTTAACATGAGAAATTAGACATGCAAGCCCGGAGGCTTAACCCGAAGGTTTTACTGCTCTGAATTGCCCGAAGGCTAACCCGAAGGTTTTACTGCTGTGAATTGCCTGAAGGCTAACCCGAAGATTTTACTGCTGTGAATTGCCCGAAGGTTCTACCTGTACTGAATAACGCATGAGAAAAACTGTATAGTGTATAATAAGGATAAAGAAAACCCCACCTTAACCTTTTGAGCAAATGAAATGAGAATATCAAGTGACTAAGCCCCGCGCGTCTGTCCTAAATACAAACAATTTAATCCCTTAATGTAATGTATGCATGGCTCACTTACTGAAAAAAAAATCTCATAAAAACACATAACCTCTTCAAACATGAAAATAAATTATTATTTTTACAACTTGAGATATTAAATGCTTAAATCTCAGCAAGATTAAATAAGCACCAAAAATAAATTTTACTTAATTCATCCTATATGATTCTGGAATAGATACAATTAATTTAACATAAACACGTCTCAAAAAAAATTAGCAAGCAACTTACAGCATGGCTCTTATTATTTTTTTTAACAGATTATTCACGCATCTAAGAAATATAGGCAGAGATCAAATTTATAAATATATCGTATATTCTATTAAGTAGTCATAATAGCCTTTATGTAATTTAAAAGTAGATTATCGATTAATCTAAATCCTCAAAAACTGATTAATTCTAGATCTAACAATTTGTTTTAAACTTTCGGTTATTGAAGATTTAATTAATTAGATAGTCCTTTATCTCAAGTTCCTAAATTGTAAGAATTTATATTCTCCGCTCAAAACGAATCTTTCCTATTATTATTATTTTTTTATCCTAATGTGGCACAACAATTTAGATTTTCTTGTATAGAACTCCTCTGCTCCCCCAAAGCATAATACGAAGACAATTAACATCAAAAGTTCTTATAGCCTAATAAAATATTTCAAGGCTTAAATCCATTCCATACCCACGTCTCCTACATAAGTCACCAAGCTAATCCAAATACACATATGACTTTTATCATCAGAATGCGTCAAATACCATGAAACCCACCATAGAAAATAAAAATCTAATTACATAAATTACTTTATATAAAAATATATATATAGATACAATATTTTACGTAAACTAAAGCACATCAATTTTTATTAGACTCCATAATTTCAAATCAATTCGTATATAGAGATTACACACATATAAACACACAAGTTACAAATACTTTTGAAAAATTCGAACAGATTCAAGCGAAACAAGTTACATAATTAATTACCTTGTCAAAAGAAACTTGAAGAATTTTATGGTAGGAAGTTTAAAAGGGAAATAAAAACTATTCTGGCGAAAGGGATCTGTGAAGTGCTCGGCGTCGGGAAAGAAAATAGTCGGAGAAGTGGTGTGCGTGAGGAAATTATAGGATGAACGTGTATTTATATATAACTTGGGACATATAACCAATCCTAAAGAAATAAGGCTTGACACTTTATTAATTTAATGAGGTTTAGAAATAAAATAATACAAATATTGTTAGAGATTTCCTCCCTAACGGCGCTAAAGAAAACGTATAACAAACAAAATATCATCTTCATATCTAAACAAAATCACATTCGTATATGTACTATAGATAAACTCTTTATATCTTCATCTATATATATATTTTATAACCATAAATTAATATTATATTACTATCAGTATGATTAAGCCTATTTATATAATTAAGTCTAACACATAAACAATGAAGTCACGTTGCTTATTAAAAAAAATCTATCTTGCGGGAAAAAAAATTAAGATTGACATAGATATGCATGCGTTTCATTTAATTTATTACTAAGGCGCGACTTACGAAACTTACCCACAAGATATCATGAATGAGATGCAAATGCACTTTACTATTATTATTATTATTATTATTATAGGAATTTTTTTTTTCCGGGGTGTTACAATCGTACTCACCTAGCGTCGATCGGATCGACGATTCAATAGTGTTGATTACCCAGGAAACAAGCATGGATTGCACAGCAATCCAGTCCTCCAACTTCTCCTCCGTAGTAGGTTTCTTGACCGTCCCATCGATGAAACCAAACCTACGCTTTGCCTTGAGCGAAATTTTGATCGCTCGCGCCCACTCGTCGTAGTTATCACCTCGAAGTTGGATAGGAGTGATGATATTCCCCGGACCATCATTGGAACCAAGGTAGTAAGTCATATCGACCTTCTTTGTATCGTCGCTCGCCATGACCTCTCACGGCTGTAGCAACAAAGAAACTGTGTATGTGGATCTCACGGCTCTAATACCATGATAAAGAGAAACATGAAAAGTGAGTGAATATTGTATATTCGATTGTGTTTTCTCCGTCCTCCTACAAAGAAATACAATGCCTATATATACATGCTAAGAAACCTTAAAAAAGAAAAATATCAAATACAAATAAATAGTGAGATAAATCTGGGATATATATCATGACCAAATCACATCAAATATATCGGAATATATTGAAATAATACATTACTACCCCTTCTGATTTTAAAAAATGTGCAACACACCTCCTTATGGTTTCTTAAAGAGGTGCACGTAAGGGGGTTGTGTGCCACGAAATAATAAGAAGGTGTATTACACTTTTCTAAATTACACGGGAGTAATTGTATCTTATTAAACCATAGGGTAAAATGCGTTTAGCCCTCATTAATATTCTCTTATTGGTCCCGCATGAATCCGGTAGTTGTAGAGGGGAGGGAGAGAATACACCAGAGTCCCAATTTTTCTCGTTAGAACTTGTGAGTCAACTTAAATGATACGGCTGAAAATTAATTTCTCAAATCTTATTTAGAAAAAGGATGAATAGACAATACGTCAACTGAAAACCAAGTTGACTTAGAGTTTAGGCACGGAAGACTTATCAGATGATACTAATTAGAAAAAAAAACCCTTTAAGAAGGGCAGGTGACTTAAAAAAGATTTAGCACAGATTGGTTAAAGCAATTGATTCACACTCAGCCAAATTCTTTTGTAAATAGTGTGGAATGTAGACGATAAAATAAAATAAGTAGGAAAATTATTGGTCCAGCGACGAGAGTTCAAGTGTAGATGGGTTGAATACACATGAATATCAAGTTTAAATCTTAAACGCGGAAGTTAGTATGATATTGAATGTTACTTACTGAATCTGAGATTCAACTTGTCAAATAAATTCCAGATCGCATTATCAAAACTGTTACAATCTACTGACTAAAGTTCACTGACTGAAGTCAATTCAAAAGACATTTAGTAGAAGTATATGTGCAGAATGTGTATGCCCTTATTTTATAGTCTCGTTGAAAAATGTTATTTAATTAAAATCGTTCATGTTTATATCTTGAGTTTACTAAAGTCCAACACTTGTATGGATTTTATGAAACCGTATTTGTCCAAAGATAAGTCTTCAGGTGGGTGGGTGGGGTGGGTGGGTGGGTGGGGGGGGATACACTTGAATACTAATTTAAACTTAAACGCGAGAGTCACTTACTATTGAGTTTGCTTGCTGAAGGTATTCAGCTTGTCAAGTAAGCTCTCTAATCGTGTGGCTGAGTGATTCAGTATCCTGGACACAGTTTGTTGGCTTATGACAGTAGATTGGTGATTCAGTTTACGAATATGGTGCGGAATGTATAGGCCTGATTTTAATCATCTCTTCATAAAAAAAATGTTTGTTATTGAAATCTATTTCAGTTATATTTGTGTGTGTCTTAAGAAGTTTACTGAAAATCGAGACTTGTATGAATTTGCAAAACGATTTGTATGTATGATGAATCGTAAAGTAATATAATAGTAAATAGCACGCATATTTTTAGAGTACTTCGGATACGTAAGATCCTACGTTCACTTTCCTGGAATATAGGAGTTCTTGATTTAGATTATACTGAGCAAGTCTCAGTTGATCCGTGCATTAGACAGATCGTGACTAGTTAAGTCCTAGTGACTTTACAAGGTTTCAAACACGGGGTTTGAGGATTTTTCTCCAACTACGAAGGAGTTCTTACAATAAGAAAAGTTCAAAGTTGAACTCCTTCAGATTCTAAGTTTTTGATCTTACAAGGTTGGTTTAGATATATAGAGAGGGAAACTAAATCGCTCTGGGATAGAGAACTTGAATAATTCTGCTATTCATTCTAAGTTTCTCAGCTGAATTTGCATTTTGAGTTCTAGAGCTTGTATGCTTGTTCGCTTGAGTTCCCGTAATCTTCATGTATGGATGAAGGTCTCTATTTATAGTCGTGACTTGTGAATAGATCCGTTGGAGGAAACTTAGACACATGTCGCAAGATGACAAGCAAAACGGTCTTCTTGCAATTTGAATTGCACTATAGAGATTCTCTCTTTTTCAGTATTCAAAGGTTGGTTGCAGCTGTATGTCAGGACAAGTTCAGTGCTCGTAGTTCCTCATTGTTCGAGGTTAGTTGGTGGGTGGGGCTTCGCTCAAACTCCAAGACTGATGCTGAGTTGACTTCCTTTAATAAATTAAACACTTTACTGAAAAGTTCCCCATGAACATTCTCTAATGTCTTCAATACGTTGACCGCTGTTTTATTCTAACTCATCAACACTCATTTAGTAGATTCGTCTTGAATCCTACCGAGTTTTCAAACAGCTGAGTCCCAAAAATAGTTGAACAGAACAATCTATTAAGTTTATTAATAGCTACTGAGAAAGCTATATAGCCTAGTGAGCTCTTAACAAGTTGAGCTCAATCTAAGCTATACATCTATTATATTATGTTGGTTTATCATTCAACTAGGGGTTTTGAGATCTGAATATATTTGGGCTCATCACCCAATAAATCGGTTCAAATGAACAGTAAGCAATAAAAAAGTAAATGACACACAAAATTTTATAGTAGTTCGGATCACAAGATCTTACATCCACGTTCCTGTTTCCAAGAGGGCTTGTATTTATACTGAACAAGTTATAGTTAGTCTATGCACTGGATAGACCGTTGCTTAGTTATAGTCTTGAGCGACTTTATAAGGTTTCAGACATGTTGGGTTTGAAGGTATTTCCAATTAAGGGAGTTCTTACAATAAGAGCAGTTTCATAAATAAACTCCTTCGAATCTAAGTATATGATATAACAATGTTAGCTTAAAGAAATAGAGAGGGGAACTAATTCACTCTATAGTGAAAAACTTGAAAAACAAATTAAATTAAATTTCATAAAAGTCTTTTACGAAATTAAAACAATGCATGATATGGTCAATTATTGTACTTTTACAAATTTATCTTTGTAATATAATATATTATTTAAAAGTAATATGGAAGTATTATTTTTTGTCGAAATCTAACATCAAATTAGTACTAAATCTATGGTCTAGATTGATTGTTAGTTCTTATATAAGTTTTGGTTGTCACTTCTCATGCGACTCTAAACAACTAAAATATATTAATATATTATTTTTTGGAAAAGAAAAGGTAGTGCAATATATTGATATGTACACTCACATTTAAACTAATAAAAATGAAAATCAACTTAGTGAAAAATAAAAATGATCAGGAGTGATAAGGGTAGAAAGTAAGAAGTTCCTTTGAAAATTTAACTAGCTAGGACAAGTATAGCGTAATCAGAGTACTTTTAACTCGGTGACAAGTATTAAATATTTCTTTAAAATATAAGAAAAATTCTTGTTCTAGTGGAATAATACCCTATTTTTTTGGATGATGTTGAGTTCAAAATTGTTGTTTACATTGATCAATTCTTTTTTTTTTTTTATAATAAATATCAGAAAATAAGATGACTCCGTTTGTAGTCTATATCTATCAATTTGATTGTGATGTATGGAAATTGCAAGAACTTGTTTCAATGAGACTACGAAGTTAAGGATGTTAAGTCTCAATATTGGCAGCTCATTCTTCAACCCGTTTGGAACTCCCTAAATGTTGATTGCATATAATTGATGAAGTTACTTGTACACATTTTAACGTTGTAAATACAGAGTAGAATATGATAAAGATATTTTTCATAGAAACATCACTTTCCAATCGAAATGTCGAGAAATGGATACAATTATACTAAGATATTAAAGTGTATGTCACTATTCTTGGCATAATTTACAGGGGAAAAAATAAAAAAAAAAAGGCTGAATTCAACACTTTGCCTGTACTCGATCTCTTCAAGTATTTGCATTGAATAATTTGGAAACAACAAATTTTATCTTAAGAAATCTACTACTACTACTTATTAGACCATCTCCAAAAGCTAATGCAAACTCTCGTCCAACTCAAATGCAAAATGCGTTAATACAGATTTGCTCTCTCATTCAAATCCATCATGTTCACTCTATCAAACTGCAAATGCAAATCCACTTTATTGGAGTTTCTGAAATTGCATATCAAACCAAAATAAATTAATAGTATAAAAGAAAGTATAATAAGCGTGCCATATAAGTAAAGAACCCAAACACCATCAAATACCTGCCCTAGTACGTAGTGATTTATAAATTTAGGTTTCCTAGTACTTCTTGATATATATGTATATATGCAATCATATTTGTCACGTTAGATTTATCTCCTAAATTTACTTATAGAAGTGGAATTTACAGCATTTCATTAATAGTCGGTGCTTCTTTTTCTTTAATTTTCCTCTCATTGAATCTTATACACCGTCGGTATAGTGAAAGAAAAAACTGAGAAACATTGTGTAGCAAAATCACAATTTGGAATTTTGACAGATTTGGAAGCATCTCCTTTAATTTAGGAATGGAGCAATGGTTGACGGTTATGTTTCCGTCACTGTACGATTAATGTGTTCAAATTTCTTAAGTTACTCCATAACAAATACTAAAATATATATTTAAGAAACAAAAAATAAAGACATCCCCCCCCCACCATATATAACAATAGTACATTAAACAAACATTTCTGATTTCTTTATTATATATATCGTCTCTCTCTCTCTCTACTATCATCTCATTTAAGTGAATGAGCTCAAACATCAACCACACCAATCACCTTTCTCTCTGCCCTTTCTCCACAAAGTAGAACATACATATATATTTATATATACATCATTTGCAATCAATCATGTTCAATGATCTAAACTGCAGCAGCAGCAGCTTCTTAATTGATCAAAACGATCCCTTCGAGTCTGCATTAAGCTCCATGGTCTCATCTCCAACTGCTTCCAACAATAATGGCGAAAACATCGTCCTTCGAGAGCTGATTGGCAGATTGGGCAGCATTTGCAACAGCGCTAACACTTCCTGCTACACCACCCCTCTCAACTCCCCTCCCAAGGGAAATCATTTTCTCTCTCTTCCAACCTTGTCGTCCGATCCGGCCTTCGCCGACAGGGCTGCAAGGCTTTCTTGCTTTTCCGCCAAGAAATCAACAACAGTTCAAGAAAACTGGGAAAATACCAATTCCAGGGAGAATTCCATGGTCTCTGACCAGATCTTCCCTGCTGCTCCCAATTCTAGAAAGAGAAAGTCTTCAGCTCCAAAAGGAAAGGCAAAAGAAGCAACCCCTGCACCCAACGTAACTAACTAACTAAATACCGACATTCTTCTTCCTATTCTCATAATTAATTGAAAGATTTGTGGTTAATGGCAGATATCGGAGAATAGTGAATCGAGCGCGAAAAGAAGCAAATCAGAAGAAGAGCCTCCCAAGGACTACATTCATGTGAGAGCTCGACGCGGCCAAGCCACCGACGCCCACAGCCTTGCTGAAAGAGTATGAGAATTCTTTATATCTATATATATATCTCCTTCCCACATCCATCATTTTTGGCTAGTTTCATTAAAATCTCAATCATATATTAGGTTCGGAGAGAGAAGATCAGCGAGAGAATGAAAGTCCTTCAAGATCTGGTACCCGGATGCAATAAGGTTTGGTTTCTTTCTACCCTACTGAATTTGTTTAGAGGGATGAAATACTGAAATGGGGCCTGATATGTAAAGGTGACTGGAAAAGCCGTTATGCTTGATGAGATCATTAACTACGTGCAGTCTTTACAGCGCCAAGTGGAGGTAAATATTAATTCAATACAAAATAATGTTTGTTAATCTCCTCCTCCTCCTCCTCTCTACTGCACTTTATGAATTCTTGATCTTGTGCAGTTCCTTTCCATGAAACTTGCTACGGTGAATCCAAGAATGGAGGGTCACGTGGGCAAGCTGGATGTAAGAATCATTCCCAATAATTTCAATACTTGTTGTTGTGCCCCTCGGCTGGGATCATTAATTTGGCTTCTGCAGATGTTTCAATCTCGTGGATCGGTGTACCCTCCGGATAGCTACCCGTTCCAGTCTCCGGAGGGGCCTAACAATCTGAACCCTCCTCCTCCTGCTGCTGCTGCAGGAAGAATGGATAGTTTTGGTGATGCGGCCTCTCAAGTATGTGTCATATGTATTGTGGGACTTTTATTTCTTTCTTTCTTTCTAGTTAATATTTGTCATCTTTTAGGTTTCCTCCTTCTGGGAGGATGATCTGCATAGCATTGTGCAGATGGGATTCGGCCAAAGTATTCAAGGTAAGTGAGGCGAGATTTGATGGTTGCTTTCTCATTCTGAATCTGATGCATGGTTGCTCTGTTTCTGCAGGGATTCAGATGAAAGTTGAGCTGTGATATATTGACTGAGGCCCCAAGTGAGAGTGGCCTCTGTATATACTCCTGCTTTCAATTGATCCATTCTTGCTCCCGATCAATTTTTTGGAATGACTTGTTTTCTCGCTCTTGTTTTAAGGTTGATGAAGAGACAATCTTCCATGTAATTTGCAAAGACCTTGTTTAATTTTCATATTTACTATTGATTAATGCTGTAGTTTGCTTCTTCCAATTTTATACTACTTTTTTGGGATCTAGAAATAAAATTGTAATTGAGATTTACCCTGTTAAGATCGCTTGACTAGACTGTCACGTACAAGTAGGCCTGGCCCTATTGATTGTGTTGTGGATGAATTTGAATTGTGGTTTAGAAATGTCATATTCAGTGAGGAATTTGATGGTGGGGTTGCGATAGAAACCATGTACACAATAAAATCTTGTGAGTTGTAGAGGGGATTAGATTTGTAAACAGCTGTCAGTGTGACAAAATGTTGTGTTGAAATTGATTTCGTTTATAAGTGCATTATTATGTTAGCATTAATAAAATGAGAATTTTATTATAATGGGTTGGCAATGGTGAGTTTATGAGTTGGCTAAGGAATCACAAGGGGATTTTTATTCCCTTCCAGCTCTTTTTCAACTTTGACAGACAACCAAAGGAGCCTTATCTAAACATACACAAAATAAACACTCTCCCTCACACGAGTAAGTTAATTCTTATTTTTCACTCTTATTAAAATGATAAATCTAAGTTTCAATCACTCTCTCTTTCTCTCTTCCCCCTTCAAATTCGGCCCGATTTGATTAGTTGAACCGAGACCTAGCAGCAAATTTAGTCTTGAGAAAGACTAGGATTGATACAAACCTAGTATGATTCGGTCGGTCCAACTGAGTTAAGGGGACCCAATAAGCTCTATTTTGATCGAATTTTAATATTTCATTCGTCACGTTAATGTTGTCTTAGTTTTCTTTTTCGGTTGTTCCGCTATTCTTATCTTCTTTCTTAAAATGAAACTAATTTGTGGATCATAATCAATCTAAACAAAGGATTCCATCACTTTAACACTCCTCCACCCACTTTCTTTAACTCTAGATCGAACACTACTAAGACAAGAATAATGAGACGTAATGATTAGTTTTTTTCTTAAAAATATACTAATTTTTATAACTTTCGACACCTCAAACTAAATTCCACAAAGTGTCGAACTTTCCTATATGTTTTTTTATAAATGAATAGATTTACAAAAAGTTTAGGCGTGTAGCATAATTGTCAGAATCAATCCAGCAATTCAACAGATTGAACAACTAAGTTTCAATTTATTGAATCGATGTATCAATTTTCAAAACACTACCAATATATATAAATACCAACTTTTAGTAAGGATAAAGTTTTATGAACATACAAAGGTAAAAGTTCTCTACCTATTTTAGGGTAAAGGTCAAAATCACCCTCAAGCAAAAGAATGATTTTCTACAGCCACCAATTGCATTTACTTCTTTTGATTTTAAAATAATACTATTACTCCCTCCATTCTATTTTTACTATCTGAGCTTAAAAAATTTTAGTTAAGGTATAATTTTATTCAATCTTATTATATTAAGAAATAAA